>VWZV01005703.1:37572-242989 GCA_013397155.1 Irena cyanogastra | reverse complement strand
GCTGGCGGGGAGCGCACCACGCGCTGCTGCTCGGGAGCTTCCCCGCAGGCATTCGGCAGGGCCCCGGCGGCCGCGCCCGCACGGCGGACGCTGAGGGGCCCGTCCGCCCGTCCCTCTCCACCGGCTCCGGGTAAGCGGCGCCGTCCGCTCGTCCCTCACCGCCGGCTCCGGAGCTCCGTCCTCCGGTCCCTTACCGCCGGCTCCAGATAAGTGGCCCCGTCCGCCGGTGCCTCAGCACCGCCTCCCGCTGCCTGTCCCCGTGCCCTGGTCTGCCACGACCCGCTCCCGGCCCCTAGCACCTCCTGCCCCCGCCGCTCCGCCCCAGCCCCTGCCCCAGCGGCATGTCCCGTCATGGGGGCACCTCTGCGGGGCCGCTCTCACCCGCTGTCCCCTCATGCTGAAAACTTCCGCCAGGGCTCACGAGGCCCCTAAAATCGAGGTGCGCCAGTGGCGAGTCCCCGAAAATGCTTCCAGATCTTTAGCCGTTCTCCCAGTCTGTTGGATTCAGCCCACTGAACTGCCCTTAGAAGGAGACAGGAAATCTCCGGGCCACAGTCCTCCAGATGCAGCCCCTGGTGGTGTCCCCCCTCCAGCTCATGCTGCTGAAGGTGGAAGTCAGCACTGACTCCGGGTTAAGGCTCTTTCAGAGCTGTCAGAAAATCCCCAGTGCTGCGAGTGCGGGCCATTAAACAGCCGATTTCTCTTGAGACATTCTTGACCGACCCCTTCTCCATTTGGAAGGTACTATCTGCACTAAACATCCCCGCCTGGGAAGTGACCCACACCGGCAAGAAGGGATCCTGAAAACAAACTTTGTTTCAAATCGATGCAATTCTCCTGTGACACTCTCCCTGGCAGTTCTTTCCTTGCATTGAGACATTCAGCACTGTATGCTCACCTAAATTGTCTATTAATATTAATATCTATTAATAGAATCAGTCTCATTTCACTTACGGTATCTTCTCAAAGCTCACGTTAAGTCAAGAAGGTCACGACTAGGAGAATTTTGTATTTTTTCGCATTTTAATATCTACCTAGGGTGGTTATGGAGATCAGAGTGAAAGCTAAACAAACTATCCCTAAGGAATCTTTTTCTAAGACAAAAAAAATTTAAATTCCTTTAAGAAACAAAGAAAGCCTTCCAGAGGAATATTGCTGCAGTTTTCCTCATGTACATTTTGTTTATTAAGGAGGAATTAAAATCAGCTGACCATGTTTATAATGAGGCTTCAGTCAAGTGGCAATAAAAATGAGCTATTATGCTTGCTACAGTGAAGGTAGTGATGCAAGGTTTTAAGGAGAAATGGCTTGGACTGGATTTATCCATCCCTTCTCTCTCCTGGTTGCTATAGATATAGACTGTTTCTCCTAATCTGCTGAAGAGAAAGCTTGCATAAAAATATTGCAAGTAATAGCTGTGAATTTTTACCTCTAATAATGCAATAGCCTTCACTGTGCTTTTGAACTAGTCAGATTTTGATTCTCTCTCCCTGAACACAAACTGCAAATCACTTTGGGTCACAGAGTATTTTTTCAGTTTGTTGTAGCTGAAACACAAAAACAATGTGTGTGTTTGTTACTCCCCTCCAGCTTTCCCGAGCTCCTGCCTCGGCAGGGATCCCTGCCTGCCAGTTAAGGCTGTCCTTGCATGGAAGGGAGTGGGGGAAGAGCAGCCTTGATTTTACACAGTGAATCCACTGGTCTGGAGGCAAAATTTGGAGGCATTTCAATGGCAGCAAAACAAGCTGAGCCTCTCTGCTTCTTGCTGGGATAGGGACCTCTCTGATATGTCACGGATCTCTGTGAAAGATGGGAAGGGATTGATTGTGTTTGACAAGATGCAGGAAAATGTTTGCATTGCTCAAAGTGAAACAGTTTTAGCTGTCTCTTCCATTAGAGTTCCTTTATTTCTTTTATTGACCAGTGTTTCAGATCTCATTAATCTTGAATTCAAACTATTTATTGTTGTAGATTCTGTTCAATTTTGGAGTACAATTTTTAGACACAATCAGGAGACATAACTGTAGTTGTACAAGGTATCCGAGTTTTGAGATTATTTGTAGTTACATGTGAAAGATACTAGTTTGGTTTCTTCTTGTGCACAGTCCCATCTTCTTTAATTGAAAATTGAAGACAGATAGAAGCATTATGAGACCTCTAGAATGTGTGCTGAAAACTGCCTTCAAAGCAAAGTAATTATAGAAACATTTTTACTATTTTTTTTCCCCGTTATTTCAGGAACTCTTCCTAAAAAATGTTTCAGAAGCATAAGTTCATGACCTTTACCATTTCATGGAATGGATTAATCCAATTTCATTCTTTCCCTCTTTTTTATGGTCAACTTTTGTCTGCACTTTCCAGTATAGTGAGCATCTTTAAATGTTGACCTTCACTTTGTAACATAACAAACTTGTTTAAGAAATTAGTAGATTTAAATTTGGGGTTAACTAAGACACAAGATTTGGACTCCTGCTTCTTCTGCCTCTATAATTAATGAAGCTTTGTAGATTCTTCCTGTGGTGAGGTGTTTTGTTAAGGTGCAATTACCAACAGAAGCATATAGTCTTCCATTTCTTGACATTCACCTTTCATCGTTCATCATTCTGTGATGATTTATAGTAACACTTTAAATGTGAACAAATAAGGAAAAGTAAAGTCTTTTCCCTCTCTCTTTTTCTTGCCTAGGTCTAGGCCAGGAGAGAGATTCTTCTCTTTTTCACAGAAAAAAAATCAGCTGAGTACTGAGTACTTAGTATTCATTAGTCTTTAATGAAACACTGGGGTTAGGAGTTTAATATTCTAAAGAAATCTTTATTAATTTATAAGACATGGTTCATTTAAGATTATGGAACTTCTTTTTAAGTGTCTTACAAAGTAATCATGTGTGGAAAAATACATCCTGATCATGTTTGCTCAGTTCCAAAGGTTAGGGTTGTTCCATTCTTGTGTGGTCATAACACTAAGCAGTACCTTCAATAACAACTGCAGCTCCAACTACTGAAATATTTTCATTGTACAGCCTTTTAAGTAGACTAATTGATTCAGAGAGTTGCAGTGGTACTTTATTTTCATTTTAGGTAGGCTGGGTGAGATAGAGAACTCGATAACAAAGTAATCTGTGAACATTCTTTATCACGTGCTTTCATTAGTACTAAAACACCAGTACTTTATAGCAGAAGTTGTCCTCCTATGTTTCAGAAAAGAGTAAATGTGCTTGCTGCAGTGCCTTCACATTGACCTCTCATGTGTAAAATGATGCTTATAACCTTCAGCGAATATAATTTTGCAATATAATTTGATCTTTTGTGCTGTGTGCAATCCCATTTTTCAGTATGCATTTTCCTCTTAAATGAGTACATTGATATGCTGTGGAAATTTCCGTAAACATTTGTTCCACGCTCTACGTAAATTTGTTCCATACACTGTGTAGAAGTTCCTTCAGAGTTGTATTGAAGTAATCACAGGCAGAATTTTTGTCTGTCAAATGAGTGTGAATTTAGTTTTTAACTTGCTAACAAAAAGACAAGTCACATTTCAGCTTATAAATATGAAATATGCTCCTAAACCTTTAGCTGTGAGTTCCTGACACATACAGTGAGCAAAGACAGTATCTTACATTTCTCTAGGATTTAAATGTAATTGAGGATAGAAACTTTACTCGAAGACTTAAAAAATGTTGCATGTTAAGTTTACCATTTTCACAAAGTACTGTGTGCATATTTAACCACTGAAAAAATATTTTTAAGGAGGGTTAGGAGTTCCAAGTGGCTAAGGTTGATCCGAATTAAGAAACTGCAAGAGCAGCGGTTTCAGTTACTATTGGTGAAAAGCATTCCTCCAGTGTTGATTCTTAAACTGCAAGAGAGTGAAATAAAGAGTAGGACAGATGAAAAAATTATTTATTTAGATTTTTTGCCTTTCAGTCAGTGTTTCCAAAGGAGGCAGCAACAGAGAGCTTTTGTCTTTGGATGTCACATGGGGAATAACAAAGAAGGGTATCTTGGTTTAGTTCTTGTTGGATGGATGTTACCTTTACAAAACTACCATACATAGCTATTGTTCTCAGCCATCATTGTTTACTGCTATGAAGATCCATAGGACAGAAGTTTTGCTTCTTCCAGCAACTGAGCTGAAGCTCACTGAAGTCAATGTCAACCTTCCCACTGACTTCAGTAGCATTTGGACCAAAGTTCTGGTTTGAGGCTTGTAGCAGACTGGCTGAGAAAGTAGGAGAGTTAGAGTTTTACCATCTGTTCAGTACAAAAAAATTGCCTGACTTTCCAGCTGCATTGATTTGGAACTTCTCATAGGCACTCTGGTTTTTTAATAACATCTTTATTTGATGTAATTATTGATGGTGAAGTGTAATTTATGATATAATACTAGAAAATAAAAATAACAGCAAAATAATTTAATTAAGACAAGGCTGTGTGCTCAGAATGTGAAGGATTCAGTGTAGGAAACTGGATTCTTCCCTTCATCAAAAATATTTTTGCACATGCTAGAAATGTTTCTTAAGTTATCAGTTATATTAAAAAGCAGTTTAAGGTAGATTGATATCAAGGCATGTCTATCTGTCAGTTCCACTGAATTACAGGTAAGAACATGCATTAATATTGTTGGCATCATGCCATGATTGTTCTACAATAGCTTTTTTTAACTGTTACTTGTTTGTGTTCAAAGTTGCAAGTGGACAGGAATTGAATTATTTCTCTATAAGTCAAAGGAAGCAGGGTGGCAGGGTGCTCTTAAGGTTGTTCATAGGATGGGTTTTCTTGTGAGTTTTTTTGTGTTCTTGTTTGTCTTACTGACTAAGAGAAAACAGGGAAGCTTTTGGCAAGATAATCTTGTCTCTGCTTCCTACCTGAGAGTGCCCCAGCACTTCTAAACTTCACCACAGCACACCATGATAGTGCCTTGACATCAGCCAGCCTGCTGAGAGGGAGCTGCATTCCTCCTGGTGCTTGGATCCCGGAACATTTGGGCAGCCCAGGGCAGGTCATGTTGACACACTGCTGATAGACAGGCAGTGGCCTGTGTACTTTGTGACTGTGAACAGTGTGGTTACAGACAGCACTGTGCTGAGACTGCCACAGAGAGGAAAGTGCAGCTGCAGTCCCTGGGGGTGCTGAGCTCATTGAGAAGCAGGAGCTGAGGTCCCCTGGGTCAGTCAGATTTGCACTGCCTGGAAAGAGAGCATTAGAACATGAGCTCAGATGTAGGTGGTTGCCATCATTCATATGTGTCCAAGCCTGTAAGAAGACTTGTGCAAGTCAAAAGGCAGTGTATATTCCAGCTGCCTGAGAATGATACATATTTTGGTGTCATCCCACTGACAATATAGCCTAAAATTTAGCTAAAATCTAGCTAAAATCTCTGCAGTTATTCTTAAAAAATCAGTGTATCTACTGTCTTGCTAAAACGTGTGTTGGTGCTTAGGCAACACAGGCAGATTTGGGAGGAAATTCAGTAACTGGAGGAAAGGTTGATTTGGTTTTGATCATAAATTTGGCAGAGGATGGAAAGTCTCCAAGAGGCAAAGTTCACTGCTAGCTTTCATCACAGGAGTGCTGAGCTGGATGTGTATTTGGTTGGGCTCAGCATGGTCATTATTAATAATCTAGGAAGGCAGTGAGTAATGTTGTTGTTGGACAAACAGTTTTATGTTTGCAAATGAGGAGTAGGCAGGTGAAGATGCAGATGAAGAAGGGAAGCAAGCAGAAGAGAAGCCAAGGAATAGAGAGAAGCATGTTGGAATGTTTGAAGGATGTTTAAAGGACAGAATGAGAAATTAAATATTTAGAATAGGAGATGAGAAATGGAGATTAATGAGTTATATATGATCTGTAAAGATGTAATTTTAAGATTGAATGAAGTTACCTTTTCTCTTGGAAGAAACAGTCATTTGCAGCAGCAAACCTGAGATGTTCAGTGTATCAGTTTGAGGCATGAGAAAATGAAGGAAGGTGACTAGAAGGATAAGGGATTTAGAAAATAAAACTATTAACTCATTCTTTCAGGCCAAAGCTGTGGCAAAAAAATGGAATCAAGAAATGCATATACACTATGAGAAACTGCTCTGGGAATTGGAAGGATTTATTTCTCTTAATGTAAGAGTTGGGAATCATCTAACTAAATGTAATTAATTGAGCTAATCACTCTAGGCTCCTTTTAACCTATTTCTAGTTTATAAATTTCAATTAATTTTACCCAACTGTACGTATCTAACACAGGTCAGATGAATGTCTCCCTGAGTACAGCTATTGCTTTCCACTTAGAATTACCTTAATACATTTCCCAGACTAGGGCAAGTATCTGTAAATAGCTACGTGGTAGGTACTGCACTTCAGCTCTTCAAAAATCAGATGCTCAGGTTAAACTTGGGGACAGCTAAACACATTTGGAGAGTGATTCACTTGTCTTTCTCCACTAGGTGAGACTAATGAAGTAGCTTAAATTAGAGTTAGGCTGCTTGAGGCTCACCAGCTACATTTCTTCAAAACCTTTCTGAGATCTGTAGGTCTTGCCAGTGAGCTGTTTAGGGAGGTTCTGTGAGCAGTCAAGCAGGTTTGTCACATAAGGGGCTGAAGTGAGGTGGCTGATGGATAATTGTAATACTTAAAAGAAATTTCTCTGGGAAAGTCAGCCTCTGGTAATTGCAAACAAGTGAAGGGGACCTCCAAATGAGACAGAGGAGAAATGGGCGTAACAGAACAAGCAAGCAAAGGGAAAAAAGCAGGTAAACGTGCAGGAGGTCTGCAGGCAAGACAGAAAAAAGCAGGGGAGTCTGGTATTAGAGAGCTGAAGGAAGGGGACCATGAAGACATGAGTTATGGACAGTAAAGGGAAAGCATGAAGGGAATGGATGTTACTGTGTACATACATTAATGAGCTTTCTTATGTGAGTTTTAGGGCCTTTGTTCGTAAGGTGGTGGAAGAGTTCTATATCTACCTCAACCATTCCACAGTGTCAATACATTACTGCATTCCCAGCAAGAGTTCAGAACAGCTGTACTCATCCAGCAATTAGGGAGTTTTATTTCTGAAAATATTAGAGGAACTTAACTTTATAGATTTTACTCTTTTTGAGAAAGAATTTCTTGAGAAGTAGCTTAGTAAATTACTGCATCTTACCATAGGTTTTTTCCCCCTATAATTTGTTTTAGCAAATGGTACTTAAATACCAAACCTAGTTTGTTGATACACAGTCTCTCTGGACAGAGAGTTAGTGCTTACAGTGCCTACCTATTTTGCTTCCAAGTAACACATTGATTAAACAAGCTGTTTTTACATGTAAAATGAGTAACTAGAAGTTTTATGGGAAGTACAGCTGGTTGTAGTGGGTGTAAGGTCTCTTCTTTCAGTCATAGCTTAGCAGCATGCAATGGTGGTTACATAAGCTTGAAATCCCAGCCAGCAAGAACGAGGTAATGTGCAGAGATAGATGTGCCTCCCAAAATGTCACAGAATTCCAGATATCCTCACAGAAAACAATGCAGCGGGGACCAAACACAGACTACATATTGCAATGAACTTACCAAGTTCAACAAAACTCAGGAAATATCCAGATACATGTAAGCCCCCTTTTTTACTCCCTCTTCCCCAATTAGTCTTTGATCTGTCAAGTTTGAACCTCAACATATTCTACAAAACACCTTATGAAAATCAGTCATGGATGCTGAATGAGGTGTTTTGAATTTCTGGTGCACAGAAATCTTCTGCTCACATTATTCTGCAGAAGATGATTACCTGTCTGTTGCTGCCCTAAAAGGGGTAAAGATATCATAACCTCTTCTCTTCTTACTATTCTGCTCTTCACCAAGAGCAGAAGTTGTCTTTTCTCTGCAACTTTTTAGTTGGTTGATACAATTCAGTTAAACTCAGAGCAATTGTCACAGGCAACAGCTTTAATTCACCTGGAAGGTCATGCCTCATCTTCAGGCCTGAGGAAGAGTTTGTGTGTTAAGCAATTGTCTGTGGTTTTCAACAACTACCAGCCTGCAGCGTTGCAGTACAGAATGGCAGTAACAAAATTTTATGCTATTCCTGACAGTGATTGTTGATCTTGCTTTTGTAAAGGGTATTGGTTTGGATGAAATAAACAAAAATGGACCTAAACCACAGCCTTGCTCGCAAGCAGTGAAACCAGTGCTGGTATCAGTGCTGGTGTCCCCAATAGGGAGATGGGTTTTGGGGGTAGGATTAGTTTATGCCACTAGTTCTCCTAAAGTCTCAAAGACATGAAATCCTGACTTGTGTCTGTGTAAAAGGTAATCTCCTATCAACCTGGCCTCTCTTACAGAGTAGATTTATAAATCAGACATTACATTGTATTTGCACTTTAGTGCTGAATTAAAAAAATTGTATCAAAGATTGACTTGATTAATGTGGATAAATAACCACCAAATAATGTGAATGTCTATTCTATTTCTTTTGAGAATGCATAGATTATTGTTTATTTCTCTTGGAAAAATGGTTTGTTATAATTTTAATTTGTAGTGTGGAATACTTTATATATAAAATGCTTACGTTTCAGCTTTATTTGATATACAGTGTGATAGATGTTAACCATCAAATACCTTCAGTGAGCTATTACTCATGAAATCTTCCTTCCTGTTCTAGATTTCAGCAAAGTTCAGTAGTATCAGTATGTAGTCAGTCAGTGCCTTGCTCAAACTAGCAAAATCTTCCACCAAGCCTCTGCTGAGACCTGGCCACACCTCCCAGCTCAGCTGCTCAGCTAAACACTGGCTCTTATGTTCATGGCATCAGTGTGTGGATTATGCAGCTCCTTCCGTTTGTTGGAGAGGGCTGTACTCACTGGTGACTATCCCAGTTCTTACTTTAACATCTTAATGGAAGAAAAGAAAGGAGGGGAAAAGGAAATTTGGAATTAGTCATCTGTCATGACTGTTTGGAGCTAGCTGAATATTAATGAAAACGAGATACTAAGCTAAATATCATTAAGCATTTAGGTAGGTCACCTTGGAGGTAATGACACAGTTGACATACATAACTCCACCCCAAATATTTTTCAGTGCAAAGTATTCATTAAATTTTGACTTTTGATTGGTTTGTATTTAAGAAGTATCTGTTTGGCTGTGTTTGTTTTATTTTGCTCCTTTTTTAAAATTTTTTTTTCTCCTCTTGAAAACAGGGGTCAGGTTCTGCAAATTTGTCCTACGTCAATTTTAAAGTTGCTAAAATATTCTTGTTAGCACTACCTACCTGGAAATTTATTTTAGTTAACTAGGTCAGCTCATAATTACAGTTTACCAACATATGTTAGATGCAGGGGATAAATACTAATGACAAAAAGCAACTATAAAAATTCTATATTCAGAATAAATGTGACAAGAATGAAAACTGAAATTTTGAAGGAAAACCCAAAGTTAACTGATGCTATCCATTGTAAGAGCTGCGGAAAAATAAAACAATCACGTTCTATGGAAGCAATCACTCACACTTTCAGACAATGTAAAATTTGTAATGCTATAATCAAGTAGCATTTGTAAAGTAGAATGGGAAGGTTGTTTTAGTACTATATGTGCTGGGTTTTATGCTGCCCAACAAAGATCTAGGGATGAGGGTGGGTTATTTTCTGTCCATTTGCTTTTGTTTCTCTGAGTAACACCTGCTCTAACGAGTTTGTAATCTGAAAGTAAATAACTGAGAGGGAGGAGGAAATGGACACAACACACCGGCTTGAGAATAAACAGCTGTCAAATAGCTGCTGTTTCAGAAAGTGGAACACATGGTTTTGATGGAGAATCTGGTTCAGCTTGAATGAAGGAACCGATCACACGCAGTTGTCAAACTTTCCTAATTGAAGAATTACTTGACAGAATTCTAGAACAATATGTTATCCTTGTCAGATTATGGAACTATTTTCACAGTTTAGCCGATAGAGAAGAGGTCTGAAAGGATCAGCTACCCCCTGGTGGGGTGGCTAGGCAGGTTGTAAAAGGAGTGTGGTTGTGCTTCTTTCTCTTGCAGTTTAGGGAGACTCATGCCAGAGAGACTAAATTAAAAGGGGATGAGCTTCACCTAAGTCTGCATGGACCTGCCAGAATCTGAACTTACGTTACATATGTTTAGCTATCTAACACTCTTGTAATTCAGTGTCTTTCTTTTTGTCCTTCTGGAATTAGAATAACATCAACTTGCTTTTAGATGAAAGTTCATTCCTGTCCAAGGAGACTGCTGTCAAGAGAGGCATATAAAATAAAACCTTTAATGAGTAGCTTCACCAGTGTTCCTGACTTTGTTTCTGTGTTTGGTGTAAATTAGAGGGGTTGCAGGTTCAGTTCCTTTTGATGCCACTGGTATTAGTCCAGGGTTCCTGGATTTAAGGGGATTTAAGACACCAAATATTTAAACAGGGCTTGCCTGATTTTATAGAATATGTTTAGCTCTATTTGAGACAAAGCATTACCAAATAAATATTTGAACATTTTCTTTCTAGTCAGTTTTCCATTATCTCTCTTGTAGTCTGGAAGGTAGACTTGGCTCAGGAGCTCCCATGTTTTCCATCTATTTGACAAAGATACTCTGCTTAATTCTTCTCGGTGTGGGGAATTCTTCTTGCCAGATGATGGGCTTTGGTGGTTTTCCATTTTTTATGATCCCATAGAATGGGATGTGAGTGTTACCTTGTGTGGGAATGTCACTCTGGGAAAGAGAGGGCAGTGTTCTGCTGGCCACACCTAAGTCACTCCCCAAGCCTAGACAATGTTCATGTTCAAATGAAAAACAAGTACAGAAAGCAAGTTCTACTCTATGCAGAGTTCAGTAAAACAACAATGATAAAAAACAATAGGTGCAGAGAAAGATCACATAACATTCCATAACCTGTAATCTTTACCAGACTGTCATAGCGAAGTAATTATCAGAATGCCTAATTACATTTCCCAGAGACAGATTATTTTTGGTCCAGTCCCATCCCCCAATGTATATACTGACTTTACATGAAGAACCTGCCTTTCTGCTGTGGTTTCTTTTGGGAGAGGGCTCATTCATACCTGGGATTTCTGCTCACCTTCCAGCCCTTCAGCTCCTCTCAGCTGTGCTAACAGAACTCTGTTTGACCAGCTTCATCATTGCCATGGAACTTTTGGAAAGTCCTTCCCAGTTGTACAGATGTCAACTAAACACCACTTTGAGGAAAAAAAAAACAAACCAAAAACCCAAAAAAAGATTCCCCCAAACCATTTACAGACTGCCAATACAACTCTTCCTGAAAACACATTATTATGCTGCAAGTCAGAGTACTCTAACATAATCTGTTATGTTGGAGTCAGTATGCAACAGCTCTTTTTCCTAGTCTTTGTAAGTAAAAGTTGAACTGGCAGCTCTGTTGGAAATAGATTGATTTCAGTAGTTTCTTACTGCTTCTTCATACCACAGTATTACATTATATTTATTAATAATTTATTTTTACTCATGTTTTATTTGTGAATGATGTGTGTCAGGTATTATGATGATTTTTTTCACTTCATGAATCAAAGGAGAGCTATTTCTGTAATAGTTTATTACCTGAAAGCTGTGATTAAGTCTGTCTGTTTAATTTTGGAACTGATTGCCAATGCAAGGAGTTAAGCATGTACCCAACTATAAGTAAATGCTATTGTCACTTAGTAAATGTGAGTGTTCACCCTTTATGCTTTCAGCATGGAAAAATACAGGTCACAGTAGTTTTGTTCTTTGAATTTTTGTAGAATCCAGACCTTTCTTTCACTCATTTAGTGGTAATTGAGCACTTTGATGACATCAAAATTTTACACACTAGAAAAACTTGAAATTCCAACTTCATAGTGCTGTCACTTGCATACATGTTCAAGGTTATTCAAAGAATTCATTGCATTTCCAAGTAAGATAGTTATAACAGGGTTTCTAAAATGTGACTAGATAGAAATTCCTAAAATTACCTTGAATCTGCTGTTCGTAGTGCCTTGTGCAATAAAAAGACTTTATGTATTTAACTTACTTTTTAAAATTTGATATGGCACAAATCTAGATGAGCTAGAAGGTTTGGTCTCCAGTGAGTAGGTGTCTGCTGACATCTGGGAAGGAGTGTAAAACCTACATTTGGGAAAATGTAAATGAACTGAATATTTCTCTGAAATCAGATTGGTGCCAGAAATCCACTAACTGATGCTTTACAACTGCGTGAAAACTGAAAGAGGTTATTCCTCCTTTTCCAAAGATTATCCTCAGCATGGATATTGCCATGCTTCCCCAGAAGAATGGCTTGAGCTCTGGACCTTACCTTACAGACCAGTGATCTAATTGCATAGTTACAAAAAAAATAAATATAAATTCCTGTCAGAATCCCCAGGTGCCTCATGAATGAATTTTGCATTCACTCTGCAATTTCTCAGTTCATATATTATCTATGTGTAGTTATTCTCCATATGTGACAAATTAGAAATAGCTTTTTCTTCTTGGTTTCATCTCAGGAGATGAAAACTTATTTCTGCAAATATATCTTTTTGCAAAAGTAAGCTTTTTTTTAAATGAAGATGATAAGTTGCTCTAGGATAAAAAACTATTAGGGAATTTTCCTTAGAGACCATTGAGAATTCTCTTCTCACAAGAGAGACTACTGGGTGGCTGAGGGGAAAGAAAGTAGGACAGACCACAGCAAGTGAGAAGTCATTATGGAAATAGATAAAAACTTTAGTTCACCTTTTCTATTCCATCCTTATCCATGCTGAATATGAACTGGATTTCCCTGAAGAGTTTGACTGTGCTTTTTAACTTGACCTAGAACTCTCTTAAGACAGTGTTTAAATTTATAGGGCTTGTTAGGAAGATGTTACTGTAGCAACAGGAAAGTAATATTTTTCAGATTTGACAAAAAGCTTTAGTGTCCTTCTTGACTGTATCTTCCAGATTTCACAGTATGAATTTTTTTCAAAGTCACATATGGTATTTGTTGGATGAATTACCAAAAGATAGTCAAGTGGTGCAAAGACCAAAAGAATGATTTCTGATAGTGACTTTTTAAAGATAATCTTACCTACAGTAATATGTTGCCATTCCTCATTATATGAGGCTTTAAAATATTAATAAAGCAATGATTCCTGTTTTTTCATGGATCTGCTGAGAGACCTTCTGTTCATGGATCAGCTCTCCAGGCTGCTATGAGGCCTGGCAGATGTGAGGATATTCCACAGTGATGGATGGCTGGCAGCTGGGAAGGTCACACCAATGTGAGTGTTATGATCTATTGCCCCATTCTTGCCTTCTTGCCCTCAACAAATGCTGCAGGTTTCTGTCAGAGAATGATTTTGGTTTAATCTGATTTGATTCTTTGTATTGTTTGCCCCTTTTGACAGGAGCAAACTGAGTAAGCACAAATAGCAGCCCTGAATAATGCTTGGGTTCCCTTACAGACTGATGGGGCCAGGAGACTGCAGTGCTGAGGACATTCTGAAGAAAGATAGAACAATTCTGATGTGGACAAAGGTGCAGGTATTCAGAAAATTTCCTTAGAAGAAAAAGAAATAGATATATTCACAGTAATCGCGAATCAAAAATTATACTAGTATTTGTCATCAGGCTCTGAATAAGAAATATTTCATGAGAAACAAAATTCCATGGATTTTTGCTACTGAGCTGCTAATGCAGTGCTAAGTGTGGGCAGAAAATACAGTAGTTAAATGAGTTTTTTAATGACTGTGTTCTGGCCAGAAGTCTCTATATTAAAGTGCTCTCATTGGGTTCCTGTAGCCATGGAAAGTATGTAACTAACTTTGGTGAGAGAAAAAGCATTTGCATTGTACCTTGGATGTCAGTCCAGACGAGAAAGTGTGAATAGAAAAATGTTACATCAAGGCAGAACACACAGACTATTATGGTCTGCTGAGCTAGATCATTCTACCCAGCTAAGCCAGGCCACCCCTGCATCCTTCTGCCTCTGCTTTCAGACTGTGTGGCAGTTCTGTATTCACCAGCATGTGAGAGCTGGTGGAAACATGGCTTTGGAGTAACGACTGCAAGTGGGATTCCAGTGTGGCCCTCCGCTAATTTCTGTGCTCTTGGTGATAGGAAGGAACAGAACTAGGATTTCTTTTACTTCTTGGGTGTGAAATAATGAAAGTGCATCTTTGTGCCTGACATCTGTGTGAGAGGGAAGATTCAATTGCAAGCATGCTGAATTTTAAGAGAAAATAGCTCAATAAAGCACTCAGAAAATAGGTAATTGAATAAAGTAGAAAGAGGTACAGTAAGTGTGCTGATTTATTATGATCTTATATCAAATTGGTGGATATTATAACCACAGCTGATATTATAACCACAATTTTTTTTCATTGCCTTGGTTTACTTCCACAAATGAACAAAGTCTTAAAAAATAAGTGTGGAGAAAAACAAACCAAGGATGATAATATTAATGAGAAAGGCAGTTCAGATTCAAGAAGATCTGTTACTATTTTGTAATCTTGAAGTCACAGAGTTTAAAGAAGCATAACTTTTGAAGGCTTCTTTGAAGCAGAAAGGTGAAAGATTAAAAAAAAATTGACTGCTTTGCTCCTTTTAATAGCAATTCTAGTTATTTGAATATACAGTTTAAAACAGAACAATTCTTTGAATCTTCCAGCGAGCAGAACAGGTTTGTTCTAAAACCAGCTTATAGGAATGTGTTTATCACTTTCTTTAAAATTAAAATAATGAAGGAAACATTTAACTCTTCCTCAAAAATTACTACAGTGACATAAAATAGAAGTTCCTCTAAATCTCTGGCTGTTAAAGTTAGTGATTGCTTATCGCTTATTACATTTTCATTGCTTATTTCAAACTAAGAATCTATTTACAAACAAGAAGATTACTCTTAAAAAAAGTCAAAATAATTGGCTTTTAAAAAATATAATTTAATCCCAAATCATATTTGGAGTTATTTGAGCAATGATTGTGAGTTTTGCTTGAAGAGCAAGGGATCTCAAATTGCTCCCAAGTGCAGTGTGGCTGCATAGAGCTGCTGTATTTAACAGCATAGAGCTGCTGTATTTCTTGAGCCACTGGTTTTCTGTGATCATTAGATTAAAACTCTTCAGTGTAGTACAGATGCTAAAGTTATGTTTTACAGGACCTAACAGAACAAAGAAATACATTATATTTTGGCATGGTTTTGCCTGGATAGTTTTTGTGGTTTTTGCTTTCATTCCTTAATTGCAGCAGAGAGTATTCCTTGAAGAGGTTTTAGTTTTATCTGCTCAACATGTGGAATTTTTTCTTTACGGGAGCCCCTCATATTTTAACGTTTGTTTTTGCTCCATCTCAGGGCAAAAATAAAATAGAAAATTAAAATGTATTCTTGGAATAAACCACTGAAAAATATTATTTTTGCAGAAGGCAAAATACCAGAATGTTTAAAAATTTGGGGGTTTTATGTTAACACTGAACCTTTTCAGCCTGAACGAGGTTTGTCAGCCCAAGGGCAGAGTGAAGGATTTGCCAGTCCTCCTCCTCAGCTGTATCCTCAGGTCTTGTGTGTTCGTGATGGGCAGCAGAACCCAATCTTGTCACTGGGCCAGGCTTTCCTGTTCACCTGATCCAGGAGGCCACACTCTGGAAGGGGCATTTGAAATCCCCCAAAGTCACAAAATCACATAGAATCTCAGAATGGTTTGGGTTGAAAGAGGCCTTTTAAAGGTCGCCTGGTCCATAGTTAACCATATCAGGTTGCTCAGAGTCCTGCCCAACTTCTTTCTTTTATCTAAACTCCCACCCTTCATATCTGGCTCAGATGCATTGTTAAATTTACCTCAAATTAAAGATTTTGATTCTATTATTTGTTTCATTAGATCTATCTTGTAGAACCTCCATTTTCTGAAAGCTACATTTTTCTTTGAACTATCTGTTGACAGTCTCTGTCAGCTTTGGTTTATATAAGGATCAGAATGTTCAGAGAAGTCAGTTGGTTTTGGTAAAAAACCTGAACAACCCAGAACAAAGCAATATTTTAATTTTTCTTACACATGTGAGTGAAATTTTCATGAAAATGGTGGGGGTTTTTTGCTTCAGCTTCTTGAGGTGTCTGCCACCTGGTCTGGTTTTTTTAATACCAGGAATAGAAATCCTGTTTCTCAACTGTCTTCAAAGAATATGTTGATTTCACAAAAAAAGTGTGTTTTTGCATGCTTTCAAAAGCTCCAGCTTTTACAAAATACCACAAAATATGTAGATATATCTCCTCTAGTGAGAATTACAGCAAAATGGGTTCTGCACAATTTTTCAATTATTTTCTAATCCCAGACTGGAAGCTACACCTATTGACAAACCTCAGGGGAAATAGCAACATGCACCAAATTACTTTTCAACTCTAGCAATTTAGTAGTCTCTTAGAAATAAGACTGTGTTAGATTAGATATTTAAAAATCTGGTTGTTTTTTTTTTCCTTAATTTGCTTTTGATAAGAAACATTTCAACTTTTTTTTGAGAAAACTTGCTGGATTGTTAGTTGTGTGGTGTGGGATTCATCTTACTTCAGATCTCTGCAGCTGAGTCAGTCACTCTGTCCCATTTATAGTCACTGAAGGGGAAGAGGTACTCATGGGACATATTTGATCTGACCTATTTTACGTGTCTGCGTCAGGAGGAGATGAGTGGTACTCAAGAACATTTGGCAAACTGGCTAAATTTCCTTCAACTGCAGAAGCAGCAAAGTGTGAGCAAAGGCTGTATTAGAGAAGTGTAGAGGAGTATGAGCTCCTGTCCAAACTTTCTGAAATATCTCCATGAACTTTCTTAAACTTCAGATCTGCATCTTAACTTCAAATGGGATAGCTTCCAAATCCTCTGTTTTAAGAGTACTTTGTAGTGCTAAGGTTTATAATCTTTAGTGGTGCTTTTGTTACACCTAAAAACATGTCACGTAGAAGGTAAATACATTCTCATGCAAAGTTTTTAAAACTAAGAGAACCACAGTGACAGGAACTCTGTAGAAGGATACCACTGTCTTCCTTCTCTTGAAGCACATTTTGGCTCTACAGTAATGGAGTATCTTATGATTTGGGATTAAATGATATTTTTGAAAAGTCAATTATTTTGACTTTTTTTTAAAAGTAATCTTCTTGTTTGTAAATAGATTCTTAGTTTGAAATCAGCAATGAAAATGCAATAAGTAAGTGATAAGCAATCACTAACTTTAAACTGAAAAGATGCAGTTAAATTCCAGTATGTTTCTAAGCTCAGAAAAATTTGGCCATGGTATATAATCATGCAAATGCACCAGCACAGACATACTTGGCTGCAAATACATTCCTTCCTTCTTCTTCTACAATATAACAAGTTTCATATTTTTTTAATGATTATTTACTTTATCATGCTTTGCTTATGTTCAGCATAGTTGTTTTTTTTTTTTTTTCTCCAGTACTAACTTAACTTGGGTTACTGTAAAAAGTTCAGAGATACATTTCAGGGATTTTTCTTTCACCTGTGCTTATTAGAAAATAAACCTGTCTTAAATCTGATGTAGGCTGCTTTGTAAATAGAAATACTGTGTTTTTTTCAAATATCTATAGTGAACTATATAGTGCTTATTTATTTTATGTTGCCCCTTAACATAATGCTCTCTGAAAAGATGCACTTCCAGCTTGAAGGAGTTCATAAATTAGGTAGGATGTATAATTAATGCAAGGACTTAGAGGTTGCATAAATTAATAGTAGTGTAAAGATGGTTAACAATATGCTCATTACATTAACTTAATTTGACAGTGAATCCTTTTCTATACTGTAGTAAGAAGAAAAATATTTAACTCATTGAAGAAAGAGCAATATTGTAGTCACTGTGGGCTGAAAACCCACTTGCACCAGGCCTGAGGGGCTGAAAAGTCCATGGATATGGGTAAGGAAGGATTGAGAACTGGTCACACACAGGGACATCTTCTGTGGTGGCCCATGACAGTCCTGAGGGACTGGGTTTCAAGATGAGCATTAATGAATAAAGGAGTAGCTATAACTTGGTTCAGAAAGGGAACTCCAAATGTATTAACAGGAAGGCAACAGCAAATGAGAGTAAAATGAGTTGGAGGGCTCAAGTTTGACTGGAGAGGTGGGGGTGATGGGAGAAGAGAGAAATATTAGGAAGCAGATTGTGGAGGGCTTTGAATGTCAAGTGGCCATACAACAGGATTTGATTCCTGTTTCCTGCTATGTGACATTAGGCAAATCATGACATTTCTCTGGTTTTTATGAGTTGAAAATGTGGGTACTGCTTGCATACCAAGTAGCAAACTCTGGTGACAGCTCTGATGTTGGTGCAATGTAAATGAGATATTTAATTTACTAATTAAAAAAATTCATAAATGAACATGGTGATGTAAAAGCATTAGATTCACACTTTTCCTTGAACTTACTTTTTGTAGGACTCATTAACATATTTTTCTGTAATCAAGATTTCTGCAGAGCTTGATTTCTGTATACAAAGCTTTTTATTTATGGAAAGCAAGTTTCTACAAGGTGATTTTCTTTCTAATCTGTAGCCATATTGAATAGCTAATGAGGAAGTGTCCTTCTCTTTGTACTTCATAATCCTAAGCTTTTTTTAAAAATACATTGGTAGATTATACTGTGTCACTAACTGTTAAATTTAGTGTCCCTATTCATTATATAAGAGAAACATGTGCAATACCATTGCCAGCTGCAGAAGCAATCTGTGCATGTATTGATTTTATTTTCCAAATAAGAATTTACCACGTAAGATATCATCAGAGTGGTACAGTTTGTAAAAGCAAAATAGAGTACTGCAGAGAAACTACAATGTTCTGGAGGGAATACTTGGTTTTACACAGGTATTCCTTTGCTTGAAGGTTAAAAAATACTGAGAATTGAATCTGTTTGAAGTTCAAGAATTTTTGTTTTGTCTATGATGATCTCACACAATATTATTTCTAAGAATTCCTGTCCTCCATGTCCAGCTGGCTATAGTACCATGTCTCATGCTGGTAGATGACGACCAAAGGTGAATTTTACATTCTCTCACCTGGATTTCAGTAGGATAATACGCTGTGGTTTAAAGTTACCATTCTTTAGTAAAGGGTTGCTAATCCAGAAAAGGGCACTGGGTGAATTCAGCAACACAGGCAGAGGTGAGTTGGATTCTGTTTTGAGCAGTGGTTTCCTACAGATCAAGCTCAAAGCCTAAACCCTGTGTGTAAGAATACCAGTGGAACTGGATGGGGAAGACTGAGAGAAATTCACACACAAAGAGAACAATAGAGAGAAAACTTCATAAAGTTACGTATTAGTCATGTCAATTGTACATGTCAATGCACTGGAAAACAGTTGGATATGACAGCAATCCAAAAACACATAATGACAAAAAGTTCTGTATAAAGATACCATGGAGCTCACGTTTGAAGATGGTAATAATTTTATTGACATTTGAGAAAACTTATAGTTTCTAAAGTTAACATTTTATGCAAAATGATTGAGAGATCAGAAGAAAACCTATGTCTGAATGAGTCAGTTTGTGGGTTGTTGAGTCAGTTGGTGGCTTAGATAAATTAAAATGAAAATGAAAATAGTTTTTCTTTCTGTTGGTATTTGGATATTTCTCTCATCTGCAGTAAGTAAACAATTTGCTGCTGGTGTTACTTGGATTTTTATTGAAATTATAGTTACTCTTGATTATGACTGGGGAAGCAAAGTGCTTCCCACTGTAGGTTAAGACCAAGTTCATGACCCTCTAAGGAATCTGAATATACATAAGTTGATGGGACCTGATGAGATGCATCCCAGAGTCCTGAGGGATTTGGGTGATGTAGTTGCCAAGCCACTCTCTGTGGTGTTTGAAAAGCCATGGCAGTCAGGTGAAGTCCCAGGTGACTGGAGAAAGGGAACTGTTGCACCCATGTTAAAAAAGGGCAAAAAGGAGGACCCTGGGAACTCTCAACCTGTGCCTGGGAAGATTGTGGAACAGATCCTCCTAGCAGATGTGCTAAGGCACATGGGGACAGGAGGTGGTTTGACATAACCAGCATGGCTTTGCCAAGGACAAGTCCTGCTTGACCAATCCAGTGGCCTTCCATGGTGGGATGACTCCATCAGTGGGCAAGGGAAGGGCTGCAGATGTCATTCATCTGGACTTCCATAAAGCCTTTGACGCAGTCCCTACAACACCCTTCCCTCTAAATTGGAGAGAGAAGGATTTCTCTGGATGTCCCATCCTGGAAGTGTTCAAGGCCAGGCTGGATAGGGCTTTGAGCAAGCTGATTTAGGGAAAAGTGTCCCTGCCCACAGCAGGGAGGTTGAAACTGGGTGATCTTTAAGGTCCCTTCCCACCCAAACCATTCAATTATTCTGTGATTCTATGATCCAAAACATATTTATAATGTCCAGTGTAATAAAATCTCTGCTTACACAAAAATTTGGTTTTGAAACATGGAGATATGCACTGAGAAGACTGGGGAGTTTACTTGACAGCTTTGTAGTTCTGGTAAAGGAAAAACTTCATTAAATTTGTCAAGAAAATATTTAATAATAAGTGGTACAAAATTTAACCTGAAACTGAATAAATTATTGCTAAAAGATGAGGGTTTTTTAATCACTGAGATCATAAGCCATCAAAATTATTCAAATGGGGCATAGAATGCAATACTTTAATTCAAACAGAAATTGTGGACTAATGGCAGTGACCACCTGATGATGGTGATGACATTCTCTGATGTTTTCAATGTAGAATGTGCTCACCATGATCTTTTCTGACTTTGAAATCTATCATTCTCATATGACAGAATGTATTACTGTGAAATATATGCTATATAGATTTTTTTCTTCCTCACTGTTCCTTTACTGTTCATATAGTGTGAATGGTATGCTGATATGATGGGCAAGATTTTCTTAGACCTTATTATTTAGCATAATTAAAAATTTCTTTCTTTTAATAATAAAACCACCATAAATCATTTTATTCCAGAATTAATAGGTGGTTTTATTATTAAAAGAAAGCAATTTTTAATTATGCTAAATAATAAGGTCTAAGAAAATCTTGCCCATCATATCAGCATACAAAGACAAAAATACTTATCAGCTTAAGTTAAAATCTCATTTGATTGCAAAGTGTTTTATTGAACACATTTTGTAATGGGTTGACTGTAGAAGTTGGTGTGGATGGTAATTTTGTATTCACATTTTTGTCATTTATGGCTTGTAGTTGTATAAGAAAACATAGCTAAATGTTTCTTATTATTTTTGTACCAACTGCAGAAGGAAAGGATGGAGGTCCTCATATATAATAATTAAGTGGAAAATATTTTTTTTACCTTTTGTACTATTTTAAAATTGATTTTGAAGACTTGCTCATGAAACACTGAAGTACTCAAGGAACAAAATCAAATCTCTGAGTAGTAAACCAGAGAAATTATTTCTTAAATACACTGCCATAAAACATTTTTCTAGTTCTTGCTTTTCATCTGGGCAAGTCTTGGAGAAGAGTTCATTTTTCCAAGGACAACTTTGCCCTTGAGAGCAGTGGTTTTCAGCTCCACCAGAACTTTATGAGATTACTAAGTCTTTTATTGTTGTTCTGTCTTCGTAATGTAGTGGCATTTCTAGTGGAGTTTCAACAGAACAAAACTAGTCTGAGTTATTCACTATCAAGATAGTACTCAGCTGAGAGCATCGAGTTTTATGTTGGAAATCGGAATGATTGAGCATCACCTTGTAGCCCCCATCACATGTCACTTGTAGTGTTCACTCTAAGCTGATACATTTTGGGATAGTGAAATCCTCAAGGTGTGGCATTTTCCATAGATATGTGTATGTACATGTGTATATTATTAATATCAAATCAAGCCCAGAATTCTCATGCTTTCATGTTCTGGTTCAGCAGTGCTCACTGTCCTTAGATTCTCACTGCATTACAGATACCTCCACACTGAATTCTTCTTCAGAGTTCTGGTTGCAATTTTCCACCAGCATTACAAAGCATCAGAGCTACCTCTGGATCCTTCTGCATTTGTCTGTTAAATTCCCTCTGCAGTATTTGAGGTCAGACAGTCCAAATCAGCCGAGCTAATTTAATGGTAACTAGGAAGGAGGTTACACAGAGAAAACTCTGACTAATCTGAATTTAAAATATAGCAGTACTAGCTTTTGACCCCACAGCACTTTATGAATTTTTATTCTTTTGATGGAAAAGGGGTTGTTATTGGTTTTGGCCTGGTATTTTGCTGCAGTGCAGCTTTCTATGCCTTCTTCAGCTTTTTCTGTGGTGTTTGTTACTGAAGAAAGAGAATGAGAGAATGAGTCCTGTGACTTCAGCTCAGTACAGGATCGTGCCCCAATGGGCACTGTACCACTGGCTCATAGAGAGCTTTAGTCTTCTTACTCACTGCCAAACTCTACATCAAAGAAAAGGAAGGCAGCAGGTGTTCCCCATATTGCATGGGGAGGAATCTGTTTGAGCTTCTATGGGTTGGACTCGATGATCTTTAAGGTCTCTTCAGTCATTATGTGTGTGATTCTGTGTGTGTGATCTGCTCACATTCTGCAACTACTGCAGATATTTTTAGGGAGCAAGAAGAGGCTGGAATACAATTGTCTTTCAGAAATGAACAGAAAGTTTTTCAGACAATACTTTGTCCTCTGATTTTTTTTTATTATTAGATAATAAAATTTTCTTTTTTTTAAAAAATTACTCCTAATGACTCACCCCTGCTGCTGGCTTTAAGTTTCATACAAATTAAATGAAAAATAACTTGTAGGCATTACAATAATAGGAAAAAAATGGCCATGACCACAGAGGCATGAAAGGATCACGTGCCTTAGCTTGTTTGAAATAGAATCTTATATGTAACAACAAAAGCATACCTAGAAAAAAAATAAAGTGTGTTATTAAATAATTTTCCTTGAAAATATAGGTGTTGCAGAGACAAAGGGAATGTGAGTTATTAGGAAGTGTGGTCTGATTGACACTCAGCTCATATTCTGTTTTGCAAAAATAGATTACACACTTTTCAGTAGCACTAAAACTTTTCTCATTGAGAAGAGGAGCAATTGTGGCTTGGATAATAAAATGAGATATAAAATAATTTCACTGTATTTTGCTTCTATTTTATGGTGTAGAAATTTGTGTAACTTAAAATGTCAATTAGGAAATAAATGTCTGGCTTTCACTGTGAAAAAATAGTAGTATGATTTTCTTATTCCAAAAGATACAGAAGGTATCAGTTAAAAAGTAAGACAGGAACAGCTATTTTGAAGCAGCAGAGGTTTCTTTTATTCCATATTCTTGCACATATTTTTTCTAGCTATTGAAATTTTTATGTTATAGCAGTTGAAGTAATGAAGCTACTGAAATATTTCTATCCTTTCAAAATTACTAAGAGGTAAGTACCATAGTTAGGAAGTGCTTCCAAATAGTGTGCTGTGCTAGCACATTGTCCTAAAGAAAGGCATGTCCTTATAGACCCAGTCTTAATGTATGGGCAGCTCCAGCTGGGCTGAGCTCATGGTGCAAAGGTGTCACAGCTGCTTTGCCAAATGACAGGAAACAAAAGAGAGCCAGAAAATGTTTGGACAGTGAAGGCAGCAGAGAAAGAATCTATTCAATGATCACCAAGGAAGGCTGATATCTGTGAGTGCATGACTGGAGCTGCAGAGAATGCTGTTGTGTGGCTGGTGACACAGAGGACAGCTCTGGGTGATGGCCCCATGTCACCCAAATACTGACCTACCTCTGCTGCTCTTGGTCAGACAACTTGCTGGTTGTTTTATGGGGAAGATTTTTTATTTTTATTAGTAAGACCGATTCTTTAGTTTATGTTATAATACTTATTTTATTAAATTTTCCTAGCAACATTAGAAAGACCAATATTTAGGAATGATTGCATTCTTTTTAGAGGGTCTTGTGTTTTAGAAACTATCACACATCTCAGAGTACTTGGTGCAACCCAGGCTTACGAAGCCAGATTCACTGGCTAGATCTGAGCTTCACTGATTCTGGAACTGAAAGTTACTTAAAAGAGTGAGGGAGTTGCCTTGCTAGGAGTGAGATGATTCAGGAGTTGGGAGATTTCCCCTCAGAATCATGGGGTAGTTTTACTGAAATTTTTGCTGTGGTGCAGTGCACTCTCAGAGCTCACCAAATGAAGGCTAAAATACGGAGGACAGTTTGGTGTAGGAAAAGAGAGAAAAGGAGAATTTCTAAAATATATGAATTATGGAAAACTTAAATTTTAAAGCACATATGTGTGGGTCTATCTATATGATTATGGAAATTTGAAAACTTTCCATGTTTGTTGGCTTAGTTAACAGTAGTGAATTAAATCCAAATTCTTACAAGATTTGTTCACCTACTTCCAGAATAGAATAGTACCTAGCACCTGGTGGTGGAACTACCTGGGATGGAAAGCCTACATTCTTGACAGAGGTGCCACTTATTTCTAGTGGAGACATTTCCGCTTCTGGTAGTCAAAATTTGAGTGACTTAACACCATTGAAAGTTGTATCACTTTATTTAGAACACAAGATCACTGGAGATACAAAGTAAAATGTGATGGTGGGACACTGTTAGAGTAGAATCTATAAATTTGAGATATAAAATTGCTTTAGCTGAAGCACAGTAAAGGGCAGCGTGGCCAGAAGAACATAAATTATTGGGGATTGAATTGTGACAAATTTATGTCATCCTGAAATCAAATAGTTTGATTTTTAAAGATGCTTTGTTAGATGCTCTTTGAGGGAAAAATGCAAACATTTTACAAGTCATAAGAAAAAGAAAGGAAGAGCTGGACTACCAAGAGGCTTTAGGCATAATTTCCAAAATATTAAAGATGGTGAAGATGGTGCTTTCTGCTTCTCTCACCAGACTCTTCAGCTGGTCTCTTTCATTCTGAGGTCTAAAGATACTGAAAGCTGAGCTGGTCCTCTTGAATCTGTTCCTATGGTCTGCATGAACCAGCCAGGTGTTAACCAGTGGAACTGCTGGTGGTTTGGGTTGTCAGTGGAAACTGGGGTGCAGGTCTTTTGTCTCAATGAGGCTGCAAGGACATTTTATCTCAAAATCCTCACATTTTCTTGATAGACCTCACTGCTAAGGTGCAGCATGGCAGAAAACCCCAACCACATTGTGATTTTTCCATCAGGACTCTTTGCAATGTTCTGAAATTACTGAACTAGATCTAGTCCCATGGAGCTGAGATTGGCTTGAAATAATATCTTTGTTGAATCAATCTTCAGTGAAACAATTAGCTAGATCTAGTATTTAAAAACAAGGTGAAAATTGTTGTTTGTTTTTGGTTTTTAAAAAATTTTTAATTTTGAATTGAGGAATAAATCCATGCTTTTCATTCAGGCAGTAATTCTGCCATGCAGCACTAGGATGAGATTCTAGGAGTATGGCATGGGAGTACTACTCAGGTAAGACAAGAGCAGCTCATTTTTTCCAGGAAAGAGAACTACAAGCAGCTATCCTTACTAGAAGCAGATATTTCCATTTTCACAGTAGTGGCAGTACCTATTTTAATTGCCGATAGTTAACAACTCCATGGGAAATGGAAAAAGCCTATAGCTAGTAATTACAGCCTCTTCTCACCCTTCAGTCCTGGAAGATCCTGTCCTCTGCTAACAATTATGAAATCTGGCACTCCTGGATCAGGCTGCATATTAGGTTAAACCTAAGTAGCTGTCAGGGAGGGGAGCTATCATACCCAAGACAGCCTACCAAAGGAGGGCTGCATTTCCAGAAAGTTTGAGAATTGCTGCTTTACGCAGTCCTAGAGGCACAGATTGGAATGAGCTGTCAAATACAATTTTTCACAGACTATTGTTGAGTTTATATAATGAGGAGGAACCTACCTGCAGAACAGGATGAAGAAAGAGAAGATTAAAGGAGACATTGAGCTCCACTGGCTGATCTCTAGGACAGTAAGAGAAAAGCTGAATGAGATTTTTATACTTAGATGAAAACTCTGTATCTATTTATTTTACAGGCTGGAATAGTAAATGTCTGAGGCTTTAGTTTGGGTTGTTTTTTCTTTCTTTTTCCAAAGCTTTTTATGATAAAGGGAATAACTCAATAAAGGGTTATTTTAGGTGGCCTTACAGAACAATTCCACCTTCTGCAGATACATGCAAGATACAGCTCATCATTTGATGAGCTGGTAATGGGGACATATCAACTTGAGTGTGATGTCCAAGGCTAAGTATATTTGATTTATAATAGATATAATATAGAGCAAGAATTTAATTGTATAAAGGTAGTATATACATTTTTCCCCAATAAATAGACCTCTTTTAGCTTCCAAGCAAGATTTTGCTACTCTTGCATATCCACACTCATGCTTAGCTGCAATGTTAATAGTGATTTATCATCCCTGGATCCAACAGATGTCAATTTTCCAAGTGTAAGCAGCTCAATAGGAGACACATATGAAGGAGACAAATAGATGTACAGAGCCTGGCTGGAGCAGTTATATCAAGTTGACTGATTCATGAACAGATACTGAAAGAATTTAATATGTGGCGGTCTGAATCAGTGATTTGTAAGAGATGACACATGTAGCCAGAAACACCTTACTGGCTGAGGACTGAACATGGTTTCTGACCATCTGAAAGTGTTTTTATAAATGTCAGCGACAGGCTATGTTTTATTTCTGCTGCATATCTTGGTTCAGGCAGTCTGTATTTGTCAATTGTTCTGATTTGTATAAAATTGCAAGTGGCCATGTACAGTGTGGTTTCCTCTGCCTTCCTCTTCCTGCAGGAAACACACTCTTAAATCAAATATTTCCTTTCATCTTGGAGTGAGGGACACTGATAAAATGTAGAAAGCCAGAATGGGCAGTTTGGACTATCCGTTCTCTCTTGCTTAAGGAAGGAAATCTTAAGATGGATTTTGACACAGCTTTATATGTCGATTTTTTGTTTTAAGAATAGAAAAAAGTGCAAAATACAGCTTGTTGAAGTGTGAGATCTAATACAAAAGCAATGTGAGACAGACTTATTTGCATAGAATTTAGATTCCCACTTGAAAGGCTAAAATACCCAGAAAGTCTCCTGTGATTTAGTTTTAACTAGTTGACAGATGTTGAATGATCTCAGGAACTGTCTTTGTTGCTATTCCATAGTAAATATGTAGCAGACTGACTGTTTATAATCTCTGTAATATGGGATTTGTCAGTCTTCCTTTATTACCTGTAAAATGGATTAGGAGAACAGCAAGATTGGGCTGGTTCTCTAAGGAATGTAAGAGAGTTAAATGTCCATCCTTATTGGGGATTTTAATGAAAAATATGTCTTCAGTTATTATATTAAAAATAGCAAGACTACTGTCTCTGCTTCCAGCCTTCTCTATTTCTCCTCATCCAACTAGATCTTAATACTCTCGCAATTCCCACCCTTTCTAAAATTGCTGGGAAATTACATTTATCTTTGGACAGAAAGTGCTGAGCATCTTACTAGAGCCAGTTTATGATTTAATGTCTGTTCTCAGTGATGCAATAGTAATGAAGATGCAGATCTGGCTGGGCAGATAGAAAAGGTTTATTTTTCCACAGATGTAGGTTTTTCCGTCTCTTATCTTTACATGTTTTTTTTTGTTTCAGGCTTTATTAGCAGTGAGTTGAAAAGATCAACATTGACATACGTGATGTGTCTGTGATTCCAAGCTGGAAACCATTTCTAGCTTCTTTGTTGGGGAAGCACAGCACTATTCAGCTGAAAAAGCCCTTCAAATATGGCCACTCATTTATGAAGCAGCAGTTGCATGAGAAAAATGTGCATTTTAATGAACTGATTTTCAAACATCACATAGCAACTGAGAAAAACTACACAATTTAAAGTGAAAAAGAAAAGCTAAACTACAAAGAGCCATTAGGCTTGTCTGACTGTTAAAATGTACATATTGTCTTGGAGCTAAAGTGTATACAAGTGAAAAAAATGAATGCAGTAAAAACAACCCAATAGACCAGTCCAGATAAATCACATAGTTAATTATAAAAGATACTCAAGATTCAGGGTTTAATTTAATCAGTGTGAATAAATCATCCTGCGGTTCTCCTTTGGAATCCAAAACAGTTTGTCTTTCTTACCCACTACTGCTAATGTGAAAAAATGCTGTTCATGAGTTAATTTATATTAACTCGTGGAGTTAATATATGGGTTAGTAAGAGAACAGAAGATAATAAAATCATTTATTAGAATTAATATAATCTATTTTGCTCTGGAAATAGAGAGTTCACAGTGAAATACCAGAGTAAAACTAGTGTTAAAATTGCCATGCAAGTGAGAACACCCTAATGAACTGTTTTTCTGAAGAGATATTCACAGATCCATTTCTTCCAAGGTAGCAGCTAAATCCTACTGCTGCTCATTGCTGCAGAAGTGTCTGGGAACACAGGCAATGGCTGACAGCCATGGGAGGTAGAACATAAAACTCATTTATTTACTGAGGTATTAAGCAAACTTCGGCAATCATTGTTAATACTTTGGACGATATCCAAGGCAGAAGACCAGAGTCCTGTTGGCTCAGGAGTATAAGGAAGCTTTCTGGAAAATTAGAGCATTAATGAAAAGCTTATCTTGCATACCAGGACTTGAGCAAAAGGCCAGAGCATCTGATAAAAATACAGCAGCCTTCTTCTGAGAGGTTTGTTTTCTGAGAGGGTCTGACTTCATTTGGAATAAGACAGCAGAGGATTGACCCACAGTATAAATCTTTATACTTCAAAATCAGGTGGAAGCTTTTAAGTATGTTTTCATGTCTGTATAAAAATCAATTATAAATATACCTAAAAGGGAAATATACCACCGACATACCCCCAGCTTGATCAACATTTTTCTTATAGTTCAAGGTAAATAGGATTTGAGGATAAGGCAGGTAAATGTTGTATCCATAGTCAAGCATGAGTGGCTGGAGGTTTTATCAGTAATTTTCCACTTCAAAAAACAAAAACCAAAAGACAACTGCAAAACCTATATGAAAATCTTGGGAATACCATAGCCTTTCCATGCAGCCTAGAATGCTTGGAGACTTTGAGGAAAAGATAGGATTCATAGCTTTATATGCTGTAAAGTTGCACAAGTCATGCAGATGATTTGTGCAAAATGATTATTTGTGAATGCTGAATGGAAGGCAGCTCATAAACACAATTTTGTTGCTGCTTGTCTTGATGACTATTTCTCTGAAGTACTTCTGTACCACAGGGAGATCATATACTGCTCACCTAAGTTAAACATGCTTCAAAATGGGTAAAATGAGCCTCACCTTGCCAGTAAAACTGGACTGGTTTAGAGTTTCATTTGGTTTTACCCAGTTTTATTATTTTTAAGATTTTTGCTTATTTTCTTCATGTCTTCATTCTGTAGTTTTGATTATATTACATCTGTTTTTCTGTTCAGGGTTTTGGCACTGCTGTGAGATACAGGTTACTTGAAGGGATGAGCGAATCTATACCTGCTGCTAAATCCAGCCACCTACTTGGCATACCCATATAGAGGTGCAGCTTCCTCATTCAGATGGGCTGTATTTGTTCCTGAATTGGAAAAGAATATGGTTCTCTTATCTTACTCTATTTCCATTAAAAATGGAATTTACAGTGAAGGAAAGAAGTTTTTATTTGCAGTTGTTAATGTGGATATTGACTGTGATTTAATCTACATATTTTGAGATTTTAGAAGCTTAACTGGCATCTTTCTCCATGTCATCCAGCTGGATTTTTGTTGGTCCCTACCAACTGAAATATTCTATTCTATATGACTGCTGAATGTATATTTTGAGAATGTTATAATCAACGCTAAGTAAAGCAAGTTTTGAAAGGATCAATGAGGAAATCATGGGAGAGGGCAAACCCCTCTCATGTAAGAACAGGAGTGTGAGGGTAGAGGGAAAATAGAAATATTGATAATAATCTACTAAAATATTAAGATTATGACTATTGGACAAAATAGAGGAAAATCTACAAGTATTTAAGAAGAGCAATGTTAACATATTTTGTCACAACTCATCAAAATTGATAAGGAATATTTTTGCCTATGTGTTGCCTTGTGAAAAAAGTTTTTATTTTAGCAGTAATGTATTACTGACACATTTCCTCTAGTTACACGAGGTGCCATCTATTTTTTGCTGGAAGGCACTGTAATTTATTTTCTTTGACCATACTGCTCTGTAGGCAAGCTATCTCCGGAGCAAAATAGACTATTCCTAATCCACTGAAAATTAGCAAAGTTTTTGATGTTAAAATAGTTGTGGAAGTGAAGTAGGTGTCAAATGAAGTGCTTTTCTATGACTGCAGTGAGAACAGGAGAGGAATATGGCAGAAAGTGTTAATGGTAATTATGTGCTAATGATGAAATCCTGTGCAAAACCTGTGAGCCAGTGGAGTTATAGAAAAGCCAATACTCATGAAAGGTCTCTTCTGTATCTCATTAAATGAAAAACTAGAAGTGAACTGAGAAACTCGTTCTTGATTATGTGGCAAAACACAGTGATCAGAGTCTGCACTAATAAACCAAATGTCTGACCCATTGTCTGACCCACAGTGACACACTAAAGACAATAAAACAGGATTTATTAACTTCTGTATTTCACAGAAACTGCCATTCTCATTTCTGAAAGTAGCCCAGATTGATCACTGCATTGTGGAACAAATCCAATATGAAATCAAACTCTGAATAATTTATGACAGTGCTTGTAAGCCTATATTAAAAAACTTCTCAAATGCACAAGTCCTCCAAAGGCCAGAAGAGAGTAATGAGTTTATATTTGTCTTATTTCTGCAGTGTAGAAAGGTTCTTCAGTGTATAGTGAGAGACTATTCATGACTTGAAATGATAGAAATTACTTTTTTAAATACAAAAACGCTAAACCCGTATTTTTTACAATGTTCTTATGATTTTTCCTGATTTTATCAAAATCTTTGACTAAGACCAATGGCATTCCAGATGTTTTCTTATTGTTATTGAAATATGTGAGGACTGTTTCAATGAAAACTTCACCAAAGTGTCCAAAAAACCCCAATACAGACAGAATAGTCTACTCTTCCCAATACATCTAGGATATTTCAATCTCATTCTAGAATGGAGTCCAGCATTATAATAAGTTTCTACTTCTCTTACTACCCAAATACAAAAAGCAACGATAAAAATAGGACATAATACTAATTATACTGGTCAGATTGGCAGTATTCTGGTTCAGAATATATTTCACTACTTATGTTGCCAGAAACACACATTTGTCATTATGTTAATAAAGAAAAATGCTGTGAAGTTGGCAGCCAGAGCCATGATTCTCTTCATGATTGTCACCATATGATTTACAGGTGAGGTCCATGGCTACTTATTTAAGGCTTATTAAAAAGATGAATATTTTGCCAATAGGTTTTATAGCTTTCCTCATCCTTCGGAAAAAACCTTATTGTTTTGTTTTTCCACTCTCTGTGCTTCCCCCCAGCCCCCACCACCCTGATGTCAGTACACACTAAAACATTTGAGAGCCTGATTCATCATTGTGGTGAGGCCACTAATTCTCATGATGAACATTTCTCTGTGACTTATTGACAGAATTAAGTAAACTCAGGAGTCCTGCCTACTAATGCCCAGCTGCATTCTGAACACCAAAAGCAGTAAGAACATTAACAGTAACCCTGTTCCACTCTCCCAGGGCTGCTTTGCAGATGACACCCTCAACATTTTGCTGTTGGTCTGTAGAAATTGCTCTCAGTTCCTTCTCCTCTTCTTGTACTCAAAAAACAATATCTAATCCCTGTTTGGGGCTCAGGAAGGTGAGGAAACCTGTTGGGTTTTATAAAAGGGTTATCCTCCTTTGCCTTCCTGTGGCCTGTATCTAATATGCAGAACGTGGTAGAAGGTTGGAATATCAGAAGAAGGGGGCAGAAGAAGGGTAGAAAGTGGAAAGAAGGTACTGCATCCTCTGTTACTTTTGCTCATCAAGAAAACTTCAGATTTGTCACCAGGTTTATTCATTGCTCTGAAAAGTAGATGAAGGCTTTCAAATAGCATCCCCTTTGAATGCGATAATCATTCTGGTATTAAGGATTAGATTTCTGTGATCATAAGACTAAAGTTTTCTAAGCTGGGTCCCAACTGACTTCTGAAACTCAAAACCTTAAATTTCTCATGTCATTTGTCACCCTATTGATAAGTTTTGGGAGCTTGTTGTACTGCACACATATATTTAATGTCTCTTTTATGGTAATACAACTTATGAGCCAAAATGTAATATGGGCTTCTAAAGTCCATTATTCAAAACTTACATTTCTGTCACTGCAGTAGATTTGTGGTGAGTAATTTCAGCATTTTGGAAAGTAGCCATCAACTGAATGACTCAGAGCAAAGGGTTTTACACAAATGCAGATTATGACAGTATAAATTCTTTCATGAAAAGATTGAATCATTGACAGTAAATGTTCTTAATAAAGATATGTTCCAAGGGCCCAATTAACACAGTCTTTTTTTATGCAACCTTTGTGTTGTGAAGTAAAGAACTTGTTTTAAAAAAAAAACTAAAACCAGATGTACTTTCTAATTTAGTCTCATGTTTTGCATAAGTATCCTGCATTCTCCATAATAAACTTAGGAAGGGGAATTATGTGTTCCTGGACATGAAAGAACAGGAGAGGCTTTAGAGAATCATTGAGGCTTTCAGGGGGAGTAAACAGCGAGATGTTTCTACCTGATTTCCAACAACATCCTGGGCTACATCACCAGCTCTGTGGGCAGCAGGAGAAGGAGGGGATTCTGTCCCTCTGCTCTGGTGAGACTCCACCTGGAATACTGCATGCAGCTCTGGGACTCCCAACATAAGAGAGACATGGACCTGCTGGAGTGAGTCCAGAGGAGGCCCCAAAGATGCTCAGAGGGCAGGAGCACCTCTGCTGTGAAGACAGGCTGAGAGGGTTGGGGCTGTTCAGCCTAGAGAAGGCTCTAGGGTGACTTTATAGCACCTTCCAGTACCTAAAGGGGCTGCTAGAGAGGGACTTGTTCAAGGGTATGGAGTGATAAGACAAAGGGGAATGGTCTTAAGATGAAAGGGGTCAGGTTTAGAAAGAAATTCCTTACCTACTGTGAGGGTGGTGAAGCACTGGCACAAGTTTCCCAGAGAAGCTGTGGATGCTCCATATAAGCACCCAGTGTGTGGTAATTGGGAGTGGGTCTGGGCCCAGCCTCATCCCCAGTGGGTACAGCTGTGAGCTGCAGGTGAGCAGCATTGACAGCAATGAGCCATGGAGTGCCCAGGTGTACAGACAATCACCAAAGGGAACAAAGGGCACACAGGTGCAAGGCATGAACATGAGGGGTATAAAAGGTTGGCCTAAAGAGCAAGAAGAGTAGACACCTAATGCTTCCTGAAGTGCTGTGACTACGTATGGGCAGATGGCTGAAGCCTTCTGATGTGGTAAGGTGTTGCTCTGTATGGGTTGAAGCTTTCTGAAATAGATGATGCTCTGTATCATGGTTGTCTCAGCTGTGACCTATGCTGTGGTGTATGCTGCAACAGCTCCATCTCTGGGAGTTTTCAAAGTCAGATTGGATGGGGCTTTGAGCAACCTGCCTAGTATAATAGGATGGTGTGACAATGAAATGTCTTAGGCAACAAAGTAAGTTGGTCAGCATACAGTCTTTTGTATGAGTGTTAAAGGGAATAGAAGTTGTTGAAATGGAATCAAAATGGTAAAAATATGAAAAATAGGTAAAAAACCTAGATATAGGAAAGTATCTGTATCAATATTAAATAAATGAAGAGTTCCTAGCAAGACCAGGTCTTATAGTACATCTTCACATTTGAATTATAAGAGTGTAGTTGTATACAAGGTAACTTTTAAGTAGCTGTAAATACAGGTGACAATTGAAGAAAACTAGGCTTTCCTAGTTTATGTTTGTATTTGACTATTTTTCTCCAGGGATTCAATACCAGTAAGCAAGGAAGTAGTAGTAAAGATAGTATAGAAACACTGGAAAGGCATGTTTTTGATTTAAGAATAGAAGCTGTAACTTTGAGGAGGAAAGGCATGTGAAAGAAAGAAAGCACTTGACAGTGCTAAAAAGGCAATTTCTAAACTCAGAGGAGATGCCTGTTCAAAAGGGAAAGAGATTATAATCTCCATATTTCCTGAAGGATTACTAAAAGAGAAAAACCAAACCTTCTCTCATCAATGCACACTATGTAAATAAAACATTTAAATCAAGAATAATGAAAGAAGCAAGAGCTTTTTGAATGTATTTATCTATCACATGGTAGAAGCCAAGTGCTATTTCAGCAGCGGTAAAAGTCTGACTGAAAAATGGCCCAGAAGGAATCTGCCAGGGAACAGCAGAGGCAGTCTGCTCCCTGGGCAGCTGAGGATGGGAGCAGGGCTGGCACAGGCAGGAGCCTCATGGACAGGGAGCCAGTCCCACCACACCTGAGCAAGGCAAGCAGGACAGACTGCTGATCCCACTCAGGTGTAGCTGAGAGTCTGGGCCACAGCAAGCCCTTGGTGATGAGGAAGGGCTGAGATATTAAATCTGAGGGTCTGGATCAACAGGGGGCATGGTAAGGCACTGATATGGTGACAGAAGAACTGCAGTGCAGTTCAGACCAGGGGACATGGTCTCAGCTTAATAGCAGCTCCCAAGAGGTGGAGTGGGGAGTCCCCAGTTACAGTTTTGGGTTTTTTTTTTTTTTTCATAATAGCTGAAAGCAGTGAACTGGCCTCAAGCTTGAGCTCATTCTAGGAGGGGAGAGAACTCAGACCCCTGAGGGCATCACAGTAAAATGGTGGTTTGCATAAGGAAGAACTCACATATAAAAAAAATGTTTTTGATATCTAGAAGAAGATTGAGTGAAGGATAAAGTCAGACTATAATAAGGCAATTAATTTTTTTAGTTTGTGGCAGGAGAGACAGGTAACAGACCTGAGACAAGGAACACCTTTCTCCCAGAAAAGTTGCAGAAGGAAGAGGGGAAAGGAAGGATGTGGAATAACACAGGATGTTGTTCAAGGAATGATTGATGGTTTCAAAATGAGAGAACTAAAACCAGAGAAATAAGAAGAGGCTGAGAATGACAATAGCATAGGGAAAGTGATATGTGGAGTAGGCAAGAAAAGGCAGCAAAAATGTTGAGGTCCAGATCCAATGAATTTGGTCACTGTTAGGACCACCTGTTCCAGACATGCATATAAATTGTTTGTCTAAGCAATTTTGGTTTAGGCAACAGAGTTTTCCAAACAAGGAACTGGAAGTTAAGCACCTGATAGAAATGGGAGTCTTAAGAATAATAATACACATCAGTAATTGGAGGCTGAAATGAAGCAGCACTCTAAACTCTCTCTCATCAGGATTTGGCACCTGTCTCAGTTGTGGCTAAACTTCCATGTTGAGACTGCAAGCCTTCACCTTTTGACTTTGACACTTACACTGTGATGGTGAATCAAAGAGACATCTCAAAATATTTTTGTTAAGGTTGTTTTATGGAACTCACACTGCCAACCCTTGGCAGAGAGAGCCCACCACACTGAAGAGATGACTAAGTAATTTGAGTGATTTCTCAATTTTCAGAGAATGTCACTATGTCTTCAGGCTAAGAAAGGACAGAGAAAGCTACTTCCCCAGGGAAGAATATAATTGCTTTATATATATATATATAAAATTTTCAGTGGCTGCACCCATCAAGAAGTCTTCTTTTCCTTACAGTTCCAGGCAAAAAAAAAAAAAAAATCTGTCACTCAAACTGCATCATCCTCTAGGAGCATGAGGTTATGTCTTTGTTAATAAACTAATCCTGGATACACTTTGGGCCTGAACACAGATATAGGATCATCCAAACTTCTGAACTGCCAGTATGGTCATGTCCATGGTGCAGTTTGGAGTGTTAAATAAGCACATTTGCAGACAATTCCCAGGCAAAGTCTGGGTACATATTATGGGCCAAGGATCCAGGGAGGTAGGATGGTTTTGGAGAAAAAGGAGATAGTGTGAGAGAAGTCAGCCAAATGCATGTGAGCCATGCTGTGCGGATAAATACCAGGGTCAGAGAATTGTTGCTGGTCCATTTCATTTATTTTTAGGAGCAGCCTGAAAGGACAGGTAGCAGCATCCCAGAGTTATCTTGACATTTGAAGTTATGTATTGAAGAATCATAAGACTTGATAGCAAGATTGCAATGGTACAGGCATCAGCTTTGGTTGTGGTCAGGTAAGCAGCTCCTTGATTTAAAACCCCTCCATAAAACCTTGCTTTGTGTCAGTGATTACCTCCTGTCTGTGTTGACTCAGGGCTGCAGAATGTGAAAGCTTATGGGAGCAAGATAAGATGTTTCCAAAAGTTAAAAGCCCAGTTCCCAGGGACTTCTAATAAGACCTGAGAATCCCCTAGGTCTCTTTGAAAATCCTATCTGAAAATAAAAATTGGATGAAGTGTAGGATTTATTGGTTCTGACAAAAAAAAAAAAAAAAGGCAGCAAGTTTTCAGACAAGCTGCAGACTGGAATAACAGAAGAGAAGTGATGTGAATTTTCTAACAAGTCTTGTCGGTTTTCCTGTCCTTATTAAGGAGAACAGAACATCTGCAAATGGGGCAGACATGATCTTGAGAATAAATCCTGAATCAATCAATTCAGCAAAGAACAATCTGTACACATGATTTTGGTTTTGGCAAATCATCAAACAGCTATTAACTGGAAAGCTAAATGGGGTCAGCAAGTCAAGTCAGGCTGGATGATAATAAAATCATAAAAGCATCATAAAATGCATTACTTAATTCAAATGTGCCTTGACTATTCACTTTTAAGTGTGGCTGGTTTCAGCTTCAGATTATGGCACCCACATTTGGATGTGTCCATGCAGGTGCCTATAATGAATTAGTTACCTAAGCTCCCATTATAGTCAATATGCTCTGTCAAGGCCAGAGGCCTTTTCAGCTGATCAGATATGGGAAGTTCACTTAGGGTGAGCTGGATAGCTATAGACTTCTGTGACTATTGTGTCTGCTGGTCATCCATCACAGCTGTTCCATTCTTTGTGAGAATGTGCCTTTTTTTGTTAAATTCATCACAAAAAAACTTCTGCAACATTTGGATTTTAAGCAAGGGGTTTAGAATGATCTCCAGCATACCTAGGTTACCCTATTGACTATTTTTTCTCATTAAAATACACTTTTCTTCTTATACCTTCCCTACAAGCTCTATAGCCAGCTGCTCATCTAGATCCATGTGTTCTATAGAAATAGAACTTGGAATTGAATTTCCCATGGAACTCCTATAGCTATTTTTGGCTTATATTTTCTTTGGTTTAACCTTGGTCCTATTTTTAACTGTGGAACATCAGTGCTTACCAGTGAACCAGATAAGAGCAGGACCCACCCAAACCATACATTCTCTCTTGCATGTAGCATTGGTGGCCTATGGCATTTACCTAAAAGAGTACAAAAGAATAGGGCAAGCACATAGTCACATTTCTCTAGTTTACTTTTTCAGCCTTCAGAAATTTTCAGCTCAGGAAGTGCTAAATCAAAAATTATATCACAGTCTTGCTTATCGATTTCTAGAATTTGGGTCCTTCTTTAAAAAACTGGTCTTGTGTAGACAGGACGGTGAACTTAGCTCTTCATGTTGGTTTTCCATGCTGCTCAGGAATTTTTAAGCCTTCTGTTTTGCACACTCCCTCCTCCAGCTAGACAACGGAATCCTTTCAAATCCATCCAACCAAAGCTGAATCCTTTCACTGTTTTTTCTGGATTTACTTGTTTGACCTTAACATGGGTTTTTTTGGAACCTAGCAGCATAAGTCTAAGATTTTGCTCCCTACTGATAATTCTAAAAGGAGACGTGAATTTCTTTTCCTCTAATCTTTATGTTGGCAAATACTATTTACAGCCTAAATTTTGTTATTCTAATCTTAGTTTGAACTAATGGCAAATAAACTTTATAAGAAGCATGTTCATAAAAGCAATTTTTCACAATAGTAGTAATTCTACCTTTTGGACTTTACTGATATTGAGAAATATTTTGTAATTCTACCTTTTCTGAGGGGAAGAAAATTATGGGTAACAAAGGTTTTCTAAATCAATAGGAAGAAGATGTGATTCCCATGAAAACTCCTGCATTGAAGCTTCTTTATCTTGTTTATAATGTTTAAGTAAATCAGCTCTAAAATAACTAATGCTGTGGGGCAGAGGACATCGATTAACTGCCTGAGTTTGGAGGGCAGTTTTACCCAAATCCAATTTCATAGGCAAGGCAAGTGGAAAATTTAAACTCATTTCAACACTATGAGGACTTTTTAAGACCATTTATACAAATTGAGCATGTTAGTCTGTTTTTTTTTAATTACTGTGTTATAGTAATAACAAAAGATAAGTTTTTTATGAGGTTACACATTGATATTAATGGTAACAAAAGAGCAATGAATGAGACATACTTAGAAAAATTAAATTATAAATTAATGAGATGATGCTCTGCCCTGAACTAGTGTTATTCTAAATCTCCAAATTTGCTGATAACTGCAAGAAGTAGGAAACAGTAGGTGTGTCCTATTTCAGTAGGATTATATTAATTGATGTAGGTTGGAGAAGCTTGATACAGGGGAAATGGTGGAGTAAAAAAGGCTCATGTAATCTGTGAGGCTTTTGAGTTGGAATATAGCTCTGGCAAAAGTCTGAACTTAAACCTGGGGTTTTAAGTGTAAAGAAATGCTGTCATCTTCAAGGGAAATTTTCCTATGAAGATAATTCTTTTGTCATGCTTATGATTATATTTATTCATATGAATAATAATTTTTCATTAATATTAAGTGAAACTCTATTATAATTTTATTTTTCTACTTAAAAAGGTAAAAAAAGTTAGAAAAGTTTTAGACCAAAAATGTAAATTCTTTCTTTTTGATTCCTTTGCCAGGATATTTTACTTCTCTCTTTATGATGGTATGTTAGGTGTAATTCATGTTATTTTGCCTTTTTTTTTTTTAATCCCCTTAGTGGCTCACTTTTGCATATAGCCTGCAGCAGAGCTGCCAGCTTTGAAAACAGAGGTTTTAACTGAGATATGTACCAGTTGCTTCTGAAGTGAGGTCATCTGGGATTTCTCACCTCTCATTTTGAGCTCTGGATGAAGCTCAGGATACCAGATGCTCTCAGTCCTCCTTACCTGTTCCATCCCAAAGGATTCAGTTTTGTGGTTTGCACTCTTCCCTTTCATCATCACAGGGCCTGAGTGACTACTTTGATTTGCATTCTGTGTAAAGTATGTTGGGATGGAATTTGGCCAATTATTTCTTTTTTCATTGAGCTGCAATAGTAACTCTGCATGAGATCTTAAGGAATAAACTGCACTAATTACCAAGTACCATAAATTTTGTATTTAGAAACCTTTTTTCAAAGTGGAGCTACATCACAGTGACAAGTAAGAGCAGCTGAGATGTAGTAGTGTGGAATAACTGACTACTTCTTGGCAGAAAAAGCAGTGATTTACTGGTGAGAAAATGTCTTCCTCTATTCCTCTGACAATCACCTATAAATTACTGTGTCTTTTCCCAAACTTTAAATATTTACAAGCATCCCAGGAGAAAAATGTATTCTTCATTCTCTGAACATACTTTGTGTCTTGTATCATCACTTACTAGAGGTATTATGACACAGTGCTATTTAGTATCTCTCAGAATCACAGCTTTAAGCCATCTCTGTCTTCTGTTTGGCTGTATCTCAAATCAGGTGACATGTTCCTCTTTCTGTTAAATCTGTCCTGTGGATGTGTGATATTTAGTTGTTGAATTTAATGGACATACAGGGATGAGTTAAACCACTGACCTCCTGCAAGAAGCAGCTATCATTCATCTTGCAGTTTGGGACTGTCACATTTGGTTTCTGAACAGCTTTTAAAGCAAACTGCTCCAGACTTGTACTGAGGTTAATCAGAGGGGACAAAAAGTAATTTCTTCTGTCTGCACCCTGGAATTTTTGAGGTTTATAAATGTGCTAGTACTGCCACTCTCACTTGTTTACTTAGGTTTCTAAAATTGGAGTAGTGTTTAATTTTGACAGAAACTGTGGGACAATTTTAAAATTTATCATTTTAGTAAAAACTGGGGCCTAGACTGTAATTGTCATTCCATTTCATTCAATGCTTGTCCCTCTAATCTTGAATTCTTTTTATGTTGCTGTAGTTATTCAATGTCCAGTTACTTTTCCCATTGCTCATACAGCTTCTAGTTTTTACCTTCTGTGAATTCCATGAATACATTTTAGAATGCCATTCAAATACATTCTTTACATTATAACCTACTTTTTAATGAAATAATTTTTAATCATAAATTTCAAACAGAAATGGGATAAAGACATGTCCTGATGTGTTAGGAATTTAGAAATTTCATACTAATAAATATGGAAGTAAAATGAGGTAACACCTTAAAATATTTAAATAGGATTGCAAATAATAGAAACTCAGTATTGCAAAAATTGGAAATATTATGAGATGCTTCCTAAGCCAGGATCAATTTTGTAATGTAATCTAAATCACATTTTACAGATTTCTTCCATAATTTTGAGCAGTGGAAGCTTATTGTTGGAAACTAATATTGTGTTATTTTATGCTATGTTGTATTTCATTGCTGGCAATTGTTTGAGTTGGCTGCAGTAATTATTGTCCTGGAGTTGTGGAATGGTTTGTATTGGAGGGGACATTAAGGAGCATGTAGTTCCAACCCCCCTGCCATGGGGAGAAACATCTTTACCTTGCCCAGCTTGCTCAAAGTCTCATCCAGCCTGACCTTGAACACTGCCAGGGATGGGGCATCCACAGCTCCTCTGGGCAACCTGTGTCTCACCACCCTCACAGTATGGCACTCCTTTGTAATAGCTAATCTAAAGCTGCCCTTTCACAGTTTGAAATCATTCCCCCTTATCTTGTCACTACATGGCCTTGTAAGGAGTCTTTCTCCATCTTCTGGTTTGTCCCAAAGCCTCCTTGGATAACTGTGATTTTTTGCCTGTGTAGTGTAGCTTAAAAGATTTTTATCTCTCAAGAAGTTTTCAATTGTGAAACTGTCAACAACTTACTGCTTGAGGGGTTTGCAGGGAGTGTTAGACAAACTTTTAAAGGAATGAGGCCAGATTTGTCCTCAGTTATTTGAAACAGCAATATTCATATAACATTACGGAGAACACGTATGTTTCCTTTAACTTGAAAGCCTATATTCTTTATATGCAGTAGCAAACTTGACAAAACTAGAGAGAGTAATGAAATTGCAAAGCAGTAGGAAGGCACAGGGCTGTCAGTGGAGATGGTAATTTGCAAGGAATACAGCTGGCTTTGATTTTAGTTTGCCCACAGCCTGCAGTCAAGTACTTGGAATAGTACACCTGAGTACTCATCCTGTGGAATTCCAAGGTTTTATAGGAAATGGACTACACAACAAAACAGTACTCTTCAGTTCTGGCAACACAGTAGTATTAATAGTGCAGCTTCATGTGCTCACAAAGGTAGCACAAAGTTCCCCTGATGCTGAAAAAGCTGCTTGATGGATCTGCCTTCTCCTGAGCTGGCAATTAGTTCTGCTCCTTGTGCTGCCCTGTCCTCTGCAGGTTGGGAGAACTAAACCCACCTAAAACTAGCCAGAGGTGAAAGAGGCAGGAATGAGCAGTCAGGGCTGTGATCATGCCACTCCATGCCATTATTAAATGCTCATGAAGTTATTTTCCAGTGATTTTTTTTCTTCCCTATCTCTGCAGATAATTATATCCCCCTTTTTTCCCCAAGACAGAGCCATGGTATAAGCCCCTCAAGGCTACTCATCATCAAGGAGGTATTATATTCCTGTGTCATAGAAAGATTTGATCCAGGACAGATATTTTTTCTTAGAAAATGAAAGTAGCTGGAGCCAATAAAGGGGCATGAATGACTCTATTAACTGTCAGGTGTCAGGAGTTCAGGAGGTCGTCAGATCTGATCACAATTTCCACTGCCTCTGAACATTTTCTGCCAACTGTGTGTTTTTAAAATCCTTAATTGCGTGCTATTTTTGTCTCAAACTATTAGGATTATTTTATTTTGCCCTCTATCCTTCTATCTCTTGTTACTGGTTAGGTTGCTCTGGTTTCTCCCACCTAGAAGGTTGGTTTCAGTTTTTTGGACAATGCTGTCAGGCACACTGTGTGATTCATGGGGCCAGGAACTGGGCTTCTGTGATTCTTGTGTGCCCCTTCCAGCTCAGGGCATTTGAAGGCAGAATGAAGGGGACAATCCAGCATGCATTACTTCAGCCCACTGCCCACAGCTCTTTAAGAACACAGTCCTTGACTGCAGAGCAGGGATGCAGAGAAAGTGGCCTCAGAAAGCCAAGAAAGCTATTGTTAAAATGGCCTCCTTGTGAGAACATGTAGTCAAAGAACTTGGGTACCTCCTAAAAACATTTTTGTGCTGCAAGTGGAGCCATACACTCTTGATGAATCATGCTGCATCTGTAATATATCCACATCCCAATTTGTCACATCAATAGGGGATTCAAAGGGAATGACAAGTAAAAGCAAGGAGTAACAGTGGGATGGAATGTAAGTAACATTAGTGTCTTTTTTTTTTTTCCATCATGCTACTTAAGAGGTCTGTGCTTTGATGTATAATACAAAAGGGCAGTAGTGGAGGGAAATGTGAAGGATGGGTGGGTGTTAGTGATGTGCAAGATAGCAAGCTTGCCTTCAAATGGCTTGGCAAGGACCTAGCTGTGCACTGCTGACAACTTGGAATCCCCCAAGTGTGATGTCCCTTCTTGAGCAGTCTTAAAATTGAAACAGTGACAGGCTTCTAGTTATGTACATCTGCCTTCTCAACATTGAAAGTAAGTTAGGAAAATTTATATTAATTGATATAAAGAAAAGCTGAAGAATTGCTTTCCATTGAAAAATTGTTTCAATTTATAAATAATGAAGGTCTTTTATTGACATGTATGCCCATTTTAAATAAAATAGATTAGCAAATAAGGAGTACTTATTGTGATTTTGTTTTAGTCTTGTTGTAACATTTACCTGGTTAATGCCTTTGCTGATGATCTCTTTTACCAGCTGGCACATGGTTTTCTTTTTTGTTTAGTTAAATTCTTGTAACTTATAGCTTCAGGTAGAAACTGCTTTTAAGGAATGCATGCAGCCATGCGCTATTTGGTATTTTTAAAATAAAAGTACAGAACTGCTCTGGTCCCTCAATTTGTGGAATAATTATTCTCATCTAGTTAGAAATCTAATTAAACTTTTAGACAGATGTTTTGTTCAGAAATTATTCTATGCACTTTTATTTCCAATATGAAATTATACAATGAACCACCCTAGTGTAAGTGCACCCCAGCTTTGCAATAACAATCCTTGAAGAAGTAAAGCTTAAAATTTATTAAAGAACAATGAGGGGAAAGAAGGGACTCTTAAACATTAATTCCCAGCTCAAGGTCAGCTTGAAGCAGTTCCAGGCTCTCAATCTTCTACTGCTCTTAGCAAAGTGTATAGTCCTGTAGGTTAAGTGGTAAGGGCCTCTTCAGCTGCTGATGCACAGGATCTGCAGCAGTTGCAGATAATTTGATTTCTTTTACTTAAAAAAAAGTAAAGAAAACACATCCCCCAAATATGAAAATATCACTGCTTAGGGTTTTTTTTTTTCTGCATGTGCCTACATAAACAAGATAAACTGAATTATTAAAAGTGTGAATTTAAAGAGGATTTGTTGTGCCACATTTGTTCAACACCCACACTCTGTGTGGGCACTCAGAAGTAAAGTGATGTTCTTTGAGTTCAGCTTAACTGGTGACTTAGCCTTTTCTTCACAGTATGGTTGAGGTTGGCAGGGAGCTCTGGAGGTCCTCATGTCCAAGCCAGAGGCTCAGGCAGGGACTCCTCAAGCCCAGGATTGTGTCCAGTTGGCTTTTGAGTTCCTCTGACAGAGGAGATGCCCCAGTCTCTCTGGGCCACCTGTGCTGGTGCTGTGGTCCTTATGGTGAAAGTGTTTCCTGATGTTCAGGGGGAGCCTCTTGTGTTTGTTTGTCCCCTTAGCCTCTGGTCCTGTCACTGGGCATGATTGAGAAGAGCTTGGCTCCATCTTTGCACTCTCCCTTCAGATATTTATGTATAAGATCTCCCCCAAGCCTTCTCCAGGCTTACCATTCTGTTTTCCTCACAGGAGAGATTGTCCAGTCCCTTCATCCTCCTTGTGGCCCTTCCTTGGGCTCTCTCCCCTATGTCCATGTGCAGCAGTCTCAGTGTGGTGTCACCAGTGCTGAGTGGAGGGGAGGGATCACCCCTTGAATCACTGGCAACACTCCCCAAATGTAGCACAGGACAACATTAGCCTCCTTTGTCACATGGACCAAATCTTTCATGGCAGCCTTTGGCTCTTAAGGATGGAAAACATCTATTTTTAAATTCCTCCCTTTGACTCATACACTGGGGTAGTTTTTTTAATTATGTACTTTAAGCCCATTTTCCCACATCTCTCTTCTGTAAGACTTTATTTTAAAGATTATATGGTCACATATACCACTCTAGAAGTTTGATTTAATAAATATCTGTAAAATTAAATTTACAGAAATGCTAATGTGTAATTAATATATATATTCTGAGGAATATATGCTAGGAAGGAGCTCACTGTTACCATGTCCTTCTCTGTATTGGAATGTCTACACGTTAATGGAACTTGTGCCATGTTTTTCACAATATTTCCTTCATCTTTTCTGGCTTTAGGATTAGCCATCTGGTCTTTGGTCCAGTGCTGACTTCAGCCAGGTTGTGAGAACAGCAGGAGAACTGAAGTTATTGCAGTTACCTGCACTGCTGATAATTCACCTCAATTTGCAATTTACCTCTCTGGCTTTCCCATATTGTTGCTCACAAATACAGTAGCCATGGACTCAGGAGGCTTCTCAGTCTTGGATACCCTGTTATCTCTCTCAGGTGACATGTTGTCCCTCCTTCTTATGGATAAAAACTGTTCTAATCAAATGCAGGTATTACTGCCCAGCTTGGGATTTGAGAACAGCATTACATGCTAACAAAGTGCACTAGTTGGGGTAATTTATCAGAATTCCAGTACACAATCTAGCATCAAAGAACCCATAAAGACATTCCTAACAAATTATGATGGTGATGTTGAATGACATACAGCAAACATGCCCCCACATGTTTTTTTTTTTCCAGAGGAAAAGATATGTGCAGCCAGAGGCATTGCTACCTGGTAATTAAAGAACTTGCTAGGGTGACTGGTGAAGTTTTACTTAGGGTGTAAGTATTTTAAATAGCCTTGGATTCATTAAGCATTTTTTCTCTGGCAGAGGAGAGAACTTACCTCTTTATTTATTTATATAGTAATTTTTCCTCTTGGCATGAAAAAGTAGTTGAATCTATGGTACCTAACTTCTTGCACACTAGAAAATTATATGGATTAATTAAATCAAGATGAGCTTTAAATGTTGTTTACAAAGAAGTTTACACTGCAATTTTTTCTTTCAAAAGTTTCCTTTCATGTCAGGATGACTGGAAAATGTCTGGTGTAAATTCAGTTTAAGACAGAAGCCTATGGTAGGACTCTTCCTGACTTGTACTCATACTATGTGTATTATTTATCATCCTCAGGGTTCTGTTTCTGCTATTCTTAGCATGTGGTTTTGTTTAATTCAAGCAGTATATTGACTGTGAAGACTAGTTAGGAGCAAACTGTACAAGGCAATAAAAATATTTTAGTTCAGAAGTTCATGAGGAAAATTATAAGGTGCAATCAATACCAGTACAAAACTGCTTGCATTTTGGTTATGTATTAATGAGGAAAAGAATTACTAGACGTAAGAGTTCAGGTAAAAATCTTCCATTTTTCTGTTGTGTGTTTATCTCAGTTTGCACAGATGATGTGTGCCATGAGATGAATCCAGTGTGCAGGAAAGTTTGGAGGTAATGCAGCTGGAAGATGGGGACAAGATCTTCATCGAAGTTTTTTACCTGATAGCAAAATGAGTTTTGAATATTTTTTTCATTCACTAAGAAATAAAAGCAAAGTAACTTTTTAAGCATTTCTTAAAAATCATAAAAATCTGCTGTAGTACTTAGGCTTCTTACAGACTGGCAATTTGATTCTTGGTTTCAAATTCTTGGGTGCTTATCCTTTCTCCCAAAGCAGCGAATAATACTCCTGCTTTTATTTAGCATGCCTCCAGACTACTTTTTGTATTGGCTAATTTTTACTTTTGTACAAATTTTCTGCTTTGCTTCTTGTGCACAGTTATTGCAGGGAAGGTAAATGTGCAGGGTTTGAGTCCTGCTTGTTCTGTAAAGCAGGGTTCTCTCGTGGTCTGTTTTGTTTCCTGTATTATGGCTGTCACCTTCAGTTTGCTCATGCTGTGCTTTCTGTTCCATTTCTTGTTTGGCGAGCGTCAGGAGCTTGGGCTTGTTACCCTGGTGGGGATCCATGCTGCTGATTAATAGCACAAGTGGCTAAAAATAGGTGGAGTTCAAGCAGGAGACATTTGCTGATAATAAAATGTTATGCCTTTTATCCAGGGTTCTCAAATGTGATTCTAATCAGGTGACAGAATGAACACTACTGCTCACAAAATGAAGGAACTGATGTATAACTTTTTAAAGTCATCCTCTGCAGGATGAAAACTTAGTTTGAGCAAAACAGAAGGCACAAGCATGTTAATCAGTTTAAATGTTATCCATCTAGTTTTTTTTTTTGCCATGGGTGAGAGGCTTCTGCTGAGGGAGGCTGTTGAGAGTGTTGTGAAGAGCATGTGACAAATATCTTTTATCCTTTTTCAAAGTGGGAGTCTTGCATCCTTGTTTAACTGAATATAATGGATTTTGCTTGAATTTTAAATTCTGAAATCTATATAGCAATCATAGGTGTAATGAAGATGCCAGTCATTATTTTATTGCTTTGCTGGAAATACAAATTCAGGTACTTATTTTTTTTCCTCAATCTATATGTAAGTTGTAATAATTCTTGGAATGAAGCTTAATTATGGTTGTTATTGTCACATGGAAAGCTGAATGCAAGCAACTTCAGGCAGCTCTTATAGCCCTAGACATTTTTCAATACTGCTACGGTTGGGTGCTCTGTGCTCTTTGATTGGATAAACTGTCTTGCTACAAAGTGATAGATCTGTAGTGCACTATTATAAACACTAGAAGTTATGTTTTTTGTTAGAAACATTAGAAGTTATACTATACTGGCAGTATTAATTAATCCTCAAGTGTATTGAAAAGATTCTACTCACCCAAAACTTGAGAAGCAATGCAGAAGAAAAGTGAGCACTTTTATTGGAGAGCTGATGACACAGGTTATGTGGGGAGTATAAAAGGTGGGCTCTTGATCTCTTTTATCACATGCTAATACATTTCCAAAAGCTTCATCTCTAGAGCTTAAACTAAAAGTTTTCTTCTTTCAAGAAGATTCATCTGCTTGGAAAAACTGAACTGGCAAGTTCTTTCAAATGCTTAAATTAGAAGTATGTTATGTTTGCCCACTGGAAAGGAAAAGCCAGAAATTTTAGTGTCATTCAAAGAAAAGTAAAACTGATTTTTTTAGTTTTTATGTACTCAACTTGAAAATATTGTTTGTGCATAAAGTAAGAAAGTATCATTAGCATGAAAAATGCTGCTGGTTGGATATAACCTATACATGTTTGCATTACTTTCCTCATTTGAGCACAAAATACCCTACCCCACCTAAATCTCCTTGGCATTTAGATCCCAGAAGTCTGCCTTTGAATTAACTGAAAGTAAAAATTGCTGTTCAAAGTTAGAGAAATACACTGAAACATGATTTCCAGCCTAGCCAAAATACTGATATTTGGCTCTTATACCTTAGAACTTACTTATGACTGAAGAATAAGAAAATAATATATTTACTTTGCCGATTAAGTAATCGCACTGTAGTGAAGATGTCTATGCTTTCTGTCCTGTAAAATAGTTCATCTTCTGCTCATGGCTTAAAACATTGTCTGACTCTTTTATGGTGGAAAGAGAATGTACTGAGAAAGTAAGAGAAAAACAGGGAAGCATTTTCATCTGATAGGGTTGTATCAGATATTGGGAACCAGAAGGCCTAATGCATTAAAATAGAAGAAAAAAAAGTCAGTACTCCTGTATTAAAAAATATATATATATAATAACTTTTCCAAGTGTCAGGCTAGACATTTTTCTGTTCTGTTGGAGTATTTTATGCCATCTGTCTAGACTGTAAAATCTTTAAGGCAAAATGAGATACACAAGTGGCACATGGACCACTGCTAGGACTGTTAATTGCTTAGTTTTCACAACATCTGGCACACATTACATAGCACATTTTCTTCTGCCTGTTAAAAGCAGATAATATTTATTTACCTGCCTGTCACTAGGGCTTTGAAGAGCCTTATGGATACCAAAGGAATAAATGAGCCCTGGAGGTGAATTGATGCTTTTCAGATACCACAGTCCAGACACAGCCTCTAACTTTAGGCTTTTAAAGAGTGTCTTGCCTCTCACTGGAACAGTTTTTTGATGCTCTCTCCCTGAACATCTGCTGATGGCCACTTCCATAGCTAGAATCCAGGTCCAGACAGAACTCCCCTGTTGCAAATGGCCAGCCTGATGTTCTTAAAATTCGCACACTACTCTGGGACCAGTTAAGTTTCATGCTGGTAGTTTTATTGTGCCATCAGTGCCACCTCAGTTGACTGAATGGCAACAGTCATAAAAGGGGAAGAAAAACATTTTATCTTCTGTTGCCTGTGTTTCCTTCTGCTCAGCTGAGGAGATATGAAAGAGCCCTTGGAGTATCAGAATTGAAAAGGTCTCAGCTGGAAATGGTTGACAGCACTGCTTCCAACAGAACACGAGAGCAGGAAATAAAATGGGACCAAAAAGCTCACTGTGTAGGAATAGCATATACAGAGTAAAGCTTGAACTGGGTCACATAACAGGAATTTATTCTTTTTTTCCCCTTTCTCATTATTTCTTCTGGCTTTCAACCATTTCTTTTAAAAATGAGACCTCTTTAAGTTAGTCATCATAAATTAGTCATCCACCAGTGTTTGAGGTATTTGCCCCAAGTGAACTAGCCTGCTGTAGTAAGTATAATTCAGCTCCAGCATAGCCTTTCTTTGTGAGCAGGGCAAATGAGCTTGGATGTGGTCTGTGTTTCTTTGTGCTTGGATTCCAGCTGCTGTGACTGGTTATGGAGGGCTCCTGCGTGGCTGTTCTCTATTAGGACCTCACTGCAGAAAGGAACCTGCTGGTGCTGTGCTTACATCTCTCTGACTGCAGGAAACATCCAGATCCTATCTAGGCATATTTATCTGCATGAAGCTGCAGAAGCTAAAAGTCATCCCACAGTGTTTTAGCATATGTTGAAAAATGAAATACTGTCAAACTCCTACAGTTCTTGAAATAGCCTTACAGCTTTGCTCCTTTACACTTTTTCTGTAGGGATCATTCAGGGATTCAGCTGCAGTGGGGCACAGAAATAGAGAATGAATCTCTCACTTGTTGAAATGAAAATTAACCTTCTGAACTAAGGTGGCTTTAGATACCTAGAATCCCCAGTTTCATGCCTACTTTGTGTCACACAGAGAGTGCAGAATGAATAATTCAATAAGTGATACCCAAGTTTATAATTTGAAAACAGAAATGTCTGGAAATTTTCTGTGAATGACATCTTTGTAATTTTTTAAGCCTGATTGCTACCAGCATAGATGATGGTCTAAAAATATGCTAACTGTTGGTCATACCTATTCAGTGTATCCAGCAAGAAAGTTTCATGTTTTAAGCAGCAGTATAAATCTGCAAAATAACATTCTTGATGCCCGTTGCAGCAAGTAGGAGTTTGCCATTATTTTTAAAGTGGCTGAATTTCATTGTTCTGTGTACAGTTAAAACAACTTCATAGGTGGGAGAATATTGAACATCAGTGCCTTATCATACACAATTATGAAGCCATCCATCCTGGTTTGAGGGTGGTGTCCTGCTCAAATTTAAAAGTTTAATTACTTTTCCAGTTGTGTGTGTGTGTGTTTGTGTGTGTGCTTGATGACAGTCTTCTCCACTGACTGGTTTATTACCCCATGGTTTTACAATGACTAAGTAGTGATTCAAGGAAGATTGAAATGTTAATTTCCTTTGTTCCCCTGTTCTTTATGAGGCCAGCATAGGTAGGGTGAACAATACTAAAATAATTTTTGTTCTAATGTTGACTGCACAACTACAGAAGGAGAGTCTACCTTCTCATTGAGTTGAAAGGAGAAAAACCCCCAAGCTAAGGTTTCTAAATCGTCACCTTACTCCCACAGATGATCATTTTCAAGTGGCAGATGATTATTTCTGGAATCAAGAATCTTACTGCTTCCTAATGTGTCATTTTTTTATTTTTCTAAACTGCCTTTAAATACTGCTCAGGTATAGATATCACATATAACAAAAAATATAGTCCTAAATGCTTAGGATAGAGGTAAATCTGTGAGGAATATTCTGTGTTTTTTCATGTGTGCAATGATTTTTTTGAAACTGTTCTTGTCAGTATCCAGGATGATTTTTAGGCTGCAGCTGTCTTGCTGAATACTCATTATGAAAAGCTTATATTTAAAAATAAACCCATTAGTTTTGTTTTTATCACATCAACTTGTCTTTCAATATGTGCCAGTGACCTGGCATGGTGACTGCATCTCTGAGCCTTAGGTCTCCATGGAAAATCTTCATATTTTAGATTTTTTTTTGCGAAAATATCCAACAACATGCAGATAATGTCAAGTATTTTTAGGAATGTATCCTAAAAATATAATACAAAGTTATTTAGCTGTTTTCTACCTTTTCATTTAAAAGCCCATGTGAGGCTACTCTCTCTTGTCCTAGGCCCCCATCTTTACCATCATACTTCCAGGATAAACTGTGTGCTTTCCAGCTTGGAGTTATTTCTGATTCACAGAGTTGCTCATTTAATAACAGAAGGCATTCTGCATGACATGGAGAAGCATATTTCTCCTTTTTCAAGTAGAAAGAAAGGTTAATTCATTTTTATATTCCTAATTTAGCTGAGGAACAGCATCTCCTCTATAATGCAGCAGAAGCATTTTCCCAGACTGATTTAATTCTTGTTCCTGTCCTGAACATTTAGGATCCAAACTTATTTCAAAAATTAGTGAAGGCCTGTCAATGCCTATACCAGGAACAAGATACTCCCTTGGTGACTGTCCCACTCTATATTGTGGAAATATGACCACCTGCAACACTGGGAAACGAGGCACAGAGGAGCAGGCAAGGCAAGGTTACAATGCCCACAGAACTTGTATCAGGCAGAGACATTCAGCAAACCTTGAAACCTCATGAAGCAGTTCAATACAATTACAGGGCCTCCTTTTTTAGTTCTTCCTTCCTCTTGAATTTTGTATTGCCTGAATCTGTATTTTTCAAAACTATTCAAATGGTTGAATCTAGAGAAAATTACCAGTTTTGAAGAGGTAGACTTTTGGTTTCCTGACATCTTAAGGAACACAGTAGAGAGCTCTCCTCTCAGGTAACTGTAAGATCACAATGAGAAACCTGCAAGATGAGTTGAAAAAAAATAGAAATTTTATGGCATGGCTCACTTAGATCATTTTAGAAAAGAAGTTCAGTTGCCTGACAAAGGGCACCTTGAGTTGGTTCAGGTGCTGTGGGTATTCTGCTTAATGCCCCTGATCCTCCAAAAAGGCCTGAATCTCCTACTGGATCTCTCAGTGCTGTGTGGGTATCTCAGTCTGTGGTATCTCAGATGGCAGAAGAAGAAAATGTTTTGACAGCAAATTTCAACCCCATTTTATTGCAATAATAGCAATAATAACAATAATGAATATGTTTTTAGGGTTTTTAATACATATATCCCATAGATATGCTTCATGTATTTGTATCCATGCAGGTATAATAGAGATATATATACCTGTATTTTGCAAAGACAAACTCTGATACTGAGTTTTGCAGAGTGCTTGGCACTGCCTGAAGGTGGGAGAGCAGAGGTGCAGCAGTTAGTGAGATTAGCAATCCTCTTTGATGTGTAATTGCAGCTGTGTGGTTCGTGCTTTTGTGTGCTGTGCCTCCCGCTGGGGCAGGCGCTGCACACTCAGGAGCTTTGCAAGTGAAAACATAATGTACTTTATTATTCTCGCAGAAAGGGGAGGGAGGAACCAAGCAAAAAATAACAAGAAACAAAAGCAAAGTACTTTTAGCTTCCCTTCATCATAAAGGAAAAAGGAACACAGCAGGAAAATAGCTTCCATATTTTTAGGCATTTGTGAGTCACCCTAAATCTCTTAGGATATTTTAGTAAAAATTATATTAAAAAAGCTTCTGTGAGGTAAGGAACTCATATGTTTTTCTGTGTGACATATTTCAGTTGCTTTTTTTAATGTTTCTTTTTAACTTCCTCAGGGTAAAGAATCAGTAATCCACTTGGGAATGCAAATGTTGTGAAGTGAGCTGTGTGGATTTTAAGAGGAAAAAAGACTGGGTAGTCTTTTCTGAGGTTGGCTGTAGCATTCTGTAGTTCTACATTAGGCTATCAGTAGTAGCAATAAAGGTGTTCACTCATCTGGGAAAGTAGGGGCTGGTGGGATCATCCATGGCCCAAGGTCACTGTCCTGCCCATAAGGACCTTTTTGGCAACTGTAGGGTTTGGGCTTAGGCAGGTGTGGTGGAGATGAAGAATGGTTAGAATAAAGTCACAGCGTTGTCAAAAAAGGCCAACAAGGGAATTGCATAGAGAACCTTAGAGAAGGTTTTACCAAGAGTGCAGGTAGAGGCTTGGAAGACCTGGAATGATAAAAGGCTCCAGTGCCCAGCTGTCATTTGAAAGCTTGTGGACACTTTCATATCCATTATAGAATTAAAGAATTACAACTAAAAGCAGCACTAACTGAGCAGTAATTATCTTTTATATGTGTTCTACCTTTAACACAGAATTACATAAATTGTGTGTTATTACATCATCAGATGTCAATGGGCAGAGTTCCTGAGTGTGAGGAAAGTGAGGATTTTCTGAGAGGTAGGGAGGATGCAGGTATGTCCACATGCTGTCAGCCATAAGCAGCTCTCTCCCCCTTCCTCACAGTTGCTTGCTGTCATCATATTTTGTTTAAATTGGGAAGCTGAATAGCTTACTCTGATGTAAGACTCCAGCAGACTTGGGCCACTTGAGGACTGTTTTTTCATTGAACCTACATGTTAACTTAATATTTTTAGTTATGTAAAATTGCTGAAAATTTTTGTGGCAATTACTTAAGAAATGGCACAAAAGGTTTTTTGATTTTGTTGTTCTGCCTTCACATGGATAGCTGAAGGCAAGTGAGTTGATAGCCAAAATGTCTTAGCTGTAAAAATCCTGAGTCTCTCCTGAACCAAATTTTAGCCAAGAGTCTGCCAATGCACGTTTTTCAACAGCAGAATAACAATTTTTCCCCCATGTGCCCCTCTGTAAAAATGTTTCAGGAAGTTACAGAAAAGGAAGAGAGCTGTAGATACAGAGATTCTTGTTCTGGTCCTTGACCTGATACTCTTGAACTGCCAGCAGGAAACTGAAGCCACCTTCTCAAAACAGGCCAGTGGTTGATGTGAATCTGATAGTTAAGTTTTATTTTAAACAAAGCTAAATGAAGAGAAGTAGCTGAGTACTGTTTCCTTGTACAGAGTAGTGTGTAATAACACATCACATTTTGCTTTTTTTTGATATACCATTAATGAAACAATTTCAGGACTTTTAGGCATCCTTGTCACAGTCCCATGTTGGTTTGAAAGAATACCTCAAATGAGGTTGCACAGTAAAAAAAAAAATCATTTACTCATCTGGGCATAATTTTAATATTCTCATGCCTTTACTTCTGCTGCATGATATATAGGTTGTAGAATGGAGAATAAAGGTCACAAAGGTTTAGATTTTTGGGTGATTTATTTGTTGCTTTATTGGTGTATGTTTTTTTAAGGTCTTATAATTAGGCTTCTTTGTAAACACTGCATTGATGTAGAAAGCATTGCATAAACATTCTTCCTTGCTTTCTGTAGAGTATTGGATTCAGAAACAACACAAAATTAGATTTGTAATATATTCATCAAATAGAAAGTCTCCAAGTATAGTTTTAAACATGATGTTTTAATGTTTTGGCTGAAGTTCAGATCCTGAAGGAAAAAAAATATTTTTTTGAATAATACTGGTTCATTAGAATAATTTAAGAATTTTTAAGAGGGCTCCCATATGAGGTGCCAGACTGATTCTAAACCTTGCTGAATAGCATGTCTCAGAGAATTATGCAAATGCTGGTCAACTGCAGACTGAAGACTCATGTGTGGAACTTCATGAAATATTAACATCAAGCATTTTTTGGACGAAAAAATAAAATCCAGTCTTTAATTAATGAATCTTTGACATCATCTTGCAAAACTATCAATGAGATTATTGTAAAACAACTTCTGTTTGCAGGATTCCTCAAGGAGTGAGAGAGTCCCCTTCTTCTAAATTCTCAGAAATCCCAAGACAGCATCCTGTAAAGTCTGTGTGAGATGCTAGCAGGGAAATGCAGGGCTGTTCTTATCTCTGCCACTGGCTTATCTCTGTGCCTTGGACTTTTCATCACTTTTAACACATCATGCATTACAGATATTTCTGTGGAGGTTCTTCTCCTGCACTTCCTTCCTCAGACTCTTATTTTCTCCCATATCCTCTTGTAGATTTTTCTTCTTCAGGTGGTGCACAGTGCGGTGTTCACTGTTACCTCTGTTCTCCCTTCAGTATTTTCTTCTGAAGTTGTACCTTTTACTGTTTCATATTTTCTAAGCTTCCTCAACCCCCTTGATTCTCTATATTTCCATACAGAGGAAAAAAAGAAAACCAGAACAAAATGAAAAAACCGCTCTGAAGTAAAGGTTGGTAATTCCTTTATGAATTAATAGGTCTCATTTTTTTTTTTCATTGTGTATGCTCTAGGCTAATTATCATTACTAGGGAGAGGATAGATTCAGCAGACAGAACCAGCTCTGGAGTTCAGAGCAGCTTGGTGGAGCAGTGGAGGAAGCTGGAAGGAAGTTCCTGGTTGGTGAATAGTGATGTGAAAATCCCCATTCCTTTCTCTTTTTCATTATGTGCCTCCTACCTGGTAACTCTCAGTAGCAAAGAATATCCAGGAGAGGATAGGGAATGAGAACAGAGAAGTCTGTAATATGGAAATAAGGTTTACAAAGGAAAAGCAGCAAAGACAAAAAAATTTAAACAGAAAAAAAAAAAAGGCATTTAGACCCTAATTCCCTGCCCAGATACTTCAACTCCATCAAAATCAACAGGTGTTGGTGGCTAAGTTAATGGGAGCTGGTGTCTCTATGGCTACAGTGTAGCAAAGGCTTTTGTCTACTTTTAGTGAGGAAAAGCAGCTATATAAACTCCTGACAGCATCCAGCATTCAGGTTTTTTTTCCTTCTTAAATGGATTTGCTTAAGTGCAGTTTCTCCTTGGTGGTTAAAGGATGTAACAGATGAACTTCTAGAACCTGAGAGGTTTAGTCTTCTAATGATATTTTTGTTTTTGTCCAGACAGAGAAAAATAGTCTTATGTACTTTTTAGGAAGGAAACAGAAGATGAATTCTGGTGTTGCTCAGCATGCACAGTATTTGTCATATTTCAGAATCATCTCTAATTTTCTTGGCTTCCTCCCCAAATTGCTTTAATCATTAGGCTTTTTCTTAACTACATCTCTGTGTGTCATTATTGTGGCTGCCTCTCAACAACTAGCCTAGGGAAAAAACATCTCACTGGTCCCACAGAGTAGGCAGAGCTACTTCACAGACACAACAGCAGGATGTATTCTAGGACAGCTGGCTCTACTGCCAGCCTCAGAAACATCAGGGTGAGTCAGGAATAATTAGAGCTCAATTACTGGTCAAAATCAAGACCATTCACTCTCAGTTCTTTCAAATAGGTGTAATTTCACAAAAGTGAGTAGAAGCAGGTCATTTTACTCTGTGATAAATTTAAACATGTCTGAAATGAGTTTTGAATCAATACAGAATAGATTTAATTCTTCATCAGCATAGCAAAGCAATGTCCTAATTCTGTCCCTTGTCATCCTGATGCCCATGTAGGTGGTTACAAACACTACAGCCCAACAAGACTTCAGCAAAGCTGCAAGGTGCTGCACATGGATTGTTTGTCAAGAGATAATTTGTGTTGATGGGGGCAGCTGAGTTCTTGGTAGTTTTTAAAAAATATCTAGTAGATAAACACTTTTATGATTATTTGATTTTTTTTTTTCCCCTGTGGAAAGGGAGAAGTTTTAGGCATCTTAGTAAGAACTGTGAACTTTGATGGGCTACCAATGTCCTTGTGTGACCTGTTTCTCATAACTCTGTCCCATCCTAGAGGATGCTGCAGCTTCATTTGCAATTCAAATTCCCAGGGAAAATTGTAGAGATAGATCTTGATGTCACAGTCCATTGAGTTTTACCTAATATTATTATTTTTCCCTCAAGAACTCCAAGAGACTATGAATTTCTTCATTGACTTTCATTATGTCTCTCCAGTACATGAATAATTAATGTGAATTACTCTGGACTGTTTAAACTCTTTATTAAAGAAATTACCAAGTGTATGTAATAGTATCTCTTCCATTAGATGAACACAGGTGATTTCAACACTCTAAATTAACTTTATAATATGATTCAGAAATGCATGATAAAGGCATGAAGCTGTTTTTCCAAACAGCAATATTTACTATTTTCTACATCTATCAGATGTCCACGTGGATACAGAGAAATAGACAGATTTAGACCAGTGTTTGGGTCCTGCCTTCCTTTTTGGAGCTCTTCTGTAAGTGTAGCTCCCACATCCATGGGTGCTGTCATCCAGATTAGAATTCCCTGCAATAAATGACTCTAAACTAGCCCCTTGCACTTCAGACTTTTCAGAGTTATGTGTTTCTTTTTTCTTTCCAAGTTGTTTTCACCAAATCCATATTGTATTTTACCCATTACAAACTAACTGTGAAGGAGAGATGAAGCAAAAAGGAGAGGGATTTTTAAAGAAGTCTGAGGAAGGAAAACAGAGGGCACCCTCTGTGATAGGCGCTTGGTCATAGTGCAGCTCTTTGTACAGGCATCATTGGTTGAAATATTACTGTTTTCTAAATAGAACAGAAAAGGCAATAATAGCAGAGAGATCCTCTGCAAAAAATGGTTTCTGCCTTGGAAGTCTGCTTAAGATATTGTTTGGAGAAGAATATTACCCCCAAATATTGGGTAATTGCTTAGTTTTAAAGGCAATATAAGTGGATGAGAATTGCTGTAAATTCTGGTTATGTTTTTTTAAGTACTAAGGAGATACTCATTAAGAATGTCTGCCAAGTAATGAAAAGAAAATTTTGGCACTTGTTAGAGGGAAATGATAAACATGTCTCTTTTCCTTCCTTTGATTATGGAAATAATGGGAGTTTTCCCAAAACAGAAGACAAAACTTTAAAGAACTATTTTAAAAAAACCCCTCTGTACTGAATCCAGCTCTTGAAGACTGAGTACTTTCAGAGAATAGGACATAAGTTTCTTAACCATGTAAGTGTTTTGGATATTTTACTTGAAATAGTTATCTTCCAAAGCACATAGCCCCCAGACAGAGTTCTTGTTTCCTCCAGCTAATGGTTCATTACTTCTTTGACCCAGCTTGTCTTAACCCTCACTGTTGAAGACATCTAGAATTATGTTATAATGAGGATTTAGAATTCACTCCTGTGCTGCAATTTTGTAGAACAAGCATGCTGGAATAGACTGGCAGTTAGTGATGGGCAAAATGAGGTTGATAGATCTAATGATGGCAGCAGTTCTTTCACGGAATAAATATCACAGAGGCCTCTGCAGTGCACTGCTTGCTGCCTTGTGTGCAATGATACTGAGATACATTGCATTGCTGCTAATGTCATTTTCTGCTGGTTGTGAGCTTCAGTGTTATATCTTTTGGCTATGGATAATACCAGAAGGTTTTGCTGCCAACAGATCTTTGTGGGCAAGGGTTGTCCAGGCAATGGCAGGTAAAAAAAAATCAGGCTGCTTGTTGATGTATTTAAACAGTGAAGTGGAATTTAGACTCAATGGTGTTCAGCCTTCAGAATCTCTGCCAGGCACAGAAGAAAGTTTTGTTTAGTTGCAGCTGGGATTTCAGTGGGCATTGGGTGGTGTCAGTTTCTGACCAGAAATGAATTTAATTTTAGCAACTGGTGACCAGAAGGTGTTTAATTGCAGTTCCTGAAGGCCTTCTCTGACCTTTATGACATTTTTGTCTACAGTTTGTGAGTGTTCCAATTAACAATTTATACTTTTGAAGGAACAGAGCCTACGTTTTATATTGTAAAGATGCTATTTTTTTCCCAATATGGGACACTAAAATAGTAAAAAAATCTGTTTTTTGGGGCTGTGTTACTTGAGTAAATCACATTTGACCCCTTCTGCCACAATTAAAGGTAAAAGATTTCAGTCATGATCCTAAGAAGTAATATCTGCAGTGTTTTAAAATGATCTTCTATTTATTGTATAATAATAGATTCATCTCCTTTTTTAAAAATACAAGTAGAGAGCATGTAAGTGTTTAGTATAATTTTTAGTGGTGCTACTTGTTTGGCAGATTCTATCTGTGCTCCCCATTTTCCTTTGAGTGAATGTGGTCTTGCTAAAGAAACAGTTAGACAACTTGCACTGAGAGAATTATAACTTTTCAGAGGAGATAATGCAAGTTCTTCTAATGTTTACTGTGAAAAAATGACAAAATGGCCCATCAAATGGTGAATGAGGCACTTTCTGAGTGCTGGGCGAATGCAAATGCTGTTCTAAAGCTTTCTAGTGATGGATTTTTCAGTGTCTCTTCTTTTCATGACCTGTTATTACTGCTCACATCTTCAATTATTCTTAGTAGTGACCTTTTCTCAGTGCTCCCCAGAAGAAAAGCCCTACATCATTGCAATCATGGCATTAGTAATCAGATAAGCTAATGGTATTCTCACCACAAAGCAATTCCTTTCTTTAGTGGTGAACATGCTTAGGCTACTTACATGCAAAGGAAGAGATTTATCCTTTCCTCTAAATGCAGAAAGGACAAAGTACAGATTTACACAGTGAGAAATGATAATAATATACACCATAGCACTTCTGTACTATGTTGCCTGTTTCATACACCAATCCATACATGTTGAAGGGCAAGTGATATAAAGAAGGTAACTGAAGTCCTGCTATGTAATGTCATTGAGGCTTCAGGGGCAAGTCTTGGGTGTGAGTTTTTAGGACTGAAATTTTTCCTACATGAATGAATGAAAACTCTATTTTGTAATGAATTATTCTGGCTAGAGTCATATTTCAATATACAAGTCAGTATGTATAAAAAAAATGATTGAAAGAAGAGGTAAATCTGAGATGAGGAAGTGTTAGCACCATATGGTAACACTTAAGGGAAATCTTTCCTTACTTTACTTTGGAAACTTTTCATGTAAAAGATTGCACAGTCCTGGAGTTAACCACTGCAGGGATTTCTTTTGTCATCTTTATGACTGTTAATTTGGATTAGAGTAAAGCCTGGATTCTTCACCAGGGATGAGTGCTTCTTTGTATGAAGCTTTGTACACGCACGTAATTAAAAAAGAAAGGAAAAAACCCTTCTCTCAAGAGTTTGCAGTATTACAAAAACATCAGGCACATATTACACTCAAAAACATAAAAGGTGGAGTGAAGAAAGAAGATCAAAGCTCAGTATATTTTATGCTGACAAATGTTTTTCTCACTTTCCCTCTTGGGAGAAAGACCCCCTTTAGTATTATGTGCCACTGTAATATTATTCTTGACCACATTGATTTACTGTTCTTTCATCACTTAACTATTATCTAAGCAGTTGTTGATAAACCACCACAGGTTCCGAGGGCTTGATAAAATATCTTCTTCAGTGTGGAACATTCTGGATATCCTGAGGATATCTCTGAGGAGCTCTGAATTGAGGTAGTGAGACAGAGCAAATTCTGCCCTTCTTTTACCTCCTGTCTCTGCTCTGCAGCAGAAGGGAAGGGAGATAGGGAATGGCTGCATGTGCTGGAAGGGAAGGGGAGGGCACCTGTGGGCATGGGTGGACTGGGCTGCCAGAAACTGCCAGCAATCAATAGTGACCAGGTGACAGCTGCTCAGCTGCAGGAGTGGAAGGGGAGGGCACTGTATGGGAGGTGCAGAGCCTGGGGATGGCATGCATGTGTTTGGGAGGGTCAGGAGGTGCAGCTGCATTCTGCTGGTGGGACAATGTTTTCTTGGAGAGTAGGCGTTAAAAAAGAAACATTTCTCAGGAAGAGAATGGAGGAGTTTGGAGCAGAAAAATGGCCAAGGCAGGAAGGTGATAAGAATGAGAATTTCAAAGGTAGGGCCAGGGAATATCCAGGTTTTTTATCAAAGTGAATGCCAAAATAAAACTAAAGTAAGGAAGGCAGTTGATCAGTTGATTTTTCACAGGCAGTTGATAAGTTCTGAGTAATGAGTATATACCTACATTGCATGTGCATATACCTATGTAACCCAAGGGTTTAGGAAACTGGGAAGAAATTTGTTTAAAGACTCTGATCAGCTTAAAGTAAATTTTCCTCAGACATTCTTGCAATTTTGGGTAATTCTAGAGTTGTTAAGCATGCATGTATGGCAGACAGATGAGAATGTGTTGAATAGATCACAGCTTTAGCAGACTGAGCAAATTTATCTCACCTCTATTAGTGAGCAGAATATTTCTCTCTCAAGCAGATGACTTCTCACATCAGTTTTCTGCAAGAAACATTTATTTTTTCCTGCCAATGTATTCAGATTATCATTCATTATTGTTGGGCATCATCTTGGTTTTTTCAGTTAAACCTATCCCAGTTGTGAGTTGAGCCCTTCTAAAATGTAATTACTGGACCATATGTATTAATCCTACTATGGGAAAATAAACATGTGACTCACTATTTAGGGTCTTCCACAGCTGGGGCTAAAGTCCCAAGGAGTCATTGACCTGCCCAGGTGTTTCCTTGTTTCTTACCCTCACCGGCAGTGATGAGCTCACCCTGCAAGCTCTCCTGACCTTATCTTGCAGCCAGATGTGAAATTAACAGGTAGATGTGGGGTGCACTTTCATTCTGGACTATTAAGATGTTAAAGATTGTTGGCATAATTTGATTAAGGGAACATGTAGAGGCTAAAATGTTGTGGGGGACAGGGGTTGTTAAAGTCTGCAAATGTGAGTGCTTCCATGAAAGCTGTAGTAAGAGAGTAAAAGGAAAAGACAGGGACCCCTCAATAACAGAAAATATTTAAAAGGTTTGTATTTTCCCAGTTTCCAAAGAAATGTAGCTGTTCTTGCCTGTTGTTCGGTTTTTTGTTTTGATAAGACAATTTTTGAAAACCAGTGTCTGTGACCTACTTTTTAATTTTAATTTAGAAAAATGCTTATATGATTGATGCCATTCTTGGGAGAGGTGTAGTTTAGGATCATCATGCATTGGTTAACAGGGGGAAAGGACAGAGAAATAGACATAATATAGTCTATTTGAATCATCACTCAATGTCAATTTAAAAAAATTTTCCTGATAAGTGCATTTTTACAGTTTTTTCCAGATAAGTTCAAGTGATTTCATCTGCTGCCTTGACTGCCCTAACCTTCAGAGGCTCCTTGTATAAGTTGAAACAAACAATATATTCCAGTACAATTTTAACTTCCCTATTTTTTTCTTTAGGAAGGCAGAACTGCTGTATGATGAAGAGAAGGAAATAGTTTTATTAGTATCTCATGAGAAGAATAAGTTGAAAAAAAGAAATATAAACTTTTAGGTCCTGTACTTGCTGCAGTATTTTGTGATTGTTTTGCTGCCTTTGAGAAACAACACTGGAGATATAGATGGGGAGGAAATGGAGACAGAAGAATTTGCAAAGTCCTAGGGAATCTCTTTTTGTGACTATTTAATAATGCACCATGTAAATGTACTGTAGTGTACATTATATGCAGTATATTAACCTGATTTCTCACCACTGAGATGTGGAGACCATGCAAGTGTTAATAAAGAGTTGAATTTCAATGCAAGTTAGGTAAGAAAACTCTTTAAATTCTACATTTAGCAAGGCAAGGTATGCTGGATAATTATATGGAGACTTTTTTATTTTCAGGTCTGCTGTGTGAGGTGAGATTAGGGCTTTAGGTTTGGTGGTTGAAAGTACTGTATCAACAGTTTATGTATTCTGGGAGATTTTTTTTGTGGTAGGAAGATTTTTTTGATAGAAAATGCAATGTAACTTTGTTCCCATAAGGCATGAACAGAATTAAATAGATTTTGGAGATGATACCACTTCACTCTTCTGAGTTGACTTACTACCACCATTACTAATAGTGGGTAGATGATATTTAAAATGAAATATGATGCTTCTTAGTGTTCCAGCAAATAGCAGGTGATAAATTAGTAGCTAAATTAGCATATTGACTGGTTGGGTGAAATATGCATAACAACCAACTCTAGCAATAAATAACTTGAAACAAAATATTTTTCCAAGGCATTTTGGAGGTCCTTGTCTATTTTAGAGTAATCCTACATGGATATAGTTTACTATGCATTTACTTTATTAATTTGCTCCCCAAGACATGTGTTTACAAGTTGGATTTAATCAGATTCCTTGCTGCAGTGAGCATCAAATAAACAGCATTTATTAAAAGAGAAACTAAAACATGATAATGCCGCTCTTCTTTTGTGCTTTTCATGGAAAATATATTAGTCAATAAAGCAAAATCAGAGTTCTGTATAGAGGTAGCTTGATTGTTGATTTCTTTGTACCTAAGCAGGCTCATTTTGTTCATTTTGTATCTGTATTTTTCTGCTTCTGCAAATATAATAGTGTGCTATTATGGGATGGCCTACCTCTGGCAGGTGGCTACAGACAGCAGGTGGCTGTAATCCCAGGGCCTTCAAAATCAGTAGAGTCTAGGTGAACCAATCACTGTTTTAATGTGCCACTCCACTAGAGATATTCCTGGCTGAAACTTCTCATCTGACACCTTTTGGATCCACAGCACTGCAGGATGGGAAATAACTACAAAACTGCCTGTCTTCCCTCTACTGCAGGACAAATGCAGCAGCATTTTACTGGACACAGATATTTCAGGCTTCTGGTTTTAATTATTTTGCAATCTCTCAGGAAAAAAAAAATTTCCGAGCCATAAAACCTTTTTTTTTTTTTGGAAGAGTTAACTTCAGATTTCTGGAAACAGGAACACTGAAGTATACTTTTCCCTGTCTAGTTTATATTGGAGCTTGAAGTCTTTATTTTTAATTTTTTTTTTCTGCAAGAATGTCTTTCTAAAGTGATCATTGTTATTCTTTTACTTAGACTCTTGTGCTGTGAGCTCTCTGTGGATGTGTTTTGGTCACTGCCTGTCATCATTCTTGTCTAATGCTCTTTGAGTCAAGGTACAGTTCAGGCATCCTCCTGCTTGGCTGGGTCAGGAGCAGGGCTGCAGTCAGGTATCTTCAGTGAGTTTCCAGACACTGTCTCAGGTCAAATGGTTCTTACAGCAGACTTGTCTGGAGCAAAATCCTCCCCATCTCAAGAATGTTACCAACCACAGTTTGTGTATTGTGTAGGCACATGCCATTCTGCCCTACTCTGTGTGAAGAAACTTTCCTGGTCTGAAACTTCCCTGTCAAAAGGTACCAAATGTAAATCCAGAGTTTACTGGGGCATGGGGAAAAGGATGAGAGAACTCTTTGCAGGCAGGTGTGGGATGGATGTGGAGGACTCTGTTGGCTCTCCAGCATGTCTTGAATTCACATAGCTGAGTTTGCCTAGCTCGGGCTTAGCATGTGCTGCTAAATCCTGCTGAGAGACACAGCATATTAGTTCAGGCTTAATAACGTGCTGATACAGTTACCTGCTGAAAGGCTTTTCAGAAATCCCTAAGTCACTCTATCTCACCAAAACTTTTCTTTTAGCAGGATAAGAAGCCAGGTCACAGGGTGCTGAGCCTTTCAGTTCTTTTTCTAAGGACATTTTACATAATCCACTGGTCTCTCTGGTGAATAGAGGTGCTATACTCTGTGCTTTCATGAGATAGGCATGGCTGGGAAGGGAGGATTTGCTCATTTGTTTGAATCTGATGTAGTTCCTGGTTGGTTTCTTGATGCAAAGTGTGGAAAAGTTTAATATTGTTTAATATCATAACTTGGTGTGTCCATTTATAAACAAGATATTTTTGAGGAAAATTAAAAGTAATTAATTGTGTAAATGTGTTCTTCAAGGCAGTGTTTGTGTCAACATACAGCTTCATGCCTCAGATTTGCTCCAGTCCTAGCTCTTTAGCTTTTAGGAAAATAAAGAAACTACTGGTTGGGTTAACAAAGTGAGTGCCCTTAACAGTAGCAGGATATTTCACAGTGCCTTTGAAATTTATCCTTGTGCCTGTGCCCTGGTGTGGAGTGACCAGAGCAGAGGCACATCTTGCACACTTCCCTGCTGCTTTCACAAATATCAGCAGGGACCCATTTTGGCTGAGGATAAAAGCAATAATCACTATTGTCTCAATACTTGGTTGGGGGACACCAAGGGAATAGAACAGTTTGGTGCCAAGGAACAGAATACTTTATCCATGGAGATGTGTACAAGTGAAAGAGCTGGGATTGCCAACCTGGATGAAGTTTCTAGGATGAGGAGTGGAGCTTGTGCAGTAGGGGCTCATCAAGCAGCAACTTCGGGATCAAATTTCCTATTTTGAATCAAGAAAATCCAGGGGTGTTTTTCATGGACCTATACTGATTTGTCAGCTGCGTGTGAGGTATTAGGGTGTTAGTAGGGATGGCTTAATTTGGAAGCCCTTCTCCAAGGAGTTAGCACTCCTGAAGCCTTAGGCATGGTCAGTGGTTGCAGTTACTAAATCCAAGCCTAATCTGAGCAATTTAGAGGCTGATTTATAGGCTTGTCTCATTGCAATAGCAATATTGTCAGGATGCTCTTGGTTTCTCAGGGTGTATTCTTGTAATGTATTGAAGCATTACTGTGCTGTGGTATAATGTGCTCAAGAGAACATAAAGTCCCTCAAATTACTAAATGAGAGAGACATGCATGAAAAAACTGAGCTTTCAGCAGAGGAATGAGGGGAGGAAAAATATCAAAGGTTGTTCTGGACATAGCCAGTTAGTAAGATGTGCTGTCGAGTCAGACTTGTTCTGACTCTACTGCCCAATTTGAACTCCCAAGGCCAGCCAAATGTCTGACTCTTTTCAGAGCATTTAAAAGGTCTTCAATATGCACTAATTATCCACAGTCTGAAACCTGCATTAATTTTTACCTTTCTTTTGTGTTTTTAGGCTGCTTGTTTGAGGATGACCTTTGCAAATCTTTTGAAGTCTGTGTAAATGGTAAGTCTTCCATGTTTTGTCTGCTGGTTGGTCTGTCCTCCACTCTGTAACTGCTATATGTCTGATTCAATAAGCCAAATACATATGTGAGTGAGAAGGAGGGGAAAAGTACCAGGTATGACTATTCTGCTCAGCAGTTAGGAAAAAATTTAATAGATTTAAAAATAAATAAATAAATAAATATTCTCTCAGCCCTGAGCAAAGCCACTTACTTTCATGTGAAATAGATGTTAATTTAATTAAACACACTGAAATATGCTAACGTTTAATTTGTCTTAACATGGGTGAAAATAACTGTTTTGTTACCTTCAGTTTGCTCCTCTTTTTAGAGGATGATATTGAGTAATTATCAATCTCCTCATCTTTGAAAGATTATTTTTTATAATAAGAAAAAAATCTGAAAGGGACACTGCAGTTGTTGATCATACTGTTTCTTTTTTCTGTGATTTTACTTGAATTATGCAGCAACAGCTTTCTTCTGCTGTCCTGCATAATTTATTTTCAGTAAGTCAAAAAAGCCACCACAACATATGAGTGAGTCTAATGGAATAGTACAAAAGATGTTTTCTAATAATAGTTGAAAATTGGAAATGTGCTGTATGAAATAATTTAATTCCCAGTGAAGAACAGAGGATGTTTTGAGAAAGATCTTTGAAAGAATAACTGTTAGAAAATGTGTATATGTGATGAAAGGAGGAAGGGAGTAGTTTCAACAGTGTCTTTTGACATGGAAATATATGGCAATATGTAGATCTATAATAAGGGGGGTTAATTTTTTAAATTAAGTATTGTATATGAAATTTTTGTATGTGACTTCATATTGTAAAGGAGAAGTTTTGTTTTCCATCAAACACAGAAACAATATGGGTCTATTAATAAATTAAGCTATTAATAAGGTTTAGCTAATGAACATTTAAGACGAAATGAGATTAAATTTCCAGTACTGCTTAACATCAGACAAATGCAAATTTGTAAGAATTTTGTATTGACACTTCCCATGATTCAGTTCCCAGGAAGGGCAGTGACAGATTTCTACAGGTTGAATTTTGCTGACTATCAATATTTTCCAGTGCTTAGGCTGGAGTCTTCCTCAGTGCAAGCAGATTAATCAGGTTTAATCAGCTTTAATCATAGACAACTGTTTTATGTGGCAGACAATGCATAGTGGGGAGTTTATGCAACAGATGATAGTAATTTCTGTACTTTAAGGGATCTCTCTATTGAAGACTTTGCTGTTCCCATGAATGTAACTTCCTAAACTTCTTGCTCTACTTATTTTCTTAAATGAAGATGCAGTTTGTAAAATCTCCACATGACACTCATTAGCATGCAAGATTAAATTATGGAAGTTGTATCTTTGAATTTGAATGGACCTTTTCTGTAGAACTACTCATTTTGGCATAACTAACTTAAAGTAAAGTCAGTGATGAGTAAGACAGACAGTTGTTCAATAATATTTTCTAATGTCTGATCTTGTTTTAAAAAAAAATACTTGCAGGGATTCTGTTGAAGTGTTTAAGGTAACTGTATATATTTCATTCTTTTTTGTCCCACTGGGCGAATGTTGTCTAGAGTGTATTTTAAATGCTGTCCTTGATGCAAGTTCATTCTTGAGAAAATAAACGGGATCTTTGGGAGATTGTACACTGAAGTACTAAAAAACTACCAAAATTCTTCCAAATGTAGTAGAAACAAAGTGGGCCTCTTGCTTCTGAGCTTCCTTCATGTTTTTTCCTGCCCAAAGTGCTGCTGTTCACCTCTATCTCTGAAATTTTTCAGAAATTCTGATATATTAAAATTTGAGCACTTTGCTGGGTTGAGGAACTGAAGTTTGTGGAGGTCACTGTGCTCAGAAGCAGAGCTTACTTTGAAAAGGTTTGCCTCCTTTCTTGTCACACAAGTGGGTATTTGTGAATACAGTGTGAATGTGGGTAAGAAACAGCAGCTGCTTTTTGGTAGCATCTGGGATCTGCAGGTTTGCTTCTGAGTCCTGCAGGAAGGCTGATAATTTTGATCTTTTTCTCTGCCTCCAGCAGAGACAACTAAACTGACCAGATTTTCAGAAATAAAACTAGGTTTGCCTACTGAAGACAAGTCACAGTATTTGCTGTCTCACATCTGTCATCAACAGTAGATTTCAAGTGTATTTCACACATCAGGCTTGTAAAAGCATAACCAATAATACCAATAACTGAGCTATTTCATAGCTTAAAAAAACCCTACTCTTCTTCCCTTCTCATTTCTTCTGAAGAGAGATTTTTACTGAAAGATTTTGATGAATTTTTCTTTCCATGAAGAAAAAAAATTGGTGTTAAAAGCATGGGTTTTGTATTGTTAAAAGCAATGTAATAGAGTTTTAAGATCTGAGATAAGCGGTCTAACTGTTTATATCAGAGATAAACACTGCTTACAGCTGTTTAGGTCACATGCCATTTTTGCAGGGCAAAGGACCTGCTGTAATAATGATTGTTGACTTTTCTGCCACTTTCCCTCATTGTATAAAGGTCTCTTGGCTTCAGTGATGGGTTCTTGCTTATGCTTGTTTAATAGCTCCAGCAGCATTCATGCAATATTAATTTATTTCCACAAACCTTTTATCAGTTTTCTGAGCTGCACTGACTCATCAAGTGGTTAAAAAGGAACATATTGTTTAATGTTAATTTTAATGGCATAAGGATAAGCCAGACAAAAAGACTGTGTTAGTTTTCCTGGACTCTTCCTTTGCAAAGCCAGAACTTTGAGAGGTAAAGTGACTTAGATGTTATTTATTTGTCTTCTGGTGCATCATCGCTTCTTTCTTAGACTTGGAGGAACTGACATTTTCACCATCTAAAGTGCTTGAAGCTTGAAAGCCTGCAGCTCAAAAGACTCGATGGGAAATATGCCTGTGAGCTGCAGACTGATAGAAAGTAACTGGCATACTGTAAGCCTTGAAATGCTTGCCCCTCCAATAAATGCTGAGAAGCTTTTACAGATACAACAGGAAGCAAATAACATCTTAATTAAAGAGGGTATATAGAAGGAAAATAATAATGTGAGGAATAGTGTTTGCAGTGATGGTATGTGTAGTGACACAGCTGTGGGTAAAGAGGGATATTACTTTCACACATTCACATACACTTTGCTCTCTGGGTTAGAAGTTAAAGCAAGAGTTTTCCTGTGAGTGTATTTTTTAACAGTTCTGCCTAGAATGTGTTTGTATGAAAAGGAAAGAAAAAAGCATCAAGAAGGAATTTTTAGAGGATCTCTGAGACAGAAATCCTTTGCTTACCCTTGAACAGTCCTTGTATTTATATACTAAATTTAGTACAGCTGGATAAGCAGGAATATGTCATGTTTTGTTTTGCATTTTAAGTGATAGATAAAGCAGTTCATGTAAAACATCAGCTCGTTTATCTTCCATGTTGGAAGGTTTAAACAAACTGGCTCCTGTAAACAGCAAAACAAAGACAAGTTCTTATTCTTTCTCATGAAATCGTGCTATTGAATTCTAGCAGTGGCACTGGGAAAGATACCATGTGGTACAGATAAAATAACCATCCCATGTTTGCCTATGTCCTCTTTATTAAACTGTTTGAACTGCTTATTTAGAAGGGTGGCATTCTCTCCTTTAGCTTTAATCTCCAGATATTTTGCTTCAGAAAGCAGCTTTGTGCTGGCTTTTATGCGGGCATGGATACTGTGATATCTTTCTTCTGATCAACAGATCCTTTCTAAGTCAGGGCAGTTTTATTTATGAAAGAGCCTGTGGCTGCAAGCCTCCTTCCTGCGTGAAATCAGAACGGGCTTCATGCAGACAAGATCAGATAGTAGAAAACAACTCTGAGAGGCCAAGCAAGGAAAGTTAATTAAATGCAGTCGTTGGCGCAGAGAGCATCATTAAGTCAAGCCTGGCTGACAAACACCACCCTTCTCCTCGGAAGACGTGCTCTGATGTCTGCAGCGGTGTTTGAAGAAGCCGTGCTTCTGAAAGGCTGGGCAAACAGCACTGCACAGCTGAGTCAATAGTGCTTTATGTATGCAAGCTGCACTTGTTAGGAGGGACTTAGGTTAGCACGGTGTGTCAGAGGCACCCAGGCATTGCAGTACAAAATCATGAACCTTTCCAAGCCCGGATCTTTGCAGGTAGTTCAGAATATTAATGCATTTTCTTCCTCAGCTACAGAGCTCCTTGAACATTTGGAATATAAGTGATTGCGTGTGCTGGTGATGAGCCATAAACGGTAAACATGTGCTACAGATGATAAGGGAGAGAAGTCAGGATCCCTGAAATGGTTTCTTGAACTTAATATGTTATGCTTTGAGGCATTCCAGACCTTTGCCTGGTGGGATGGGATTGCAGAGGGAGATGCACCTTGGCATTGTTGAGCTAACAGATGTCTGTGGCACATCTGCGTTCACAAGGCACTGTTCTCCAAAAGCTATTGAATTTTTGTCAAATGACACTATAAATCTGGCCTAAGCTTTCGGAGCCCTTTCAGTGAGCATCAGTGTTTGTTATAACTAAATTCAGGCTCTGAGGAGTAACACTAAGTAGTACCTCTGCATGTACTTGCTGTATTGTTTGTAGAGAATTTATGTGATTTTCAAGGGTGTGAGGATTCTTCACAAATAACTGAAGTTCAAATACCACCTGATGTCATTTCTTATATGAATTCTGAAGTAAATGAGAGCGTGTGGATGTTTGCACATGGATGTTCTGTTGTTGTAAAAACCTGACCAATTATTTAAATATAAGGATTTACTTCCAGTGGTTCTTCTGTACCAATTCAATGAAATAATGCAACTCTTTTTTTTTGTCTGACACTTAATTTTTTAAGATATGTTATGAATAAGTAATGTTAGAAGTCACAATCTTGTGTGGTACTCAAGAAGGAGTAAAGCTTAAAATCTGCCATTGTGTAATGGTATTCTGAAAATCCACATCTTTAGAAGTATTTACACACTTCATTCAACTGAAATCAAGGGTGAGTTAACACCTAAATATTCCTGAGAATCTGTGGATATGAGGATGGTGTCTCAGTTATTACAAATATTTTATAATTTTTAAGGAAATGCACACACCTTTTGAAACAAGTCTGTGGAAATAAACACCAGGATTGAAATTGGCTCAGTTTTTTTGTTTCCCACACTTGTTCTTCATTAGGTTGTGTGACAGTTGTGTAATAGGAGCAACTACATGAAATGGAGTTGCTTTGGGAGGAAGACTCCAATTTCCCATTGACCTGTGTTCTCCTGTGTGTTAGCTCTCACTTCCCCTGAGCTATTTGAGGTACTGGAGGTGAAAAATTAACATTTTGAGTCTTAACCTTAAAGTATCACTGCAGTGATTACTTCATCTCCTTTACTTTGAAACAGTATGGTGGAGTTTTTTTCCTTATTCAAAAAAAGCACGGTTTATCTTCTAAATGGTGTGTTTGTGTCTTGTGTTTGCCTCAGTGTGGTGTTAAAACAGCTGTCTCTGTGATGGTGGGAGAGAAACGCCCAGCACAACTGGCATTAGAACTGGAGTAGTGCTCAAAGGTCAAGTTACACTGCTCTTAGGAAAAGATGTTTAGTGTGATGATGCAACTGTGGTTACCCACTGCCCTAGCTGTCTGTAAAAATTTTTTGGGGGGGTTCTTTTTGTGGAGAATCTCAGGGTGCAGCCCCTGCAGGGCAGAACAGCATTGCTCAGACTTCCCTGGCAGTGTGCTGCTCAGCACCACGTGTGAGAGGCAGCCATAGATCTCCCTCCAGCTAAAGGTAATCCTTTATATTCCTGTGTCCTGTGCTAGTAAATAAGTTTTGGAGCTGCTGAGTGCTGCACAGTGTTATTTCATGTGGACAGACCTGCTTTTGCTCAGAGCTAAGGCAAGAACTCTGCTGTGCTGTCACAAGGAAGCTTTAGTTCTATCTTAGTGTTGTAACTTGTGGTAATGCATTTTATTGGCTTTCACAGAACCAGGGCAAGCATTTTAAGAAAATGGTTTAACCAGTGTGGTTTTGAGTGATTTTGGGGGTATTTTGGTGTTCAATTCGAGAATTTTGGNCCCCCACCCCCCTGCAGACTGGAGGGATGTGGGGTGTGTGTGGTGGAAGTTTTCACATCACTGGGGAATAACCATGAATATCTGGTATCTCTCTATTCAAAGATATACATTTTTGGTGATAAGATGGATGGATCTCTAAAATCTAATGTAATGATCTGATATTAAGTAGGATTAAAATTCTGAGCTTTTTGGAGTTGCTTTTTTTTTGTTTAGATTCAGTATTTCTCCCTGAGATATTTGAGGTGATATGAAGTCTTCAGTCTTACGAGATGTGTTAATTAAAAAATATAACCTAATCTTATTTTCTGCTGTATTTTTGGACATATACTAGGCATTATAGATACAAGTTAGGGTGACTCTGAACACGTGTGTTAAACTAGCATGCTAAATGTTCCATGAAAATATATTTGTGTATTAGAGATTTTGTTTTTGTCATGTATCTTATTAGTGTGTGTGGTGGACCTTTTTGTTAACTTCTTTTGGGTAAGCTACATAGCAGCACATTCATTGGGCATGTTCAGAGACGTTCCCTATTTCACTATTGTATTACACTAAAAAAAATATTTTAACATTTGAGAGGTCATGGAAAAGTACAGCCTGTTTGATAAAGGCATTAGGGAGTCTCAGTAAGGTTTGAGCCTGATGAATGATGAAATATGAGAGCCTGAAAAGGACAGTGTGGTCTGGAGAGAAGAAGGGAACACCAAGGGATAATGTTCTGGCAATGAGGTGGAAAGCAAATGAATCCTGGTTTGGACTGACACTGCAGCAGTGTGTCTCTGCTCTAAATCCATCGTAGTTTGTCCTCTTCTGGTGTCAAGAGACATTCACAAGTGTGGTTCACTTCATGATGATTTAGCTGTTTTGTTACAGCTTTTGAAAAAAATAGAATAACAGGCAGTTTTTTCTTTAACCGTTCACCTTTACTAGAAAAAAACAAACCTAAACACCACCAACAAAGAAAAAGTATAACATTTTTTATTAACAAAAGATAGTAATAAAAACTGTCAAAAGAGATGTGAAATGAGTTGGCAGTGATGGCTACACAACCATATTGTGAATATTGGGCATCCCCAGATTTGAGTGAGATAGGACCTTTTCTCCTGGTGTTAAAGGATACCTTCTACTTAGCATTTCAGTTGATTACAAATATGTAATTCCAGAAATGAAGTGCTTAACAACTACTTGCTTATTTTGAGCTTCATCTGTTCTCTGTCAGAAGGGAAACTGGTGTTTGCCTTTGTCCCCCTCAATATCAGTGACTGTTGTCTCAGTGTAGCAGTGGTTAGTTGATTAATCAGATTAATTACTGCGGTACTTTAGTAATTAAGTGAGGCATTGATAGGAATGTCTAAAAGAAGACTAGAAAACTTTGAACCTATCCCCTGCTTGGGAAATTGTGCTTCTTAAAATATTCATGCTGCTTGTATCTTTCTTTTTGAAAACTTCAGTAATCCTGTCTTATAGTATGTAAGCTTAAGACATGAGGTCATGACTCAAATATATTTTCAAAATGTGTACCAATTTTGCAAGGACATTAATGAATGACTATTCACTCTCTGCATTTTCTTGAGTGTGTAGGAGGCAAAGTTGTGGATTTCTTATGTATTTTCTGAATAACATTCTTTTGGATGATTCTTCATCAAGTTACAAGTTTTTCTGTGCTGTTTATTTTCCTGTTTTTCTGTCTTTTTTCTTCAAATGTTCTTTTAAACTTCTCCCTGTTTGCTGCACAAACTCTGCATCACCTGACTGCTGTTGCTTTACAATAATCATTTAGTGAACATCATTTTGTTTCTGACTTCATAGCATCTGACAAGCACTAATAGTCTTTTGACTCTCAATCTGCCTTTAGACAGTAAACATAATAGGAAAAAAATATTTATGGTTTTCAGGGGAGGATGTTGTGGGCCTGGCTAAGTAGCTTCAGAGACTATATGAGCAATGAGTAGAAAACCTTACTCCATGGTTCACATGGAAGTGTATCTACTGCAGCAGAGCAAAAGTGATGAGTCTGCATGAAACAGGGATTTGTTTTGTCTCAATACAGTTTGTGTGTGAAAAATATATGCAGTAATTATTGACATCCATTTTGTCAAATAAGAAGCCAAGGAGGAGGGTATTACTTTATAATATTCTAAAGGAGATTCAAGTTTATATGCACATGAAAACCACAGATGTATAATATACAAAAATACCTTTTAATTACCATGATTGTTTTGAATAGATGTACTAAAGAGGTTCAACATTTGCTTTTTAAAAAAAAAATTTTAAAATGAAGAATGTGTAAGTTTTTTCCCAGGTTGTGTACCTGCTGTCAGTCCTTGATTTGGATTGATTCTTCCAAAGGGAACTAGAAAACATATCCTCTCTTTATTCTAGTGCTTAGAACAAATGCTTTGTAATAAAGAACTGTGAGAGACTTTTATTGTTAGATGTCCTCATTTAATGAACAAGAACAATCTGAAAGTGAACTAATTATGGTGCTTTGATTAACAGGTAAAGACCTGTTAATGAAAAGTCATCCTGCATTATATGACATTCCAAGCCTTTAATTTAAACAGTTTTCCTTCATTCCCTCCAACTCCATGGCAACAACAACAAAAGTTGCTTTAGGTGTAGACAGAAAAATATATTTTATGGTCCCAAATTATTTATTGTAATTTGGTCTTTACTGAAATAGCTTTGGCTGCTGCTCTGCACAAGTTGAGAATATTTGGTAGCTCTTGCTGCTGTGTCAGCATGTTGCTCTAGTGCCCTGTGGTAGGATCAGTGTGATTTAAGGCTGGTAACTGCAGTGGATGTTGAGGCCAAGTAAGGGAATACAACATTTAATGTTTGGACTTGTAACTCTTCAAGGCACAATGGAAAATGCTTTCAATGTAATGCAGTAAACATTTGTGTTAGTAATGAATTTGCAATATTAGGGTAAGTTTTAAAATGTGTACCTAATTTATTCTATTTAATGTTAACTCTCTTAACAGCAACAATCTCTTACGATTGTATTTAGACTTTGAACTGCATTATCTCAGAGTCTTCCAGAGATAAGGTTGTATCATAGTTTTTTTCCTGGAAGGTACAGGACAGGGGTGATTGTGAAAAGCTGCATACTATGTGATTTTTCAATGGCAAAAAAGTCTGGTTTTGGTTCTCTGTCTGTTATTGAGCTGCAATTGATGTTTGCTCTCTCATAAACTCTATAGTAGAGGAGAAAGAGATGTATTACCCAACCAGAAAATATAATGTACTGGGGAAAAATAAATTGAGGGGAGTTGAAGAGTACTGAGATCTTCCTTCAGATTTTTGTCTTTGTCCTGTAGTCCTCTCTCTGTACTCCACATTATGCTGCTGCATCTCTATTTCTGTGGGGTTAAGATAGGAAAGGTATTGAGGGATAATTTGATGGATGGATCTTTGGATGGCAAGACTGCTAATAGTTTCATAGTTTATTGAACACTTAAAGAAAGCAATCCAGTCACAGTGGAAGCAGTTTAAATGGCTTTTGTATTTCCAAAATTAAATAGATTTGTTTTCTTTGGAGGAGTGGTTTTCAAAGTGGTAATGTTTTGGTTTTTTAATTTTAATTAATTTTCAAGCTTTAAATAGTAAACTTGACTGCTTCTTGTTTACTGTGACTTAAAATTTGGGAAGTTTTGGGGTTATTTTAAGTCTTGTCTTAGTCTTCTGATTTAGTCTCTCTTTCTAGGATGTTGTTTCACTTCCAAGTTAGAGATGTGTAGGTTTACTAGATTTCTACAATAATTAAGACTTCCTTCTCTGCTGACAGCTTGTCTTGCTATTAGTGGAATTTTGGTGATGGCTTATGCTGAGTAATTTAATGGAACAAACTGTTCTTTCACTGACAGTACCTGTTAGAAAAGTTTCCTCTCAATTTTTACCTGTAATTTTGATTGATGTGTTTGGTGAATTATTGCTTTTGAAATATTTGACTTTTAAACTCTTTCACTTGTTTTTTCCTTACTTAAAAATTTCTGTGAGTAAGAGTTGGACAAAAGTGGATCTATGTACAGTTAAGAAATACCAGTCTTTTCCCATGTCTCAAACTCTTTATTCATTTTGATTTTGTTACAGTAAATCTAACTTTAGATGTCAAACTTGAACACAGTGTTTTTGTTACAAATGTTTGAAATTGTCTAATACTAAGATTTCTTTTCTCCTTTGTCTTTGTCCTCCTGCAGTTAGAGCTCCCCCACCCAAACACTTGAGGCAGAAATTATTATAACTGAGGAAATGGAGAGCTCTGAAAGAAGTTGGGCAGAAAAGGATCCCTCTTTCACCACTGTTTTTCTCAGTGGCAAAGGGTTGATGGATGTGCTTAATGTTGCAGTACAAATTATAAATCCATGTTCACTAAAATGGTAATCAGGCAGTTAGTGCCCATTTCATGTCTCTGGATCCACTGCACTCCCAATTAGAAGTCAGGCCTTCTCTCTGGGCTTTATTTCAAATACCTCAAGAGATTTATATTAGCCCCAAATTTTGGTTGTTCCTCCTCCCAGAAATAAGATAATTGATTAAAATAATTTTGTTGTTCTGTGAAATATTACTTTTCATGTATGATGCCAAAAAAGATTTACTTGTCTCAATGTATTTTGTTGCCATGGTAATTGGAAATAAGTTATGACTGGCATAGAGGTTAATGGCATTTTTTTAGAAGGCAAGAAAGTTGGAGCTTCAAAAATGCTAGTTCATCTCAAAACTCTGTGGAAAGAATCAGTCTAACACAATTCTTTTTCTGTCCCCAGGCATCTCTTTGCCAACACATTAACTAATTCTTGAATTCTGAAGAAGCCATGCTGTGTTGGCTTGGACTGGGCTGGAGTTAAATGTCATCCCAGTAGCTGGGGTGGGGCTATTGTGGATCTGTGCTGGAATCAGTGTGGGGAATTCAGGGATGTTCTCAGTGCTGGTGAGCAGGGCTTGCACAGTATCAAGGCCTCTTCTGCTCCTTGTACAACCCCAAAGGGAGGAATCTGGGAGACCTCTGGAGTCTGGGAGGAGACCCAGCTGGCAGGGCTGGCTCCAGCTGGCCACAGTTATATCCCACACCCCAGGGATCATAACCTGGGAGCTGCTGCTCAGGGACTGGCTGGACACCAGTTGGTTGGTGGTGGAGTGCTTCTATTTGCATAATTTGTTTCTTGGGTTTAATTATCTTTGTTCTTTTCACTACAATTTATTGTTATTATTTTATTTCAACTATTTAGGTGTTGTCTCAACCCAGGAGTTTTCTTGCTTTTACCCTACTGATTCTCTTCCCCCCATCTTGCTGGGGGCAGTGAAAAGCAGCTGCTTGGTGCTTAAGTTCTGGCTGGGTTAAAACATGACGTGTTTTCACTGGGCTGCAATGGCTTGTGAAGTTAATGTTGTGGCTCCTTCCTGCTTTGCTTAGACAAGATTCCCACAAATGATGCAGATCAGCTGGCTCAAATAATACCTTATGATTTCTCCCCAGTTATGAGGAGGATGACTTCTTTAGTTCATAGACCAAAGGAAATGATAGTTCAAAATTCTAGGGCTTAAGGGGTTTTCATCATGCATTTCCTTCGTGTACAGTAGTACAGGAATAAATATTTGCCTTTTTTAACTTGAATGTCTGTATAGTAGATGTAATTGGGAAATGGGTATTTGTTAATTAAGCTGCAGTAATTGCAAATTTCAGTGCCACTGCAAGCTGCCTTCTTAGGAACCGTGACAATGACATTAACCATTTGCTAAACAAAATCCTCTCCTGTATGTCATGCAGTTCACATCCTGTTTGTTATTTAAAAGTTGTTGGCACAGGTAGATGTTTTATTAAAAACAGTGGTTAACCAGAATTTTCTTCATCTGAAATTGGCTATTTTCAGAAGTATAGTTTTTAGATGGAAAAACAAGTGGAGGCATAAACAGTTTTGTTCTCATCTTTTCTTGCCTAATTTTTAAAAATCTGAACTTGTCTCTTCAAGCAGAGAAATACTTTCTCATCATACAAAAATAAAATCTGGTCCCTGGCCACAAAGAAATCCTACAAGGAGCCCTTTATAGATATCTCCTGCAGGAGATTGGGGACCATGGTTTTGTGTCTGCCTCACAGAGGTGGAAGTGTCAGATCTTGCTCCTAGAACAGTGATCTAGAATAATCTCTGCTTTCCCTATGGCAGCTGGTCATCTTGCAGGGGTATGGGGAGGGGTTGTACAGCCAGGAAGAGAGCGGGAGAGTCTTTACTCAAAGTGATATCCCAAAGTTTATGCAACAGTATATCAATACACACACACTATAGAGAAAGCTTTTGCATTGGGAAAAAAAAATCAGTCTGTAATACCAAATCTCCTGAGGCTGAAAGTTGTGCTTAAGTAATCAGCTATGAAATACCTCTTGTTTTCAAAGTTCTTCAAAAGTTAGTCTCATCTCAATTCATGTCCCCATGACTGTTCTTTACATTGTTTGAACTATGCAGGAATTGCTCTGCAGTCTGTGAGCCTCAAGCTGACTCTTGTGCTGGAAAAAATTGCATGTTACAGCTATATAATCAATGACATAGTCCAAAATCACCCCATTAAAGGAGAAAAAAAGTGCAAACAATGTGAGAAACTCATATCTATATAGATAGACAATTATGATGATATGTGAGGTTTTCTTGGTGGAAAATACAAATTAATGCAGGTAATTTATTTTAAAAGGCATTATCCTTTGCTAGACAAGGAGATTTTGTAAGCAGTCTAACATACTTGCAGAGGAGCAGAACCATATGTCACTGCAGAAGGTTTGTCCTTTGGCTTCAGTAAAATGAGAATGTGAAAGATTTTATTACTTTGGGTGTTAATACAGGTCATAATCAAGATGAAACCAAATTATCTACAGTATCAGTGTGTGAGATGCTGCAGTTCAAGTGGCAGCAATTTTATGGGGGAACAGACTGATTTATTTCTACTTGTTTACTGCCTGTGCCCGTGAGCCGTGCTGTCTGGCAGGGCTGGCTCTGTGCTCTGCACAGGTCTGAGCTTTGTGTGCCTGGAGCTGACTCTGCCCCCATCTTACTTGAAGGAACTCTGAAAATACTGATTAGTGGTTGTTTTTATAGAAGGTGGAAAAGAATCTGAGTGAGACTTAAGCAACTATAATTTCATCTTTTGCTGTTGACAATATCTGAATCAATTTTAGACTTAACTGAGGAATGCAGCTTGTTCTCTCCAGGCTGAGAAGGGGATGATGACATGTTCTGACTTCAGTTGTCCTTGCAGCAGATTTGGCACTGGGGACAGGGGCAGCAGAAGTGGTTTGCTCTTCTTTCACCTGGGTCACAGTGAGCTCTGTCCCCCAGAGCTCCTCAGCTCTGTTGTTCTGCATCTGACCATGCTGTCCTTGCTTTATCAGAGCAGAGTCTGACTGTGACCTGGCACCTTTTGTCCTTGCCAGAGCCTGGGATCCTCTCTGTGAGCAGCACTTGCTGCTTGAGGAAAGAGAAGACCATTTATTTTGCAAATCAAGTGTGGGGATGCTGAAAAGATCCTGAATGGGGGAAAAGAAGTTCTTTAAGTTTGTGGGGGGAGCCTGGAGGCATGTACAGGATGGAGGGAAGAGAGAGAGGTGGGAATCCCAAAGGTCATAAAAGGCTGGGAAACCTTGGCTTCTTCCAAGCCTCCTTCCCATGTGCATCCTCACCCTTCCTTCCCAAGGTGTCACCAACAGTGAAATTTAGTTTTGCCCTCCATAGCTGAGGGACTCTGAAGCACTGAAAGAAGCCTCAGAGTTGGGTGAGGAGAGAATGGGAAAAGGATGCCTTTGGAGAAAGCCTCATGGTGGAGCAGGGAGGTGAAACTTGTGTAAATAATTTTAATTTTTGCTTCATCAAGAAACTGTTTCTGTTGGGTTCTGCTGTCTTCTGCAGCAGCCAGGTGGGTCAAAAGCACAGAAATTGTTTAGCATACCAGATCTCTACAGGTAAACTTTGGACACTGTTTGCATTGACATTGCCTTATGTTCTGCTTCTATCCCCAAATCTGCAGGGTTAATTGCTAACCCAAACTAATATTAATTTCAGATATTTGTTCTTTAAATTCAAAGGAGCTCTCCACACATTTTACTGTATTAGGTCTTGACTTCTGAGTCGTGTGTCAGAGTATATGAGTAGCTTAGGCATTTCTAAAAGCTTATATGGACCTGAAAGATAATGTTTGGTACAGCTGCACCTCACCAGCAATTTTCAAGGAAAAAAACTGTAAAAAGATGGAACCCAATGAGGGTTTTTGTATATATTCAGAAATAAGATCTACATACTTTCTTCTGTGAACTTATTTTATGTTTAAATCAATCCATAATTTATTATAATTTTAAAATATTTCAAGTATTTTATTTTCATCTTTTTACAAGAATGTTTACTTTTTAAGTAGGAAAATTGCATTTTTTGGGGAAAAGTACAAGGCACTTGGGAAAAATAATTTATAGAGTTGGTCCCTAATTTTATTCCATGAGCCATTGTTTGCTCACTTGGATCAAGGGTGCTTGTGTAAGGCAAGGGCTAAAAGTCTTGGGAGAAGTGAATGAGCTTCAGTGCCAGAAGACTGGAAGATGATCCAAGACAGACATATAATGAGAAGAAAGTTTCTTTTCCTGAATCTTTTGTATCCTTTTGAAGTCTTAGTCTGAGAGACTAAGAAGTTTGAAAAAATAGCAAATTAAAATTTTGTCTAAAGTGAGAGCTTATGCAAGAATGTGTCAGAAAGGGCTGTAACATCCAGCACTTGTATGGACATCCCTCTGTAGGTGTTGTGAGAGGTCAGTTTGTTTTTTTTTTTTTTTTTTGCTTGTTTGTTTTCCTTGTCAGTCAACAAAGGAAAAATGATGTGATGAGCTGATGTGGTTTGTATTGTAATGACTTTCACCTGATTTGTGGGCAGTTGAGAGTCTGTTTGTCACCAGTGCTGGGTAAAGGCAGTAGCAGGCACAGTGGGTTCATTTTCTGTCTATCTCTGTTTATCACCACTCCTGTTTAGACAGGCTTAGTCTGGTCTTGTTGCCTTGCCCTAACCAGCAGTGGTTCAACAGCAACTGGATGAACAAAGTAATCTCTCAATGCCATCCCATCTTTGTCTGATGCCTGTGTTAGGTTGCTAGGTTAGGCTGGAGGGTGCAAGCAGGGTACAGCTGGTAGCTGGAGAGGCTCGAGTGCCAGCCCCACAATGTCAGGGTCAGGACAGGAATTACTGCAAAGAGAAGCAAAAACAGAGCAACATAACCTGTGAGTCTGCAGAAAACCCCATTACTTAAGCAGCAATGTATTCTGTCAGGGGTTGGTGCCAATGTGGAGTGGTGGATGGGTGCCATGAAGGCACCTCCATTGATACTGTGGGAAATCCTGGATGAAGGGATACAGCCAGATGCCAAGCTCTACTCCAGAACTGCCTAATGGCCTTCTTGGCATGCCCATCATTATTTCAGTGGCAGACAGTGTGGAACTGGTAAGAAAGAAAGTTACAAAGGTGAATTCACTACTCTTAACTCTGTTAGAAATACTTGCTTTAAGGTGAGCTTGAGTAACAATAATATGGCTTCAAAAATATCTTTTAGTACTGAATTTCTAATACTTGATGTGTGTTTTCTTTTAGTTCCTGTGACATAAGTGTATTAGCATATGTAGTGGCATTGTGTGATAAAAAAGAAATCCAAAGAAATGTTAGTGCTTAAGATTACCCTGAGAGCTAGAAATGCTGGTTAATCTGTCATATATTCAGCCATGTACCCTTCCAATTAAAATTAGTTGTCAGAGAATGGAAGTGAATTGGTGAAATTGGTGTGCAATAGCAAGGAGTAATGACATAATGAAATGTGGAAATCTGAGGGATTCAGGTGTAGTTTTGGCAGTAGAGGTAGCAAAGAATTTCATAGCTGCAGAATATTCAGATAATTTGATAGAACTGGCAGATAGCAAAGAAAAGAACAAAATCACCAATACTTAGGCAATTTGAGATGGCGAAGTTTTACAGTATTTGTGTGGACACTTGCAACTCTACAAATCTTTGCTGTTTAGAATGATTTATTGAGCATCAGCTGCAAGGGGGAGCAGTGACTGATACTTTGTTCAAAAGTATTTGGGTTCTCTTTGTAAGGTGTAAGGTCACTGGTACATCAGGAAAAATTTGTAAGTTTTTTAATGTCTGAGGAACTTGTTGAAATGTGATTTTTATTTTTTTGTGTGTGTGTCATGCTACCAGTATTACAATAATGTTTGTGTATTTGTAAACAAAATAAACATGGACAAATATGATGTGCAAAAATGCAAAGGAAGTTGACATTGAGATGTTCTCTGACTACACAAAAGGCAAATTACTGTTATGTTTGTGTTATCCATGTCTGTGACATAGTTACTACAGATTTTGAAAACTCACATATTTAAAAGAAGTTGTTACCTGGGGAAGATATTGTGGTCTTGGGCATGGCCTCAGCAAATACAATTCTTTCAAATCCACCTTATTTGTGCTGTTGTGGCCAGGATGCCTCTTCTGAATCCTAAGCTTTGTTTGAGACCCCTGGCTGCTCTTTCCGGATGGTCCTTCCTCTTCCTCCCTGGCTCATCTTCATGAGCAAAAGCAGGCAGCCTGGCTGTTCTCATGAGTCTCTGCCTTGTAGCTTCCCCTTCTCTGGTCAGAAATATTGCTAATGTGAAAGCAGCACTTGTGTTTTTCTTTTCCCTGACTGTTGTGGCTGCACTGTCCATCTCAGTGTCTGTGGCTGATGCTGGCAGGCAGGATCTGGGGTCACCTTGTACCCTGCAAGGGTCATATCCTGTATGGGCTGTGCAGTCCAGCAGGCATTAGGATGAACAGCGTTGCCTGTTGGGCTTGACACACCTTGTAAAAACCTGTGTGGATATTGGTGTGTTTCTCCTGCTTTCATCCCAGGAACACCCCAAGCTTTCAGACTTTGGTTTTCTTTGAAAAAAAAGTGGACTAGAATTGATTATTAAGCTGGGTTGTGTCTTCTGCTTGGCCAGAGACAGGCTAATGTGTCCATATGTAGCTTTCATGTGATCTTTGTGCCAATCTGAAGTGGTCAGCCAGAGGTCTGTGGTTGTGGAGTCCTGTGTGCTGACCTCAGAAACACCTGAGCACAGAGCTAAGGTGAGACTGGGATTTAAACCCAGCTTAAAGAGTGTGTCCTGCCCCTCTCACAACTCCATACCCCATGATGATCCAGACGATCAGAAAATCTATAAGCAGCAGCACAAATCCCATTTTTGCTCTGAGGAATGTTCTTTTCCTCTCCTGACCCAACAAAGACCCAGATTTGCAGCCCATCTCTGGCTACAGGATTATGATTGCCAGGTGGGCCAGAATTTGTGTTGGGGGTCATGGAGGCATGGAAGTGGCCAGTGAAGTTCCTCTGGATTGTGCTGCTGCTGGGAGGCATCTCCTGGCTGCAGGTGATCCTGCCAGGCTGGTGGTGTGGCTTTGGGAAATCCTGTGGCTGGAGATGTGCCCACAGCACAAGGCTGTTGCTCTGTTAAGAACAGAGCAGAGGTGGTAGTTTTCATTTTTTTTTTTTCCAACACCAAACTGAAAACCAATAAAAATACTTTTGCTGAAGGTACTTTGAGAGCATAATTTGGACCATAACTTTACCTTGTTGCTAGTCAGTCAATATTTCTGTTTCTTCTGGGATACAGTTCTGACCCTTCTTTCCCTCTCCCATACACACACAGGTTTATTCTGCTGTAATAATCACAGATGCAGAATTCAGGACCTGTTTTCAGAGAGTCCAGAGAGATGCAGTGCTCACCTCCAAGAGTATGGCTTTAACAAACTAATTGATTTCTAAAGGAGAAAATATATCAGTGTTCAGCATCCAGAGAATGTACATCAGAAATTACTTATTTTCTAATAGTCATGTATGTAGTATAATGGTTATCTCACGAGATGAGGGTATTGCTGGGGAGCAGTAGCACCAGCAGAGCTGCCCTGTTTGCTTTGCAGTTCTCTGACCTGCATATTAGAGGACATTCTTATTAAACAGATGAATTTGTATGAGAGGTGTTTAGAGGGCCTGTTGTTGTTAAGGGTCTGTCAGCACTTTTCTTTTCAAGGTGTTACAAATTTATGTAAACTGTATTTTAAGTAGCTGCTCATCCTTGGTCAGTAATAAGCAGAATAAAGCTTTATATGATCAAAATTGTATATTTTACTTGCTATTTTATATGAGAAATAGTTGCAAATAAAAGTAGGGAAAACTGCTGAAAATCACTGATAATTTTACAGTTCTAAATATTTTTCTGGGTAGTAGTAGAGGGGAAATGTTTCAGCAAAATGTGATATTTTGCATTATAATTATTTAGTGGGGTTTTATTTCATAGTTTTTCATTATAAGAGGACTACTTTTACTGAAGAGGAATTTGTGTGGCAGTACTGTTGTCTTGAAAAAAACCTCCAATAATTTATTTTAAGAGAAGATCTTCACATGAAATTTAAAATAGCAAACAGTATGTTCTCCCCCAGAATGAACTGTTCCCTCCTCCTGTTCCCTTTCATTAGTCCCTCCTTGAGTACTGACCTTTCACTTTCTGCATTAATGCAGCTCTGTCTCTTGGCTCCTCATCAGCCTCTCCCTCTTGTGCCCTGCTGAGGCAGGCATCCCTCAGAAGCAAGTGCAAGACTGGAGAACACAAGAGCCACAGCTCAGGATCCAAATGTGCCCTGTGAATGCCATTGAAGGGTGACAATGGGTAGGGCTGATTCAGTGGCAGAATTTGTAGTCTGGGCCATTGTGGTAAATACTGAAAATGCACAAGGAAAGGGAATTTTGAAACTCAAGTTTTATAAACACAACAAACTACCCACCTCTCCCCACAACTCATCTTGGTTCAGTTATTTAGGAAAGACTTGATGACTTCTGTTGTTTGGGGGGAGGGTGTAGGGTTTGGGTTTTTTCATTCGTTTGGGTTTTGGTTTTGTTTTTAACAGAAGAGCAACCTATTAGAAGGCTGTGGAGCTGAGTCCTTAAAATTAGGATTGTTACAGCCTAAGAGCAGCATAACTGCCCTTTAAGTGTTCAAAGGTAGCTGGAGCAAATGGTACCTGGTAAACCTTTTTATTGTGTGGTTGGTAGTTACACGTGCAGCAAGGGGAGCCTCTCAGGCTTGTCTGCCTTAGGAAGGCTGTAGATAGCTTCATCTTAGTACTGATGTGTTACTTATTGAGAATTCAGCACCAATAGGTGTAAATTACTTTGATGTAACATTTTGCTGACCCTGCTTATATCATAGATGAGCAGATGGTATGGAAAACATTTTGTACCTGTGCCAGAGAAAGGCAACGAGACTGAAAAGTAAACCTTAGGCTGAGAGGCTTGGGCACAATGAGCTCACTGTGAGCATCTCTGGATGAGCTGACTGGACAGCAGCCCAGGCGTGGTGGCTGTGCAGCACCTTTCCTCAGGAGCAGCAAATCCTGCAGAAGGCACCAGCTTACAGGCAAGGAACTGCCTTGCCAAAAGAGTTGGAAAACTGACAGTGAGCTCTGACTGGTTTGTACTGGTGTGAGGAGGCTGTTAATTAACTCCCCACCAGTCACAAGTGCCAAAGGAGGAGTGGATTCAGAAGGGTAGTGGGTCTTGTTCTTTGTGCTTGCCCTTTTTTACCACTGCTTTCCTTTTGTCTTTGTTTAGCTGTGTTTGGGAAAGCCAGGGGGGTAAGTGGGGAAGCTTTGTTCTTCTTGATGCCCTGATGTGGTAACTGGGTTTTCAGGTTTTGAGGTGAGGATTCAAGTTGGTGTTTTTTGTTGGCAGTGTAAAATGCTAGAGATCACAATGCCACTCTCTAACTAGCAGTGAGGTGATAGGGGAGCACAAACAGAATATAGAAGTGAGCAGTTGAATTCATACTAGCACAAGTGTGTAATGGGACAGGTTTCTACAGTTGGTGTTGTGTTCTGCAGTTGCAGTTGTGTTTATCAAAAACTTGTTCAGGTGTGTGCCAGCACAAAGTTACACCAAGTATGTGTCATATATCAGCAGAAATGGAGTGTGTGATAACCATTAGAGACCCAACTCAAACCACATGGGAGAATATTTACTCCTAAGGCTATTGGAAGTGCAACCCCTGCTTATACATGTTCATTTATGGTTGTTTCTTGCTCTCTATCTTAGATCCTATAGTGGAAATCCACAAGGAAATATCACTTTTGAATTCACAAAAGTTTTATTCAGCAAGAAATCAGTTCACACCCTATACAGCTACATTGAGATGAATGGGGAAAAAACTGTGAATGAGGAAATAGTTTTAGGGGATAAAATACTGTTTCATAACACATAGGTACAAAGGACTGGCTTAAGAAGTATAACATATACAAATTTTATTATTTTTTCAGTGTTTGACATAGCACATAGATTCTTTAGGTTCAATATTGTTTTTCTGAGAGACACTTTGAAGAGCTACACCAGTCATATTACCTCCTACATAGTAAATGCTTTAATTTGCAGTACTTGCTCTGTTAGCAAGACTCTTGAACTAAATGTAAATGCCTCCTAGGGGCTGTTCCCACTTTCCAAGTTCTCATGCATGGGATTTTTGTATTGCATATGAAGAAAAAAACTGTAGAGCAGAAGCAAGGAGGTGGGTTGTACTTTTAGCATGTATAATGCACCTTTATGAAGTTTGGTAAATACCTTAAATGAAAAAAAATCTTGGATCAATCAATCTGAAACCATTCATTTTAATTTAAAAAGAGAAAATCAATTGTGCCAAACATGCAGCTATTTTTGTGACAAATTCAGATGTTTGTTTGTTTTGTGCTTTTTTGTCAATAGGAAAGATAGAGTAATGATTTCAACATAAGCATGTAAATTATTAATTCCCTGTCCATTTTACTTTGTAAATAGCACCAAAATTGAGCTGAAGAAACAATGCACAGTGCAGTCTGAGGGGGAAAGTCTTCTGTGAAAGAAATTTCACAAAATTAAGCACTTTGTCAGAATTCTGTGAATACTGTGCTACATTCACTAATTTCAGATTTTCCTTTAAATATACTATTTACCTTTGCAAAGTAAGCACACCAAATTGTCAGCAACACAGGGAAACTTTTGTTTTAATTTGTTTTCTAGCAAAATGAAGCTGACCATACAGGTGTCGAAACTGGATCCTGTGCAGCTGCATGGTGTTGTGTTGTACTTGCCATAAGCAGCTCTCCTCAGAGGTGAATTCTAGGGTGCAATTCACAACTGGGATGATTCCTGTCTCATCTTCAGCCCCAGCCATGAGCACCTGGTGCTCTCCTTGGTCAGACCTTTCTTCTCTGGTTCCAGGGTCCTTTGGGATTCAGTAAGTTTGCCTGGTGGATAAGGACCATGCATAGCTCTGTGAGGGAGGGTGACAGGCATCCTCAGAAGGCTGCCTGGGGAGCAGGGAACAAACACTGTGTCTGCTGCCTGCAGTTCTGCCCTACCTGTGAGGCCGAGCAGCTTATTAGCTCAGCTCCAGAACTGGAATTATTTTTCCATCCTTTGTGGGCATTTCAGTTTGGCTCTCACTGCAGAGGTCTGAGCCATGGCCTCTGCTCCTACTGTTCTGCAACCTCATTTGAAATAATGGAGTTTAATGAACTTGTTGTCTGCATTGTGGTTCATGGGCTGCTACGGGAAGTGTGGGGTTTGAAATGCACAATTTTTCCACATTAGAAACTAAGTAGTATAAATGAATAGAAGGTCAAAATCAAATTAATTCTGATTTTTTTTTTCTGAGGCGGTAATTAACAGAGACTTGAGCAATAAATCAAGTCTTTACTATCTTTTATTGAATGCATTTGAGTCAGCAAACTAAAAAACAGTTGAGAACATGGAAAAGCTTACCATTGTCTGTAAGAATAACATATTTTGGCTGGGCTGCATTCTTCACGGAGTAAATGTGCCCTTTTAGTGATATCATTAGGAAGTAAATAGTACTAGTAAAAAATCTAGTGATTCCCCAAAAGAGGAGCCTTTTTCTAAAACACAAACAGCCTGCGTAAAAATGAACTGGAACTTCTATGCTAGACTTGAGCTTGTTTTGTTTACAAAGGTACTGTATTAAACTTTCTCTGAGAATATGTGGAGGTTTAATATTTGCTAGAAATTGTTGTTGCTGTTGTTTAAATGTGGAGTTAAGTATGCAAAATGGGAGATAACTGAAATTCTTCACCTCACAGGTCAGCTTGGTCCTAGCAGAAGCCAGAACCAGTGTGTGCTGTCTGTGCCATGAGTGCTGGACTCGTGGTACTTCTATGAAGGCTTTACATGAATTCCAATCTCTAAAAGTGCAACCTGCTTTTAAAGAGATTATCCAAGGGTGTAATTAAATTACATAACCATTTTGGCATGCTTGACTCACTGTAAGGTGTGTGGTGTAGGAGGATGCAGCTACTTAGCTGGCTACTTTTATTTTGCAGTGAATAAGGCTTGTAAAGGTGTAAGTCTAGTGCATAATTGGAACTCCTGTGGATCAGGATTTGGGCAATGAGATGGGCCTGAAACTTTCACCAAGCTTCAATGAAATTTCAGTAGTATTGGAATAGGTAAATATATAGTTTTAAAGTGGATTTTATGGTTTCATTTGAGTTTTGAAGAAAGTTTTGGGAAAGCTTTTCAGAGAGGATTCAGGCTGCTTAAGGTTGGGTTCAGCTGGGTGCCTCATTCTGGGAATGAAAAGAGAAATCAGTCTCTGTCCAGGCAATTGCTGATCTCACTGCTACCCAGAACTCTAGCTGGGATTGTTACATGTCATGTGTAGGGTGGATTGTTTCTGGCCCCTGAAGGCTGGACAGGACTCATCAGATCACTTTTCTATAAACCAGTAGTTTTATTGTTAAAAGTTGTTAAATCCCAGAACAATCATATAATGAAAAACCCAAATCCAGGTGTCCCAGTGTGGGAAGTGCCAACTGTTCAATGCCTTTAATTCCTGATATGTTTGGTAGGCTCTGGATTGCTTCATTATAGTGCCAAAAATTAAATCGTAAATCTTTACAAGTGTACACAAGCTGGTTATCATTAGTCTTCTTTGGAATTACTTGAATTTTTTGGAAATTAAACCTGTAATATTTTAATAAATGAAAAAAATCTTGCTGGTAATGCAAGGGGCAGCCATGCCAAAGCACAGCCCTTCTGGAGTGAATGGTCAGCTTTTTCTCTCCTTTAGTTTACTATTTTTATTTTCAGGGAGGGATACCTTCTGGCAACAGAAAGAAGTGCAGGTGTACAGTATCATAATTAAATCTAGCAAGGTTTGCATATTGAATGACCAGGTGTTGCAAGCAAAAAAAAAAACCCCTAACACCTAAAAATCCCCCAACAAATACATGTATAAACACAAAGTTTATATAAAAATGAACATTTTTTAAATTAATGTATAGAAACTCAAATTAAAAAAACTTTTTCCTTTCAAACTCAATAAATTAAGCTCCCATATTGCAGCTGTTTTTCTCCCCAAACAAACAAAAAGCTGAGGTTCATGCATAACTCAAAAAGGCAGGGAGGACACTGAGCCAGAACTTAGTTCTGCTTTATTGATAATAGAGCTGACAGTTAAGAACAAATCTACAGAATGTAACTGCAAATCCTTTAACCAAGTAGCAAGCTGAACATCTGCAATGAAATTGGCACCTAAATTTGAGTTAGGCAGTAGTTTAAGTTCTTAGAAAGCAAATTAGGAAGCTAACTACATCCGTAATTGTAACAGAGGCTGTAGTGAACACAGAGCTAGACTTGGGGATTTGTGGTTTGTTGTTTGGTTTTTTAAAAAAATTCAGTGGTAAGCAAATGTAAACGTGAATTTGCAGGTATTGTATGTGTGTATATAAATAAATAAACAACATTAACATCTTGCACACTTGCTGTTATCACTGTTTTTACAGCTGCAGTTGTGGAGTAAGTACAACACAGGCAAAAGGGAAAGGAGCTTCCTTGCCTCCTTCCAATGGACATAGAAAACAAAAGGAGACAGGCTCTGAGAATGTGGAAAATATAAACAAAACTAAGCAGTAATAATCTAGTATACTTTGAGAATACAATTGTATTCTCAGTTTAAACCAGAGTGTGGGTCTGTGAAGCTTTTGTTGATTTTTCTTAAATTCTGCTTCTCTAATACTTTTAAATATGTTAATTTAATTAACTTAAAATATCAGCTATATTATTTAAATCTATTAATGAAGGTAAACGTATTTTTTGAGTTATGCAGAATGTAATTATATTTTCATGTGCTGTGCTCTCTCTTGCATTTCAAGATCTCTTATGAAGTTAAAAAAACTCACCTGTGATGTCACTGTTGTTATTATTATTAAGGGAATAAAAATTATCAAAGAGCTTTAGGGACATGAAACCAGTATAACTATTGGGGAAAATCTAAGCACGGTATAAGTTTATTTAACAGATAGATATCTATTTTTTAAAATTGCACCACAAAACTATTTTGAATTAGGAGCTAGGAAAAAAATAGTAGGAGTATGACTTGGTTGGTGTGGCCTTGTTCTCAGCTAGAGTTGGCCAATGTCAAATGAGTCATGAACTGGATTTTAATGAAGGACTCAGCTTTATTCTGTTTAGGAAATGATTAGGAATAAATATGTAATTATTTTCCTAAAACCAAGTAATTGTGGTATGGCTGTTTTTGTGCTTCCAAGCACCCACATGGAAAGAGGTGCTCCTCAAAGGGAAAGGGGCACACTGCAAAGCAGGTGAGGTCATTCTCCCAGCAGGTCCTTGGTACTAGGTTCAGGTTGCGAAGAGCTTGGTACAGGCTTTACTCTGGTGTTGTGGGAAAAAAGGTTAACCTAATTCATGGTGTGAGAACACAGAATGACTTGGGGCTTGGCTTTGATTTAACTTTCATCAAGTCTAATGATAAGGCTGCTAAGAGAATGCTGTGTAAAACTGTCATGCCAACATTTTAAATGGCTGTCAAAAATTGGATTGGAGAGGGACAAGAGTAGCTGAAATTATTTTAAACTAGAGAAAACAATAAAGTACATAAAATTCAGTTTGTTCATTTTTTTCCAAAGAATATTGTGGGATTGCATGACTATTGTGTGATAGTATTTTAATGCTCAGCAGATACCACACATTGATCTCCTCAAAAAAAGAGGAGTCTAAATATGAACTGGTGGGCAAAAACTGAGAATAGGTAAATAGACTATTTATCATTTGTCTTCACATAAGCCTCATTAGTTTGTCTTTTCTTTTCCTTTAATATATTTCAGTTGAATGTGTATTTTCTGCAATTTTGGGCAGCTGCTAAGAAGAGAGGAGTGAAGCTGGAGTCTGAGAGGCATGAGCAGTTTGGTTAAATGGCCAAATCATCTCTTCTGGCCTGAACTCTGGTTGTTCAATTTTTATGAAGCAAAAGAGCAGTTTGGGTCACTTGCTATATCAGTGCATAGGAGCACACAGACTGCAATTCAAGAATAAAGGTTTCTGTAACTGCACTAAAGGACATTTGGTCCTTTAGACAAATCAACAGTGCAGACAAATCATGTTCTGCACTGTTTCTGGCCTGTTTCTGAACTGCATACTACTGTGGGTGACATGGCTTGTTATCGTGGAGTTTGAGCCATCACTGTCATTTTTAACATGGGCCTCATCAGATCTGACCACCTCAGATCTAAATAACCCAATTCCTAGAGCAGAGCTGTTGCATTAATCATAGCCTTGCCTTTACCAGCAGAGCTGCACTTTACAATCATGAGGATGGGGGAGGATTTTCATTAAAATACCCTGAGCAGAGGAGGTTTGGGAAAGACCAAGAGGTTCAGTTCTGGGTCACTTCCGAAATTAATCCTCTGTTCAAGGCTTTCTTTGGAGTGAGCACATTTTTTTGTAGCCAAGTCTAGTGCCTCACTTTTGGAAGCCTTCTAGTCAGGTTTCTTAATTAATATTTTCTGCATAAATTTTGTCTCAGAATAATTTATGCATTTATTTCAGCTTTCTTACCATGTTAAAAAGTCTGGGTTATGTATGATAGCCACTCCTAGCCTACTCCATTCAATTATACTTTGTCAAAAAGAAATTGTCACTGATGAGACTGTTATTCCAGAACATTGATGGTATAGGCAAGTTGCAATCTGATGTTCCAGTTTGAAAAACATCTTTAACAGTTAATAAAGTAGGTATGTATGTTTAATTTCCTTTGCAAAACTAGTGATGGGCTTTTGAAATTTTTCATTAGCTGTAATGGGTGAACTGTGCTCTTTTTTCCTTTGGGTACACCATACAGATTTAAGTTCATGGCTGAACTGCAGATTTGTGCTGAGTACTTGGACTTTCTGATGATAAGAGTTACTTCAATTTGCTACTGAAATTAGTGAGAGCTGAGTTGGGAGTGAGATACTGGAAGAAAACCTGTAAGTTTATAAGATTTGATCCAGTGCTTATTGAAGCTGAAATCTATCTAAAGTGCTATGAAATAACCCAGTGTATTTCAGGGACTGGTTTGTCTTCTGCTTTGGCCCAAAGAAGGATTGTGGTCAGTGTGTTCATGTCAGCATACAAGAGGAGAAAGGATGAAGTCAGAGAGAGATTCATGTGGAGGGGGATTAATCAGCCTTTGATATTTGTAGTTTGGATGTCAACCTCTGAGCTGGTTGCCCAGATGTTGCCATATAGTTAAGGGTAAGACAGGCAGTTTTTAGGTGACAGCTGATCTAACATGCTTTAGATCTTTTTGGTAGGAGAAGATAAATTGTTCCCTTGACTGCAGCTCTGCAGACACAGTGGATAGGATGACTGGGTCTGCTGTTGAGGCCTGTTTTTAACCTTGTGAAACCCATCCATGCTGTCTTGGATAATGGCCAGTTCCTGGTACCGGCAGGCAAAACAAAAGATCTGGCAGGTACAAAGTACCTAATGCAGTCAGCACTCCCCAGGAAAACTCCTGTCTCCTTTCTTTGATTGTCTGAAAGGGAAATAGAAAACCTACCCCCTGTGAAGGAAACTTGCTCCAATTAGGCAAAGCAAGTACCAGTCATGTTGGGCAAGTGAACAGCAAAACACAGTGTAGCCTTGGCCATGGAGTCTGACACCACAAGCAAACAGGGAGGTCAGACCTTTGCTGGCTCTGGGAGCTGTTGCCTTGCACCCTTCCCCTCTCATGGTTGATGAGACATGCCAGCAGTTTAAAAAGTGTCAGCAGGAACACCCACAAGCTCAGCCTGAGATCTAGTAACTCCTAGGGGCAGCACAATAATTGCTAAGCTAGAGACTGCACGGAGCAGACAGACTTGGCCTTTTTGCTAAGGCATTGTATAGAAAAGACAAGATTTTCAGAGCTGGGAAAAGAAGACAAGGGAACAGGATTGTACCCTTGTGGTTATGCTGTGATTGAGTCCCGTTCCCAAGATGATGTCAAATTTTCACTGAATAGCTACTCAATGTACAATGCATTAACAATCCTGGGGGAAGAAGCTGGAAATTACAATTGCATTCTCTCCAGCCGAATATCCTATTAAGGTGCAGAGTCATACTTTTCCTTTTGCTCCCTTTCTGGCTCCATGTGGCTTTTCTATTCATTGGCATGGCTTCAGCATAAAGGAGAGTTGTCCCAACCCTTCTTAAAATCTAATAGCCTGGGATTATCCTGTGATATGGCAGATCAGGGAGTGAACCACCTTCAGACTGAAGAACGTAGATTTCTTATTTCCTGAGTACAAGTGCTAGTCAGTAGTCTCTCTCTATATATATGTATTAAAATATATTTATTTAAAATAATAATAATAAATAAAAATAAATATATATATATATGCACCTAAGTGTAACTTCCTCACAGTTCCTACCAGCCAAGAGCTGTTTTTAAGAAAGATACTGGAAATTTCCTCCCTCTGTGCATTTGGATCCAGTTGCTGGTCTCAGCACACTCAATGAACAGGACTCCTGGCTTCCTCAGAGGCTGTTCCAGTTTGCCACCAAGAATGATGGTACTGGAGATCATATTTTTTCAAAGCAGAAAAATACAGGGCTTTGCTGATCTTTTCTGGGCATGGGATGGATTTGCAGTTGCTCTCTGGCTCCCAGTGACTTCATACTGGGGATTTGCACTGGCACATGGCACTCATAGTCTTCAGGTAAATGAGGGTGATGCTTGTGCTGCAGCTGTGTAAAAATGTGTGTTGTGGTTTTAATTGTCTGGTTATGCCCACTGGGGGATGCTGCGATTCCTGCCCTGACAAGATGCAGGAAAGGAATTTGATGCCTTTTTCTGAGCATGCCCATGGCATGTGACTGGCTTGGGCATTGCTGGCACACTGCAAGTCACTGTGGTATTTTTGGGTGTTAAGCATTCTGCAGCCTTTCAAAAGGCTTTTATATCACAGATTTGGACTGGAGGGTATGATTTCAGATCTATGATGAAAATATTGTAAATTAAGTGATTTGTCTGATTTTTAATACTGCTTTTTGTACTGAATGCAGGTTGGAACAATTAAAAAAGTAGGTAGTCTGTGTAAGAATGAATGGCTTGGACTGTGTAGTTCTGAGCTTTTATACTGATGTTATCAATATCTTTTCCAGTGCCTTTTAAGTTTCAACATAAATACAACTAGATTTTCTTCCTGCTATTTTTTGTCCTGCCTCACACACAGGTATGCAGTGCAGCAGATGATATTCTTTACATAACTATGTAAAGCTGGAAAAATATATTTATTTTCCTTTTAGTGACAAAACACACACACACATAATGAGTTTGATGTTTGACTCCTTCCTAGGTTATTTTTAAAGTGAATAAGTCTGAGGACATTTGAGGATGGTGCAAGGAGCTGTGTTCCACACAGCATGTTGAAATTCCTGAGCAGAACAATCCTTTTTTTTGGGATTGCACAGCAGACTGATTTGGGTGCTGGTGAGTGTTTATATCTGATTCAGAATTCTTTTCATGGTTTTAAAGGGCAGCAATTAAGACACCTAGTAGCACATTTGTTTATGAATCATTGGGCTTTAGACTAAATACATGGATGTCAGTATTGTGGGAATTGCACCTACTTGTAAGTGGGTTTGTTGAAAATTTGTTGTGCAAATACTGAAGAATTTTGTGGAAAGCTGTTTGAAATTTCTGACTAGCTTGAATAATTTTGTATTTTGAAGAAGGCTGGATTTAACCTTAAATACTGCAGCAATTATCTGTAGAACTTGCTGTCATAACTCTCCATTGGTGTTTACCACAACACTAACCAAAGTCTGTTTGTTTTCAATATTTTCCTTTCTTCTCAAACCCTTTTTCAAAGCCTATAAAATATTATTTATTTATATATAACAAGTACTGTTGCTGTGGTTCAAAGGATGCTACTTTGTAAAACATTTCCCTTTTTCCTACCACCACTAATAATAGAATGTGAGACTCTGTTAAGTTGATGGTTTGTTGATTTAAGTGGATGAGGTCTACTTTTTATTTTAAGGTGTAACTTTAGTTTTAGTTAGGTTTTTATCACAGTACTTTGTAAATTAGCAGTGGTAATCCACCAGTAGTCAGAAAACTGACTACTAAGAAACTGTGTTACATGAAGGTCCAAATCCCTGTAGCCACTCCCCTGGAAGACCTGCAAATTTCCTGGGTTAAGTCCAAGCAGAAGAAATGTGAGCTCTGCCACTTGTCTTCTTGAGAATCTGCTTCTCTGCCACATAAACACAAGAATTATTTTGCTTCTGAAATAGAGAAGAAAAGCAGAAATAGCCCTTACAATGAAAAAAACCTTGAACTCTTGCTGGAGCTGTTCCATTAAAACTTGGTTGGCACTGTACCAGGATCTGCTCAGAAACCTCTCCCACCTCATGTTTTTAAAACATTACCTCCAGTCAATATTTAGGCATTGCATTTCTTCTTTCTTTTGCTGTAGTTGATAATTGTTTGGCCTGTAAGCCACCTGAGGATGTGGTTTCTTTGAAGCCACTGGACACAAAACCAGAGTCTTACAGCTGGGACTTGTGAAGACAGGTGATGCCACAAAAGCTGGGATTGTGCCCGGATTAGATAGGACCAGCATTTGTATCTCAAGGCTTGCAGGTGATCCTATCCCTTTGCCCCTTAAGCTGAGTGTGAGTAGTCTTGTGTGATATTCACCTGGGAGATTCATGGGATTCATTGATTCATGGGAGATCAATGGACATTGACCACCTGCAGTTCGGTGACGTTGTCATCTCGGCCAACATTGGAACTGGGAGCTGCACCCCGCAGCTGGGAGTGACAAGCCAGTGTGTGTGACTGGCTGTAATATGTTTGCATCCTTTTGCAGGTATCTTACACAAGAAATGAGGGAAATCTGTTAGTTTACTAAACTGTAGTAAGGAATTGAATGTGTGCTCAATAGCCGGTGACACACAAGGCTCTGTTTCTGCATGCCATGAGAATGTCTCCCAATCTTGAACCATATTTATGTATCAATTCAGTTTCTTGCTCTTTGAATTTTACATGACCTTAATGTACTTACATGTTAATTAAAAATGTATTGCCAAGTTATATTAAATTACATGGGGGGCAGTTATATTACAAATTGAGTTCCTCTTGTTAAATGTGATCAGAACCTATTTTCTGGCACTCCCCCCATATTTTTAACTAGATAATTATATTACAAAGAACCTGTTTTCTAAGAAGGGTGCTCCATTAAAACAACTTACTGGCTTGGGTTTCAGACAGCAGAAAAAAAAAAAGGCCAGAAGTGGCTGCTACTGTTGATTGATATGCTTGTATTTTTTACATGTTACATAGGAGTATAATACTTCAGATGGAAAAACTATTTTTAGAAGGTGTTTCAGTATGGCCTTTTTTACATTTTTGAGATCTTTTATCCAGGTAGCTGAAAATAAAGACAATTCATAAAAAAATAATAAGAAACTTCAAGACTAACTGATGTATTCTCTCAAACTGATGTCATTTGAATTTTGCATCTCAGTCAGACTTTGCTTAATCTGGTTGTCATCAGAGCAGTAACGGACCACCTCAATTTGCAGTTTTTTAATTATGTATTTCTCTTTTTTGACTTAGCTGGTATATCAATAAATGCACAAACAAGTTCTTACCTTACTTAAGAGCTTACTTAAGCAAGCTTATATCTTCTGTGATATTATCAACTTGTCAAATGTGCAAAGACTGCCTACTATGATCACTGTTATTAACAAAGACCATAACATGATATATGGTGGATAAACACACTCAGTTTCCAAAGGGAAATGATTTTAATTGACATTCAACATCCAGTACTTCAATTACATGATGCATTTGCCGATAGGCAGCGTTTACATATTGACATACATTTTTATTTAACTTTACCTGGAAATGTCAGGAGGAGAGTTCAGGGAAAGCAGAAGAAAGATGTTAATTAATATTGCTCGCGGTGGGATGCAAGCTTTGTTTCAGTTTCAAATTAGAGCAGTGCTCACTCAGGCATACCCTGCTAATATGTTATAACTAAGGACTTGTAGAGCAAGGAAAAGTTAATGGACAGCATCTCTAATAAGGATGCTGTGCTTCACTCCTGACTTGCACTGCAGCAGAGGGAATCAATACAGCCTCACAGCTCATCTATCATTTGCCTTTGCTTCAGGTTGCTCTGAGTGTGTGTACTAATATATCTGTGTGTGGGATTAAAACTTAGCAGAGGCCAGAAATTAGAACAGGTTTAGAGATGTAGTGTATCTGTATGATCATTAAATAATCAAGAGGAGTTTTTAAAATTCTAGATATAAGCTTGAATTTGTTATTTTAGTATGATAAAAAAATATAGCACATTTATAAAGATTTTGTCATCTTTTATCCCCAGGACTAAATATTTTCTCTGCAAAAACCTTTCTCTCTTAAAGAATCCTGAGAGTTGTAATCTTATAGATAAGTAGCTGGAAGGTGCATTGGCTGTAGAAACTAAAGATTTGAGGAGGACTAGCTTTGCCACTTTTGCCATTCCCCTTGGTCTAGGTAAAAACCAAGCTGTTAATTCACAGGTATCTGAAAATTGTAATAATTAAGTACTTTACAGAATAAAAATTCACTGCAGAGGAAATAAATCAGGTAAGGGACATTTCATGGAAGGCATAGATAGGTATTTATGAGCATGGCAATTGTAACAACAGGAGGGATCCACTTTGCTTTGTTTGTTATGAGGAAGGTTATTTAAATCTTTGATCTCTTGAGTTTTGCTCAGATTTCTAAAGCTACAGCTATCCAACTGGAAGCATTTCTTGTGATTAGCAAGTATGCTCATGCTCTGCTGGTAATACGGATCTGAGGATGGCATTGCTGCTCCAAAGGTGGGAAAGTAAGTCTTGATTTGAGTTAAAAGTGAGCATCTGAATTTGCTGCTTCCAGATGGCTGCTAGCTGCTGCTTCATCTACTTGTGAAAAGAGATTGTCAGACCTTGTTTTGATGATGATTCATCCCTGACTGATAGTTTTACATAATTATACGAGTCTCTGCCTCGCATGAACCTGATATTTTTGTGTTGTGGAAGAAAAAAGTGTTTCACAAAAAATATATAGAATTATTATAAACTTGCGTTTTATTTTCCATACAAGGACTTCTAAATATTTTGGAAATTTAAATACATTAGAACTTGTAACAATGTCTCTTGTAAGAAAAGTACTAAACTTTATGCTTTGTAAAAGTGTGATAATGATGTCTCATGTAGTTAGTCCATTAAAATTCCTAAATTTCTCATCAGGAAGATTCAAGATGACTATTATGTATCTTGTACAGCTGATTATGTCTACCTAGGTACAAGCAGAGCATCTCAAATTGCTCCCTACTGAATCATGTCCTTTTTATTATGCCATTTTTCCGATTTGAAAAGATTATTTTGATCCTAATCTTGTTTTCTAGGGGCTTGAAAGAAGCTGCAGGCCCTGTATTGTGTACAGAGAAACGTCACATTTGATAAGCATTCACTAGGTTCCATTATCTAAATGATTAATGAAATTACTCAATAATACTACTAGACCCAGAGTAGACCCCCCTCATAATCTTCCTTGAAACTGCCTTTTCTGCCATCCTGTTTTGACATTTATCCATTGCTAGCTCTAAATATGTTTTTCAAAATAGTTTTACCAATTTTAGAGGGTTCATTTGGACTTGCTAAGGAGAATGTCATGTGAGATGGTACCAAAAGCCCTGCTAAGGTGACAATAAGACATCTACTGACTTGTTTCTTTTGCACAAGGGCTCTTGTCTGTCATGGAGAAAATCAACTTGATTTAGCAATTTGTTATTTAAAAATTCAAGTTACTTATGTAACTTGTTGGATCTTCTGGGTGCTTTTTATTTGCCCCAGTGTTTTTCTGAGACTTTAGCCTAAACTGAGTAGTTTGTGTTTCCCAAAACTTTCACTTTTCTCTCATTCTGAAGTATTTTGATTTGCTTTTTCTAACCTCTTTGAACTACATTTCTTTCCCACAAGTCCTCTTAAGTATTAAGTGCTCTAAATTTCCTTCAGTGTGCTTTCTAAAAATTAATTTCATCAGGCCTGTGATTTGAAAATGTAGAATATGGTTAAATGCTCACTTCATTTTAGCTTTCATTTTCTTCTTTTTCCTAGTACATAGTAATTAATTGCCTGATTACAGGTTTCTTTCTAATGAAAAATGAAGCTGAAGCAGTTTGAGTGTTTTCTCATGGTCATCTATTTGTAATTTTCCTGAGTGATGTGCAATTCTTATTTTCAATGCACTTATTTTTATAAAAAAGGTCCCAGAGAAATCCAAGCATTGCCTAATCATTTTTAAAAAATCCATATATTTTTCCTGTGGTATATCTATGCTGGCTCTTACTTTTGAGCCAACTGCAGGATTTTATTTTTTTCTTTTTCCATTTTTTCTACCCAGGAAATTGTACAAATATTTTCAAGGTCTACATGGGTAATTTTCATCATGCAATGGTTTGTGTTGGAAGGGACCTTTAAAACTTGGCTTGTCCCTGCTCATTGCAGAGGGGTTGGACATCTTCAACCAGATCAGGTTGCTCAGACCTCCATCCAACCTGACCTTGAACTTTTCCAGGGATGGGGCACCCACCACCTCTCTGGGCAACCTGTGCCAGTGTTTCACTGCCCTCATTGTAAAAAAAATTCTATCTTACACCTAGTCTAAATCTACCCTCTTTTAGTTTAGAACCATTACCCCTTGTTATATATAGACTGTCTTCTGAGGGAACTCTGGGTGATCTAGAAACCACAGAAAGAGAAACTGGGAGGGATTGAACCATCTGTTTCATGACAGTTTTCATACAATTTCTGTCTTTATAGCATGTCCTTTTTATCTGTTCCTTTATGTTATATGTACACTTTCATCTCTCTGATTCTTGTGCCATTGTATTCTTGCTGTTTTTATATTCCTACTTACTGACTTGGCTTCTAAAATGGTTAATTTTGAAGACCTTGTGATTTATCTGCCTGCCACATCTCTAGGTACAATGGAATTAGACTTTCCAGAATCCGGTCTTCACTGGATTTCTCTTAAGAAGAAATCAGGACCTTTGCCATTTTGCCATCTTTTGCACCCATAGTTCCTATGACAGGTCTCGAAAAGCCCTTGTTTTCCCCCAGAAGAAGCTGCTGAGTGTATTTCTCTATTGCTGTCACAAGCTTTTATATAAATAACCAGCCCAAAGTGTCCTGCTGCATTCTGCTTCCAGTGAACATTTGGTAGTTCTCTTTTACTTTGTACTTAGTGTTCTTGACTTTTTTCCTTTTTTTTGGTGTAATTGATTATAAAGGACGAGAAACCTATAAAATGCTGTTTGGTAGTGTACGTATACATACAATATATGCCTGGAGACTTGTGTATGCCTACAAAGTGCAAACAAACTGTGAGGAGAATGTTGATTTAACTCTGTTTTGCACTCAGAACTGGCAAAGGTTAGTACCTGCTTTGCAGTCTAATGGTGTTACTTGAAGATTGTGTAATTTCATTATATCTAGTCAAATTTTATCATTTGCAGTAAACTTAAAGAGTTAAGCACTAAGGCAATGTCTTTTAATCATTTTTTTTTGTGGTAGAAAAGGTTGTATGCTGGTGTTTTGCTGTCCCCTGAGCATTTTCATTTTCCATACAATTTCTGAACAGCTGAGTAAGGTATGCACTTATTTGACATAAAAACTGAGCTTCTCATCCTGAAGTGTTACAGGACTTGGGTTTGAGAGCAGCAAAATATTTTGCCATGTCTGGTAAAAAATTGTAAATTTCAAACAGCTTCCTAATCTGAGTGAATGCACATAACAAATAGTATTCTTTTATTAAAACCAGTATCTAATCTAGATTACATTGTGCAGATTTTATCTTTATCTCCAGAATCACCCTGTACTACTTCATAATTTTTGCCCAAATCAGATATAGTAGCACTATTCTGTTTCTACCATTTTGACAACTGTTACTGTTTTTTTTTTTTTTGTGTGTGTGTGGTAAGAATCACAGAACTTCAGTTGTTGACAAGTGCAGATGACAGCTGAGTAAATTCAAGTTTAAAAATAATTAATTAAATTAATTTAAAAATCATTAATATAGGGAAATTGGATAATTATAGCTCCCTTGGAGCTATCAGGAAACTTGTGGCTTCATACCAAATACGGCTTGGTGCATTTTTCTCCCATGCATCCTTCAGGGGGCAAAAAAGAGAGAGCTTCAGAGAAGTTCAGGGGTTTGCTGAAAGCTGTTAAGGGCCTTCTCCAATCTGAGTTCTTTCTGTGATGCAGTCACTACTTTTCTCTACAGATAAACCCATTTATCTGTACCTGAATTATGGCTTTTGGTCAAAGAAGAATGACTGCCTCTCTCTTCAGTATTGCAGTCATGTAGTCTGCTAATGAGGAATTTCACCTACTCTCTGTTTCTCCTAAGACATCCACCAAATGCTGAGGGTGCTGAAGCTGCTGAACATTACTGCATTTCTTGCATTTTCTTCCCTAGGTGAAGAAAAATACCTTAAGGGTTCTGTTCTCTTGCCCCTCTTCCAGTGACACACAGAAGAGAAAACTGGGGGGGAAAAAATCATTTCAATAGGGATGGCATGGAGAGAGACTTGATTCTAATTTCCATTGCTGCTGCTTACCTATGGCATTTCTATTCATACAATCCCTGTGCATTATCAGCTGGATTTATGTATGTGTCCTCTGCATCAGCTGCCAATTGCCGCTTATATAAATAAATGCATTTTTGCTTCAGCAAAGCCTCTTTTGGCTCCCTCATTTTATTTTCTTGCTGTTTTGAAGTTGAACACATTTCTGAGGTACCAGATGGCCAGGTACTAAATGCATAAAATGTATTATTTCCTTCTTCCCTCCTCTGCAGAAGTCTGTTTCTGTTTAGCTATGCAAATAGGAGTGGTTGAGATTAAAAGCAGGAGTTGCAGCTGATACAGACCCCAATAAAATCAGGTGGCATTGAATATGTCTGAAAAGTAAGCAACTTCTAGCATTCTTAAGCTGCTTAGAATAGTGGTAAATCTGTTGGCTGAAGAGATAATATTTATTCGTTGTGTGTTTCATGCTGACTGCTGGGAGAGGGCAGTTTGGAGGTGCAGCTCTCCTTTAGCTGGCAATAACATCTGTTACAAACAAGCTGGAGTGGCTCACAGCTGATGTGACAGAAATCATTCTCGGCTGTTAATGAATTGAGTTGTATTTTAACATGAGAGTCAAGAATGTGTAGGGAGTTCAAATAGTTAACCATGCTGTTGTGGGCTTGCTAAAGCTATGGTATGAAATTGGTATTCCTTTATGGGGATTTAACCTTGTGAAATGCAGAAAAAACCAAAAACTCCTCATGCTCATCTCATGTAATATCTGGAGTTAAGTCTTGTGTAAATGGGGTTTGTCTGAGTGGCAGGAAGGTACAAGTAACTTATGGCTTTCTGGTGTTTTATAATTTACTTTTCAAATAAAAAGTAATAGAGAGTTTTTGCAGACACATTTTAATTAAGCTTGTCTCAGTAGGCAAAGTAACATAATGGCCCAGCTTTGCCAGGTAGTCCCTGTCCTCAGACTTCTGCTTCATTGGTTTAAAGCCGAACATTTCATTTTAGCTCTTAAGATTTTGCAAGTAAGACAATGTACTGTAGAAAGAAAAGTGAGTTTAATAACTTTAAGAATTTTAAGATTTCTTGATCTTTCATATGAAAATATGAGGTATGATTTCTTATGACTTTATATAATTAAATATCTGAGGTAAATTCCACAGCTTTATAGATAGTATTGGTTTCTGAAGTATTTTAGAAAAGCTCCTGGAATGTATGGGACTTGCTTTATATGGAGGTTGTAGTATACAGGACTACTGAAATTACTTGTGACCTTGCCTGTCATTCATTAGTGAATGCAGCAGCAGCAGCATTAATCAAAATGTACTCATTGGAGAATTTTCATTTGTGGCATATTGCTCCCATAACTCTTCCTGTGCTTTTCCTAGTGTCAGCAAGATCTGACATTTTTAGAGCAGATGTGTAATTTCTGAAAATATTTGTAATTCACTTTACAAGGCATATGTATGACACAGGAGATGATATGATATTCAGGTTTTAGCATGTATAACATTTTATGGTTTGTAGGGGCTTGACCTCAATTTATTTGCAAAATAAGCTTTTGAATACTAGCACAGAAGCTTTATAATATAAAGTATTTAAGTCTCCCATACTAAGTTGGGTTGGTGATCTGTCGTAAAAATAGCAAAGAATACATTTTAGTCCATGAGATTTACTCTGTGGAAATGCCAAAGCACAACACCTCGAATCAGATTGATGCATAAATCTACTGATTTCAGCAAAGTCAAAGTATCACCTGCTGTCTCTCTCACCCTGTCATGCCTGCCTGTGACACCACAAGCATAATTGTCTTTTTGAATCCTGGTTCTGATGATGATGTTACCAGGCTTATGCCTTATTGCTTCTCATCCTACTTGTTTGTTGCAGCACCTCATCTCTGTACAGTAAAGTACGTGACAGAATTCCATTCTTATTTTCTGACAAAAGTAGGTCAAGAGTAGTTCTATCCCTGTTGTCATCCACAGTTTGCACTGATGGAAGGAAATCTCTTAGCAGCTCTCTAATGCCTTGTTATTCTCACTTTCAGCTCTTGCTCTCTGTTTCTTTGCAAAGAGCAAAGCCCTACATTTGTAATGTAGGGCTGTGTTTAGCAGGAATATTAAAACATGTTTGGGAGTTTCTTCAGGAAAATAGGTGCATTTGTTACTGGGCAATAAATCCTTTTAAGGATAGCCATGTGATGAGAACAGCAGGAAATGTGAATGGAAAGCCATCTGGTCTGTGCCACAACCCTGAGGATACGTCTGTGAGGCTGGAGTGATTGCTGTGCAAACAGTGAGTTTGTAACAGTGTGCGGGGCTGCTCCTCCATTTATCCTGCCTGTGACCTTAGCCTGGGGCCCGGTGTGGGACAGAGCTGTGTGTGTTACAGCTTGGTGCTCACGCTGCTGATAGCTCCTGTGCTGAGATGTGAGCAAACAGCATTACTGTGCTCTAACCAGGCAGTGTGAAAAGGGCCATTAGGGTCACATATTGTCCTGCACTCTCCTGTATGGCTTCAGTGCTTCTCCCGCAAGAGGGAGACAAAGTGTGATTGAATCTAAGCAAGTGTTTGATATGAGGAGATCCTAACTAGCAAGGAACTTTACCATTCTGGAGAGAACAAAACTCACAGAGTGAGTAAATATCAATAGTGTGGGAACATTTGGTTTGACAGAATGTTTTCTTGCAAAGGAAAGAGAAAGAGACTCTGAAAATGTGATTATAGATTTTGAAGGAAGACAATGTTTCTCAGCTAGATTCTGGCTGTGTTTATGTTTGCACATAATGTAATTGGAGCAGACCTACCAAGCAAAACACTTGATTTGCAAACCTGACATCCAGGCTTGCACAGATCTCAGGAGCTGCTTTCCCTTGGAACACCTCTGGTCCAATGCCAGGGCTTGAAAGCCACTAGTGCTTATTTCCAAGAAAAAGATGAATGTGTGGACTCCTCTGTGGAAACTGAAGTGTGTTCAGTGAGGGTGAAGCAGAGATTTGCTGCAAAAACATATGTCTTGTGAAATAAAACAGTACTGTAAATACACCTTCCTCCTTCCATTTTTCTAAGTCTTTGTGCCAAAGATTGTGTTTGAAATGTGAAGTTTCTTATGGAAATCCCATCCAAACCTAGGTTTTGTCTGAAATATGTTTCCTAGTATGAGATCAAAGGAATTTCCTGGACAGAAAGCAATGAAGGTGGCAGTGCTCTACTAACACCAACATCTGTTACTGAAATGCTTACCAAACCCTGAAATATATAAATATTATATGAACATTTTGTAGAAAAGGAAGGCAGAAGAGGTTAAGTCTAGTTTGTTTGTCTGGATATTTTTTTAATCATGCTGACATATTGTCAGCATTTTTTAATCAGTGCTGACAATATGCTCTAGAAGAGCATTGGCTTTCAAAACCAAGTTATTATTGACAGTCACTGCTGCACTCCTCAGTTCCTGAGGTGCTTTGTTGTTGTTGTTTTTACTGTTATATTTTTCAGCAGTATTTCTCCTTCTCAGGGTTATTGATTGTTTCCCACAATCATAGCTGAGCTGTTTCCCACAACAATGTCTTCGGTTTCTGTCTCTGCCTGTTTTCTTTGTGCAGGTTTGTCCATCAATCTGATTTCACTTTAACCTTTATCTTCTGTTGTGAACAGCCTGTGCAGCCTCTGCAGTAGCAGAGACCTGAGATTCTGGCAGATCATCCAGAGCTTTTCTGTCTATTTTTTTCCAACCCATTTAAGGGTACTCTTTCTCATTGGGAATAAAAGCAAAGCTAAACAAACAAATAAAACCTTTCAATGCAATAAAATTGTGAATAGTTGAGAAAAAAAATGAGATCAAACTTCGTACATTGCTGCATGGACTAATGCAAAGTTGTTTTGCTATCCAGTGTAGAAATAAAAATGGAAGTTTATTGTGGAGACAAAAATGGCTTGCTCTCCCTCCTTCAATACTATGTCTGCAAAAAATATTAGCTCTGCATAGTTGATGCAAGCTGCAGAGGAGTAACAACACTGCTGGAACTGGGTAGCAGCAAAAGCCAGAAACTATTTATGTGAGATAATTTCAGATTGCCTCACTATATTTCCAGGTGCTTTGCAGTGACATTTATTCAATACAGTCTTAGAGCAGCAATTTTTGAGAGGTCATAGAAAGGCTCCAGAAAAAAAGAACCTTAATTTCTGGGAAAAAGCTAAAGTATGTGTACTTCATCTGTCTGTGTGTAAGTCTCTACCTGATAAAGAAGAAAGGTGGGATAGTAACAAACAGGTAAGATGCATTTGTCCAAAAAAAACCCCAAAACTATTTCACATGACCTAATTTTATCCTTTGACTGGGCTAAGCATACACAGTAAACATGATTGAATCATGAGTTTGAGGTTTTTGGGACTTGGATTCTCAAAAGAGAGTTGTACAGAAATTGTCTGTGTGCAAGTCCTTAACCTGGTGCATGCATCATTAACCTGCTACTTTTGGAGACCCCATGGGCAGCAGGATCCCCTGGTTTTGCTGGCACTGAGTCTTTTCATACTGTGATTTGAGCAAATGTCTTTTTGGGGGCAGTCACTGACCAGCAAATTTGGCTTGTTTGGAGATGCCTACCTGGTGCTTTTCAACATTTTGTAACGATTTCCACAGTACACCTCAGAATGTGCTTATGGAATCTGCTAGTGAAGTACAGGTGGGCCTGTCAACGTGTGAAAGGAAACACTTGAAATCCAAAATGACTTGGAAAATATTTGTAGAAATAGCCCAAATGAAGGGGCAAGACTAACTTGGAGGAAGAAACACTCTGTGATGTAAAATGCATTGGTAACTGTGCTGGAGGCAGTCCTGTCATCTTTTTGCACAACTATTAAGCATCCCAAAGGTATGTTTAGCAGGGAATGTTATGGTGAATGTATGGGAGATAATACCTCCACTTCAGTCAGCACCTTAGGGAGGCTTATTCTGGAGTAACGCTGTTTCGGTGCTGGAAGGGATCTATCTGCTTGAGCAATGAAGAAATGATGTCAAGAAATACCAGTGAAAGAATCAGTGATATGAAGAAGAAAAGCCTGATAGGGAAGAAAATTTTTTCTCCTATAGCGAGAACAAAATCTTGTAGTTTAAGCTGCATCATGAGATATCAAGAGGAGGCACCAGGATAAATGTCCAAAGCTTGAGACAATGAGTATGTAAATAGATTCCTGGTGAGACATAGCCTATAGGAATGGATTAGAGATTTTTGCATCTGCCTGGAGGTGGGTGATGGGCTGTCTGCTCTCACGAGGTCTGAATGTATATCCTATTTTTCCTGAGCTGCCAGCTGGCCTGGGTGGAGACCTCAGAGAATCGAGAGCCAGCAGAACTGTGTGGAAGAGACAAAAAATGGAAGCAAAATATGTTCAGCTTCCCAGGACTTTAATCTTTGAGTAGAGAAAGACACAGGTGCAACCAAATGATAGGCAGTGCCTGCAGTGTGCCAGAACACGAGTGTGTGCTGTGCTCTGCCATCTGTCACATTAGTGATGATCCTCCCTGCAGCAAGGCAGGCCTTGCTCTTGCAGAGGGTTGAGCTGCCCACACACTGCTCCTGGAGCCCAGCCTCGAGCTTTAAATTGTCTTTAAACTTCACCAGAAAGTTTCCTGTCACTTTGGTCTTTTGCATTGCAATTCATCTGAGGCGTCCCGTGGCTTGTGGGGGAAGTACAGGAAACTTCCAGATAAAGTGGTTCTTGTAGGGTTCCTGTTGTTGTTCTGATTGCTTCCTTGTGTATTCTAAACCGATGTTTAAGTACAATAAATCTAATTTTCTAGTCCCTGACATTGGTATTCTGTATTGTCACTGCAGGACCTATCCAGTTGGATGCTTCAGCTTTGAACATGGGATAATTTCACATAGTTTTAGCAACTCAGAGGCTTAGGTATTTAGCCTAAACAGCTCTAGGTGCCTCCTTCAGGCAGTGGATGGCAACAGGTGCCTTTGGATGAGGATTTAGTGGTTAATTTTAAAGGAAAGGACTTTGCTTCTGGAAAGAAAGGAGAGAGTTAAAGCTTTGGTTACAAAAGAATAGGAAAGTTTCTATTCTTTATTAATTAGCCTTTAGGGTAATTAATTTTGTGCTGTATAGGTTTGTTAGTTTTGGAATATGCATTGCTTAAGAAGATGAAAAACCACTGAGTAGCTTTTATAATATAATTATGCTATTACTTAGTCATACATGTATTTTAAAGATAATTTGACTTATTAGTATGTAATTAAGTAATTATTATTACTGTGATATGAATTAAAATGGAACAGCATTAATAGTTACTTGTACTATGTTGTGGGATAATATATACAGCCTATGTCTGAGCCAGAGCTGTGCAAATAAGCTGTATGTAAGTTTAACAAGGCAAAAAAAATAGCTTTTTAGATTCTGTTTCCCCTAGATTTCCTTATAACATCTGTAATTCAGTCTTTTTCTCTGGTACATGAGGGTCTGAAAGAACTTGTCTGACTTTGGTAAGTAGAAGTTACAGAAGATGAAGCCCATCCATGGAGTCTGCATGGAAATATTTTGCATGTTGCTTAAGGAGGAAGGTAAACTGTGGTAGTTTGTAGCATACTTAGCATAGTCTTGGCTAATCAGCAATGTCAATGAAGTTTATTGGGGATTACTTTTATCCAGCTTTGTAACTGGAATCTAGCTTTTAGCTGCTTCCCTGTAAATCATGATACAGTCATACACGTATAAAATTGGACTGTTTTTGGGAAGAAGCATTTATTGAATTATTTTTTTTATGTGGCAAATCTGGGAATCATTCTTGGATGATACACATATGTATTAGTAAATTTTACCTGCCAGTTTTGCTTGTGGAATGCTAATATGCATTTTTTGCCTTGGGAAGCAAAGCCTTTAGAGAAGTCATAGATGGGAATGTGCAAAATATTTCCCATAAGGTACTTTTAATATGCATTTCTCTTAATGAATATATATTAGCTTCATATTTACTTCCTGGCTTTTAATAATAATTTCAGTGATGAATGCATATGAAGGGGGTAATAAAGCTTGGACCCTTGCAGTCACTGTGGTCCATAGTTATTGGAAGTGATTCCAATTCCCTTTTGGAATCACTTCCTATTTTGGAATTCCCTTCCTATTCCCTTTTGGAGGCTGCCATCTTGTGTTCTGAAATCAAAATTTCCATTACCTTGATTTCTCTCTCTCAACCACTGTAGTTAGGAAAATGGGTATTAAATTGTGAACACAGTGGGGATAAATGCAGTAGTAGTTACTGCAATGAGTAGATAAACTCATATATAGTGATTGGTTTGCTTAAAACAATGTGATCCCAATAATCTTTGAAGGATGTTTATTCTAAAACCCATTGCTGGTCATTGAAAAGACAACTGAGATGAAGAACTTTGCAACAGACTGTGGGATTTAATACTGAAAAACCATTTTCTTGTAGATTGATGTGAGATATGCAGAATTTGGTATTAAAAAACGTGGTTTTGGAGTACCTCTTCCAACTTGTTCCATGAAATTGTCTTCAAAAATTTCAAAATGAAAAGTGAAAATTCAAATGTAGATTCAAGTTTCATTAAGATGACTCTATTTTATTCCATTTTATTGTTTTAGACATGATTCTAGCTTTAGGCTTAGTTTGTCTTCTGAGATATTTTCTTGTGTGAAAAGTTGAATGAGCAAATGCAAAGGTTGCCTAATGTTTGCTGGTTGATTGTTAAATTAGGATATTTCAGAGCTTTGAGGGTCAAGGGGACCCATAATGAGGTCTCAAATGTAAGAATCCAGCATTTGTATCTACTACCTTTTGGTGGTAAAGGTGCTGAGCGTTATCTTAAATTTATAGCATGAAGTGAGGTACATTCTGAAAAGTGCTAACATCACAGAAAATGCTTAGGAAAGTTTTCGATGTCTCCTACAGATGAAAAGCTAGAGCAAGACTTTTGAAAGTTGATGGGAACAGGAAGATTTTGGGTATTTTTCAGACATCAGAATTGATTTGCCTTGGGCTTCTTTACAACAGTCCCAGTCTCTTGACAGAGTGAGTTAAGCAGAACCTTGCTGAAATATCTACCACCTATCTTTCTGAAATGAAACTCAAAGTGATATTTGGAAATTCACTTCCAAGTGATATTTTTCCCCACCTGTCGTGATGTAAGGACTGAATTATTCTTGATTCGTGTACGAGGGGAAAAATAAAGTGTATGTGACACGCTCAGTGGAGAGGTGTTACAATTGTTCTTGATTCATCCATGCTCACGATGCAGTTATTATTTTAAGAGAGCTGCTCCAGTGTATGATGTACTGTTGTGATGTTTTTCCTTTCATGTTTATTTTTAGCACAAATTTATGTTGGGCTGAACATGAAAACTTATTTAATGTTATGGGCTGTCTTCATAGTCACTAAATAAATTAAAGCCCCTTGAAGCAATCAATGGCAGGTAACAGAAAAGTGAGACGTTTCGATTGTGAAACCATTAGGAAGCATGTGAGACTGCTCAAATGCAAATCTAAACCCTCACTGAATTATGAATAAAACATGGCTAAAAAGCAGTTGGCAAAGGTACTGTTTCCAGAGGCAGTGTATAGAAGCTACTGCTGCTTTTAGGGCAATCTGTGCAATTTCAAAGGTTTGCTGAAGGAAAGAAGGAAAAAGCAATTCGCAGTGCCCATTTGTGTACCTCCCTGTTCTAGCAAATCAAAAAAGAATGTTTTGAAAATGTCAAGTGAAATGCTCTCTCTTTTACTGGGGAAAAAAAAAAGAGGAGGGAGAAATGAATATCCCATGTGGTTTGTGTTCTAGAAATGGCTGTACCCTCAGAGGTCTGCATGTCACTGTGTAGCTGCAGATCCCGAAGGGAATCCAAGGGATCCCAGCTGGAATCCAGGATTTGTTTGTTTAACCAAACTTAGCAAGTTTCAAGCCTAGTTAGATAACAAAACCAGGGCTTTCAATGATGAATAAGTCAGTACCTTTGCCAGTGGTGCAGCCTAAAATGAGGACAGTTCTACACAGAATTGCAGGACAGGTCAAAATTGGGCCTGATATTACCATAAGTGTTAAAGGTGTATATCTGTCATCATCAAAAGTATCAGCAAACCCAAAAAGCCCTCAGGCTTGCTGTTATGCTGGCAGTCCCAGAAAATGGAAGGAAATTGCAATCATGTATCACTCTTAAAAGACATTGCTAAAGGAGAACCTGCCACGAGGTGTCATCTTCAGATGTCAGGGGAGGGGATGGATGACACTGGAATTAATTTCAGACCGCTCTTGGGTTGCTTCACATTGGTTAAGTCAGTGCCTTATTAAAGCAGAGGGCAGTACTTTCCAAGGAAGAAGCAAGAGGAAACAAGTAGAGTCTGGAAAAATAAAAGTTGCTCTAGAAGCTTTTATTAATTCCATTTGCTTAAATCTAGAAATGGATTTTCTGCGGGGGAAAAAGATTTTTAGAACCAGCTGAATATATCTAGCAGGTCTGTTGCAAAACAACTGGAAATACATTCCACTCCAAATAGTGCAGGAAGGACTGGACTGGGGCTATGGTTAACATTTTTCTCAACTTCAGTAATAGAAGCAGCACTTTGATTCCTTTGGATTAGCTAAAATGGAAGAATTGTTCATTTGACTGAAATTGCTGAATCCTTGTCCAAAACGCAGGAAAAAAGCTATTCTTTGTTTTTATCAGTATTCTGAAAGTAATACAATTTCTTTCTTTCAGCAAGCAGCAGTTTTCTTCTCAGCCAAAGCAGAGATCTTGTCTGCAATATGAGTTACTCCCTTGTCTTTTTCTTTCAGAAGAAAAGAGCTAGAGTAATTTAAATGTGAAAAGTCTTTGATTTTGTAGGTAGAGAACAAGGGGAAAAGATAGAAATTAAATGAAATTCAGGCTGTTACTTGATGCAGCAGGAAAGAAGTGAGTCTCAACTGTTGTTACAACAAACTTTATCCATCCATCCTAAAAAACAAATCTCTTAATAATTTCAGTGAGGATCAAAAGCCCTGAGATGAAATCTTGTAATATTCCTTTCCGAGGGGAAAAAACTGTCTAAAATCTCCCATGGGGTGCATGATGAAAATTTTCTCTCCTTGGCTTGCTATACTGGAAAAATAAAAGTATGATCCAATAATCCCCGCTTAAAAAAAACCAAAGTTGTGGTTCTTTTTCCTGAACTTTAGAAGTTTCCCACAGTTTTTTTTCCCCAAACTTTCCCCTGTAGAACATCAGGTTGCTGTGGATGGAGACACATTGCAGCATCCTGCAGGCCCCCTATCCCAGTGCTGTGAATAAAGAGCAGGATAAAGAGTCACTTCTGCTGAACCGAGGCTGTTGGTAATTTTGTGAGCACAGGGAGAGCATACAAACTATGGGAGCAATGATATCCCATGCGAGCCAGCTCTCCTTTTAGGGCACATGTCCCCTTAGTTCAGGCTCTTATCAAGTGACTGTCTCCAAGTTGCTCTACATCTCTTAAATACCTGTTAGTGGTAGTAAACTGCTTGAAAAGGAAAAAATAAAATACCTCCTGAGATGGCTTTCTGCCTCAGGCCAAGAAGCACTCGATGTGAGTGTGCTGGTGGTTTGCTCTCCACATCATCATTTATTGAATTATTGTTGTGTGCACACAACACATCCCTTGAACAGGAGGCCTGAAGATTTACCTGACAGTTTTCCATCAGTGGGACTGTGTGCTCAGAGCTGCAGCACAGGGTGATTCTGCTGCAAGCCTGGCACAAGGGAATGTCCCACTTGACACCAACTGACTGATAATGTTTGAAAATTCAGCAGATTCCTCTCTCCTAACAAGGTATAAACTGCAACTAGGATTCTGTAGCTCTGAAGTGATTATAAGATGGAAATGAGTAGCACCAAAACCACCCATAATTTTTAACCATGTTTGAGGCTTTTCACACTTTGTTGTGAGCTTCTGCTGGTGAGACCCTGCATGGAATGGGCACTTGTGCAGTGCAGCAGAACGTGGGCAGCAGAGGATTCAGCTGGTTATAGGTTTTCAGAGGCATCTTGGGAATTCACAAAAGCAGTGAATTATCAGATGTTCTTTCTGCCATCCCGTGGCAATCCTGACACACTGCAAAGGGCCTGTCCTGGCTTGCTTAAACATGGGCTATAGAGTGATTCTGTAATGAATCACATTCTGGTCCTTCTTTTGAATGGAGTTGTTTTTCCTGGTGTATATCCATATGACATAAGTACTCAAACTTGTGGTATCAAGCATATAGATTTTCCCCCCCTTGTATATGCAATTTAGCACACACTGCAGCTAGCTGCAGTTCTTTCTTGTTCGTGAGAAAATGATGTTTATTGTGCTTTCTGGGAGGAAAATGTGAAGTGAATTTCTTCTGACTACAGCTCTTTGGGTAATTCTATACACTTGATACATTTCTGAAATAAAAAGGAAGTTATACTATCTATTAATGTTAAATTAAAAAAACCCTTATACAATTGCATTCTACTTAAAAGTATTTTCTCTTTAGCTTTTACTTTAAAAAGAATCCTTTTAATGGAATTTCTGGGAAGAAATTCTCTTTGGTTTTATATTCCTAGATAAGCCAGCATTCTTTTTATTGCAGTGTATAAATCTTTCTACTCTGGAATGGTTAATTTCTTTAAGTTGTCTTCATGACAGATAAAAATTTGAATTTTTAATAACAATATGCTTTAAGATAGACCTCGGAACTTAAATTTCTTAACACCTCTGTCGACTAGGCCCAAAACATACTTAATGAAAACATGAGATGTAGATGATTTTCTTCCCTAATTACTGTTTTCTTAAATATCTTTCTAGGAGTTGAAATTGTATGAGGGGTAAAGCCTGGAGCAGAGAAAAAGTGTTTGTGTCAGGCACTACTATTATAAATTGAAAGAGATTAGTGGACTATCTGAATGCAAAAAAATCCCTAATCTCTACCTTTAAAAACTAATTTTAACTGTTTAAAAGCTAGAAATTATACCTCTGTTCATGGGTAATGATGTTTTATTCTGTGGCTACACTGTGGTGCTCTCCTAGAAATGTTCAGCTCCTGAAGGAGAGGAGAGATTGTGTCTGTTAAATATTAAAACAGATTTGAGATATAATCTTGGAGAGGTCATTCCATGCTTTTTGGCACATAGACTCCATGACATGTGAATGCCACTCCAGGAGTTCTGTAGGCTGCTCTTTAGAGCACAAACAGGTCTTCATTGGGGTGCCCTGATTCAGTTTGCTCCAGGTGAGGTGTCCTGAAAGCCTTGGGTTTTCCAAGTCTTCTTATGCCACATCATTTCTGAATGGAAAATTTGTCTGAAAAGGTTTGTTCCAGCCTATAAGAGTTGTTAAGCTTTCCAGTCTTGTTGGCCACCTTTCTCTTTCTTATAGAAGCACAATGAAACTGTAGACACAGAGCAGTTTTGAATCAAGGCAAATTCTGGATATATTATATAAGCAGTAAAATACAAGGAAAGCAAAACAAAACTGTGGCTGAATTAATTCCTTCATTCTGCATTCTTTCTATTAAATATTTGTGGTTTTGACTTATGTCTTAACAGGACATCTGACCTTTTATTTTCTGACATTCACTACAAAATTAAGTAACTTAGGGATGTTACAGTCTTTATGGCCCAGGCACCCCTATAGTTTATATTGTAGTGTATTCATCCTGTTTGTTTGTTAAGCCAGAAATAAATTTCCATTTCTATGGATACAAATGTTATTTCTATTTTCAGCAAGACCATTCTGGAAGAGTAAATTGTTTGTCTGGTTTATGAATCCTATCTATACGCATGATGTGCTCATAGTTTAAGTACGTATAGCTGTGCATTGCCTTTATGTAACAGTGTGCATTGTACAGCAGAGGGAGTATTTTGTCAGGAATAGAGAAGGCAATTTGTCACTGTGTCACTGAGTACTTGGCACATCACCAGCTCGAGCAAGCTATAGGATATCTTTCTATCAGGAACAATCAGGCACTAGCAGGTTAAACAGGATATAAGTGCAGAGGTTGGATGAGAGTTACTAAACCCTTGCATTTTGTCAACTGATACAGAATAGATACCAGCATTGCTGAAAATGTGGTGGAAAATGAATGTGCATGTTAAAATCTAAATGTTCTGTTGTTATCAGTATTTACCCTTCTATAGGCTGGGATTTTAAAATGTTCTTTATGATTTGATTATTTTTAAACAAGTTTTTTCCTCTTCCTGTTCCCTAAATCAGTGATTCCTAATGTCTAAGGTTTTATGCTCTTTCTGTCTTTCATGCCTCTATGTTAATTTGCAATAGTCCAATCCCTACTGGTCTTAATGGCATTTGCCACTCTTCTGCAGGAGTTGAAATGCTGTGTTGGGCATTGGTAGGGGGCTAAACTGTGCCATGAGAGATGTGGGCAATGTGATGCATGGTCTTCCATTCATGGGTAAAACAAAAAAAAATTATTAAAAATTTTACAATGAACAGGTAGAATAGAAAGAGGGGGAGGACCAAATTAATCTTGATATTCTGTGACTTATTTTATTACATATTGGCCAAGATTTAAAATTTCTGCCTACTGTCTTTTCTAAAAATCAGGTATTAAGTCAAAACCCCAAATGAACTCTTTGCTTATGCTATTAGAGGTGTTCATTTACAGCCCAATAACCACAAAGGTAAATTGACTTTTAAATTGATGGTGCCTTTCTGCCTTGTCCCTGTGCTTCCCTCATCAAAACTGATTGTTTAATTCTATTGGAATGCTAGAGACCAAGCTGGATTTTCAGCCCTGTTTATTTTTTTTTTTCCTTTTCATTAGAAGATACTACTTGTACTTTCAAATCTTAATACTGGCATCACATTTCTATTATTTCACATTTCCTGTTAGAGTTTCTTTTGAACACTAGATTTGCTGCTACCTGGCATCACAAGAACTGCACAAAACCTATTCTTTACAGAAGGCTCTTGGCAATTCTGTCTTATCACAGAATTGTGTGTCAGCAACGCAAGGCTCAATCCTGGAGGAGTTTAAGTCTTCATTCTCGTTCCTGAGCCTGCTTCTTAGAAATGTGTGAGAAAAACATGTGTGCAGTTCTGTGGTGATGTGACAGACCTCACCTTGCCTTTTGATTTCAAAGATGATTTTTTTTTATAAGAAGATAGCTGAATTAAGATATAAAGAAAACTTCTCTGCTGAACAAATACAAAACTTCCAACTTGTGCTCAAAAATTGTGCTGACTCCTCTATGTGTATTTTATGTAAAAGCCTGGAATTTCCTTTTATACAGTGTGTCAGATGGTCCCTTCTTCCCTGTCAACTCTGTTCTCTGTTGAATCCACCTGATGCACAAGGTCCCATCTGCAACTGCATCCAGACTTGGGATCTGGCATGTTTCCAGGGCAGCTGGCTCTGGGCCCAGCTCTCTTGTTGTTTTTTAGTTTGGGCTCTGTGAGGTATCATGCTGACACAGATTTGCTCTCAGCTTTAACATACAAAGCAGCAGAGGTGAACTCTCCTAAGCCTTGAAATTTGTGGCGAGATGTCCTGAGGGTGCTCAGGTTGACTGTGCTCAATTCTTCAGCACAGCACAGGAGCTCTGTTTGCACTGTCAGAGTTTTGAGACCTGCCTTGCCAGCAGTAAGAAACCTTTTGTTTCACACTAGCTTTTACTCAAAGCTGGTCTTCTAAGAAAAACTGAAGTTTGGAGCTTCTCTCTAGCCTTGGCTACAAATTTTTGTTTGTTTCTTAGGGCCTACTGAGTGTGACGTGTGCCTAACGAGATGATTGTGTCCACTCTGGAATCTAGTCCTGGGACATTTGTTCCCAGCTTTTCTCTGTGCTAGAGTTGTTGGCCTAGTGCTGGAATTTCCTAGATAACTGAAGATCTTGGTGCACAAACATGATAATCCTTCATTTTGATGTCCTTGATAGATTGAGACAGTGCAGTGCATCATGCTGCTATCTCAGAAGGATACATCCATTCCTCATGATTTTGTTTATAATTTTGAATACAGTGTGGGGTGTTGATCTCTAAGCTACTGCTGAAAAATCAGGCTCCAGAACCCAGAAGCAGCAGAGCAGTATCACTATGGTGCTGTTGTGGGAATAATTAGCTTTGCTTGAGAGGCAGGCCTAATTAGCCCATGCACAATGTTGCTCTAACGAGGTTATATTCTCTCTGAGACCTCAGCTAATATCCCTGCATGGTGCTGTATAAATGTACTGGTTTGGCTGAGCTTGGCTCTGACATGATGTTGCATTGCACTGAGTAAATATGCATTTGAAGGGGAAAATAAGGGTCCAGAAAGAACGTTTTCATTTTTTTTTTTTTGTTTTGTTTATTTGTTTGGATGTTTGGTTTGTTTGTTTGTTTATCATATGCAGAAATATTTATTTGTGGGGTATTATTCTGTCATCCCAACTCACTAGGAACATCCTGGTGAAATAAATCAGTGGAGCTGTTGCTTATAATTCACTCGGGAAAGAGCTGTGTCATTCAAGATCTTGCAGTTTTAGATTTATGGAAATGCTATTTCTCATAGAAACATATATAAAAGTGACTGTCTTATAATCATGCAAAATATCTGATCTCTATTAACATGCCACAGTGACAGCAACAGGCTTCTTTTTAATTCTGTCAAAATGTTAGACAGATGTGGTTTAGCCAATTAGGAAACTTGCACTAATTTTTCTTGTGCCAAGTTGAAAGGCATTGTTGATGACTTAGTCTGAGTGCAGCCTGTCTTTCATCATTGTTCCCAGTTTTTAGTCCTGTAGAGTCCTCCTGTTCTCCATAACTTTCTGGCAGAGACTTGTAGGAAAATACCTGCTCCAGTGATTATTGGATTAATTTGTGCTTCTGTTTCAAAAGGCTGACTGTCAAGGATGATTTAGCTTCAGCTTGGATTTTGTATTTTTTCCCGCTGTTGCTAGAACGTTTTCCTAAAATACTTAAAACTAGTCCCAAAGCATGTAAAATGAAGTGCCCTGAGAGATGAGATGACCCAAGTAATCCCCAGATATTTGCTTTGTGAATTAATTTCTAAAGCTTTTTTCAGACAAAGGGAAAAACTTGATGTTGGAATGCTGCTGTGCCCTAAGGCCAAACTCTTCCTGCACAGGGAACAGCACAGACAAGGCACCAGCTTAGGTGCTGAGCATTGTCCAGCCTATGGGCTCTCAGCTTCCCAGCAAGCAGTCCAGCAATTCCCATGTGGATAATTGACTCTAATAGTAATGCCAGCAAAATTATTTCAGAAGAGTAGGGAGGAAGGTAATACTTTTCCATACCTTTGCCAGGCTCTGAATCCAATTCATGGACAATATCGTAACACTTGTCATTTCCACTGAAGTGCTGATTTCACTGGCCCAGTCCTTGTCTCTCATCCGTGTGGAAATGACATTGCTACTGGTCCCAGCCCTCAGAGAACAGAGGGGCTTTTTTGACATCTGTAAAAAACATAATCTCTTGCACATACACTGAGCAGAAGTTGGTCCTGTGTTGAACTTGGGTATTGTGTGAGGAGGACTGTTAAGGTCACTAAGAAAAGATTATGGCAGTGTCTGAGATGTAGGGCTGATTTTTTTCTTATATATACCTTCAAGTTCTGCATCCAAATTTTTTATGAAGATGTTGAAGAGCACTGGCCCTAAAATGGAGCCCTGCCGAACCCTGCTAGTGACTGGGATGAATTTTTTAAACTAAATTCTTAGGCAGTAAAATGGAATCTCATTGTGACTGCATATTCCATGGCTGAGATACAAGTGATGAAGGGGTTTACACTGTGCCAAAGTTTTTAAAAATAATATAGTAGTATAGTAGTGCTCCAATATCTAGTATGAAAAGTGAACGGTAGGATTTATTTGGTGGTTTATGAAAATACTTACCTATTGGTAAGAAAAATTGATTCAGTGTTCTCCACTGTAGTTTGTGCTTTGCTGTTGACAGAATTTTATAAAATATCAGTATAAATTATAGTATTTAATGAAATACCTTATCACATAGTGAGTCTACTTGCAGTCTTTGGGTTTCTCCTATTACGTTTATTGTGTATTTTGTTGTGGCTCTTCCAGTACATATTTGAATAAATCCTTACTGGTTTCACTGGGATCACTGAAAGGAAGAAGGAGACTCTGAAGCACAAAAGTATTGCTCTTGTTCAATATTTCTCTCAATTCTTATTCAAGTGGGTTTTTTTTCCTCCTACATGCAAAGTTACTTTTTATGTCTTTTATCTCAAATACTCAAACCCTTCTGAGATTTTCTTTCATTCTTTTCTTGGTCTATTTGATTATGCTTTATGTCTGTTTTCAAGGATAATTTTAATCTAAAAAATAGCCATGGTGTCTTAGTATGAAACATGATTTATTTATTTTATTGTTGATAACATCATTTGTGAATTCAGTCACACATTGAGTGCACCTAGCTCGAATATTAATTTCCTACAAACATGAGAGCAAATAGTGAGATGTACTGTACATCTTGATCATGAGGTTAAGTGAATTCAGCTACTGTGTAATGGGATATAGCTGCACAATTCTAATTTTGTTTCTTCCTGTTGATTACCATATTTAGATCTAGAAGTAATGTTTTTACAGGGAAAAAAGCTAGAGAGAGGAAAGAGTGAAATAGCACAGTAATTTTCTTATGTGAGAGCTAAGCATGTTAAATATTTCAATATTCACTTTTAAAGCAAATTAGATCAAACAAATCACTGTACTTTTGATCTGTTTCAAAGACTTCAGACATTTTTGTCACAGTGTTTTGACTGTTTCAAGTGTTGATGCCTTGACTTTTAACAGAAACAAAACAACCCTGCAAATATTTCTATTTCTAAGCAGAATGCAGAACTGAAGACTGACACCTTTGCTATGGAACAAGCACTTTTACTTTTTAAATAAAAGCAACCTAATTGATCCAAGGTATTGCTGCAACAGCATTGCAAGGTTAATATGGGCGTGCATTCACTGAGTGCCCCAGAATGTTTGTTGTCCAAGTCTGAAAACCTCTACATTGAGTTGGAATGCTTTTTAAAATTTAACATTTAATGTTGTTGGGGTGATGCAGGTCAGTGTTCTCAGGGCTGGTAAATGGATTAGATTGCAGCACACAACATGTATTGAGTGTGTACATTACTGTGCCCCCACTGTATCTTCCAGCACCTCATTAGAAATGTTGTGTTGCAAATAGTTTTGGTAACCTACCAGATGATGAAAGGTTGGGTGCTGGGTTTCCTTGAGAGCTCAGTGAGGACAGTAACTGGGAGTGCTGTGGGTGTGCATCACTGAAATGGGAGAAGAAATTTATCCAGCAGAAAGCCATGCAAAGAATTGTCTACTTAAACAAGGATCTACTGAGCTGTAGAAATCTGAGGTAAGCATTTTACAGATAAAAATATAAAAAACAAATTATTGTAAGTGATGATGAATGGCATGATCGTGCTTCTGTAATTCTGTCACCAAGAAGCCAGGGACAGGGTCCTCATACAAATATTTATGGGTCCCTTTGATTGCACTAAAGTTCTCAATCCCCTGCAGATACTGGGCATTTGTGGTCATTCTCCAGAACTTTCAGGCTATTCTTCTACAGGTCCAATCCACCAAAGCCCCATGGGCTGCCCTTAGCAAAACACACTGTTCCATACCCAGAGAGGAAATGGGTGCAGTACTGCTGTGTGCTCCTTGTGTCCAGCCCTAGAGCAGCCCCCTCCCAAGGGGATGCTTCTGCTAATATCCAGGTCTGCAAAAGATCATAATTCTTGGTGAAAAGCTAAAATTTAGCTCAGAGAAGCACAGGTTCTAGACTATTTTAAGGTGGAAGTAGTTAACTGAATTGATGGGGAAAATTGGAATGGTAGTGAAGATGAAACAATGTTTGCAGTAGCTGACTGAGTTATGTAGCTGGTGCCAGTAGTCTTGGGATAACACATGGAATCCTGTGCATATTGGCCAGCTGGGGCAGGCTGCAGTGGGTATGAGCTGAATGTGGATGTGCATTGTGGTACGTGGATCAAGCTAAGACTGAATTTGATGTAGCTCTGAGGTTAGCCCTACAATGAAAGCTCTACTTAAAAGATCACATACAAATTTGGGAGTTGGAATTGATTAGTATAATTTGATCTCTCCTTCTGTAGCCTTTGTCTTTTCTCATTTCACGTGTGCCTTTTGCTTTTAGAGCAGACTCAAAGGAAATGTGTCAAATTCATGGAATGTTGGTATCCCAGCCAGCTGAAGGGAAGCAGTTTTCCAGAACTTGCATCTTGCTAAATATTGTCAATGTGTTCTGTTCTGGACATAGTAAAAAAACTTCAGAAAGCTAGGAAAAAACCTACTAGCCACATCTTTGCACTCTTACCCTTTGGTTTTTGAACTGAGTTAATCATTAATCTTATTTTTACGCAGGAAATGTTTGTAATTAAGTAGTAAACCCAAAAGAGTAATCATATGGAGAAAGCCTGTTCTTCATGTCAGTCAATGCCAGTTGCAATATTTTTAGTAATGAAATTCCAAATGATAATCCAAGTCAGTCTTTCAGATCCTCAGTACCTTGGGTATTTAGTCTTAAGCCTCAGCTAAAGAAATGGAAGAAAACTAGCACAGATTCTTGCAGGAACACTTCAGTTGTATATTGATTTGATCTACAGGAAATATTTCATAAATAATATACATGTTACATAAATACAAAAATAGAAAATTTAATGAAATATATAGCCACAAGGGTGGTCTAATGGTGGGATGAAGGAATGTCTCATAAGTCAACTCAAGTTTGTGACCCATCACATTACTTAGTATCTTAAAAAATTTAGGAAGTTCCACAGTCTGGTGTTCTCAATTTTTCAGCCAAGGAATTAATTGAACTGACAAGGTATGAAGAAAGCTTTATAAATCATTTTCTAATGAACTTACATGTCTGAAATTTAGACTAAAAGCTGTAGGCACTTTTAATACAAGTTAGGTTTGATGTTATCTTGGCAGTGAATTCACTGATATTCTGCTGCAGCCAGTTCTTTTGAAGTCAATATTTTTCCTATAGCTTCTTCTATATGTGTAGATCACAAGGGTACCTTTGCTATGCCAGACTTTGCTCCTTGTGCAGCACATAAAAAATGCAAGGCAGGAGAGAAAATCTTTAGCAGAATTGTTGGCTGGTAAAATTTCAACAAGAATCAATTTCCGTCTTTCTGCTAATGGTATTTCATATATATAGTCACAACAAATATGCAAACTTGGGGGTTTTATTTCATATTTTTTTTCTCTGAGGTTTTTTTTTTTTGTCTGTAAAGCTTAGATATGTTTGGAAATAAAGCCTCCCAGGCAGACATGATCAGTGGTTTATTGGTTTGGTTTTTTTTCTCTTCTGTGAATAGCAGGTGTCACAAACTGCTAGCCATACTTGAGTCAGTTGTTGTCAGTTTGACTAACACTGTGCAGTTCTGTAGAAATGATTGCAGCTACTGAATGAAACCGGTTTATTTTCTTACCATGAAGATTTTCAGGGAAATTTAGAGAGAACTGTATCACTAGTGGACTGTTGTCTTTGTGTGGAATTAATTACTGCATTTTGAATATAAAATATGGTGGTTTTGTGCCAAAGTCCTTTTAATGCCAACAGTCTAAAAATTCCATTTATGATTCAAAAACTATGTTGTTCTGCTGCTGATGCCTTCATATCTGCCTGAAGATATGTCTCTACTTTAAGATGGGGAATGGCAAATTTAAATTCTTCAAGAAAGAAAGTAGATTTTCTGCTTTTGTCCTTAAACTAGAGTGTTTTTATGACATTATGTGAAATAAAGTTACACTGAGTGTAGTATTTTATTTGGGATAGAGGAGAATGGAAGGAAAATAATGGAAATCTATTAAATATTCAGCAGCAGTATTTAGGTGTATGCTAAATTCTAAGTGAATACTTAATCATGGAATTCCATGGCTGTACAGCTGTATTTGTTTTCAGAAAACTAGGCTTTTTCCTGCATGTTTTGTTGTGTCTGTTGAGGAATGAGTTACAGCAGCCTGATTTTCCTCTTGAATCTTAATACAGATTTAGAGCTTTAGGAGCATATCCTGCCCAGTTCTTCTCACATTTCCTCTACCTTCCTTCTGTGGAAATGCTCTGCCAGTAAAAGGCTGCATGGGGTTGCCTTCCCCATTTTGTCTGCCCTGAGTGGCTGAAGAAGCACAAGATGATCCATCCCAGCTGCTCCATGAAACCATTAATAGCTTAGAAGCCCCCAATCTGAATACATTCTCCAAAAAACAATTTAAAGGCTAGTCAGAGGGCATCAGGTCAGGGGACAATTCATATTTATGACTGCAGAAAATACAGGGTTATTTTCAGGTATTTGCAGGGGAATAAAATCTCAGTGCTATGACATCAGTTTACTATCAGTAAAGTCAAGAGCGTGATGTAACTTCATGGGCAAGAAAAGCCAAGGTCAAAGTACAAAACTTACCCTCTGAGCTTTTCTCTTACCGCTTTAATTTTCTTTCCTACCTTAGAAAAATTTTTAGATCACTGAAACCTATATTTTCCACCCTTTTTGGCTGAGTTGGTCTTTTTCCAGCTAGTTATGCTGGTGTGATGAGAAGTGCTGCTTCTTGTTGGAAATATTTAATTTCTTTTGTGCATGTTAATCTTACAGTATCTGTGCATACCATTTGTTATTCTTTAATTTTTGTTCTGTTAGTCTTGCTATTCCTTTTTCTTGCCCTCTCTGCTCATTGGGGAAAAAGTAATTACCAAACCCTGTGCACTTTTTTGTTTTCTAGTTGTGAAATGTTTTAATTATTGGAAATGAACAATTGCCCAGCATTGCCTGGTGGAAAGTGAAGTGGTTCATTCACTGACAATACAGTAAATCCTTCCTAAGTGAGATGAAGAATGTACAGAAAAAGAGTTCCAGTAGTATTTGTTTCTCTTGAGTTACGACACTGACACTTTTTTTTCCCTAGCTACCATGCCTTTCATTAAGAGGGCTTTGAATTTAGGAGAATTATTATTCATCAGAGAAGTCTCCCAATTACCAGAGCTTTATTCTGATAATTAAGGTCAAACTCATTAAAAAACCAAAACAAAATAGAGAAAATAAAAAAAAAAATGGAACTGAATACTCTATTGATGAAAGTACAAAATTTAGAATTGCCAAAATTATTTGATATCAAACCCATATACAATGTCATGAAAGCCAGTCACGTCACATGATATAGTTTGGGATGAGCAGAACTATTTCTTTATTAAACTCACCAAAAAGTCAGTCTCTATCAAAGAGGTTTCTGTGTGCTGTGCTGCTGTGACTGCTGAGTGTCAAGACCAAAAGCCAGAAGCATTTCAGGACTGAGCATTGTGAGAGTCACTGGGGTCCCAGAGTCACATGGACACTGCTCTTTTGTGAGGGACTGTGGTTTGAGGCTGGTGCTGTGACTCCAGTTGTCAAGGTCTAAAGCTCTCAGGAGAGGAAATTGCAATAAACAATGTGAAGTCAAATAGATGCCCTGGGTGCTTTGCTGTAATGCATATTGAGAAGAAACGTAGTTAAACAGTTCCCAAATCTACTTTATGCACTGGTGACCTGCTTTTTTCCTCGGAGATGTTTACTTACCAGGCATACGCCATGGTCCGAATCCATTTCCCTGCCAACATGAATAAAGCTGCAAAGTCTATTTAAATAGGTAACAACAATGATATTTCTTTGTTTCGAAACCACAGAGAATTTTAGAAATTGATTTTTTATATTGCTGGCTTCCAAACCAGTTTAGTAAATCTATAATCCTAAATCTTTTTTTCTTCTTTCAAGTATTTGTGTATTGCTGATGAAACGAAGGCATTTGCCCTTTTGAAAGATGATCAGGTGTGTGAATCTAGTTACTCAACACAAATGTTAGCAGATGTGTATATTGATATTGGTGGGGATGCAAGAAGATATCTTTCAGAGAGACAATTTTTCTGTTAATATTAGAGTTCTGATTTTCACATGAAGACATTTAGCATATTCCCATAGGTCATATTAGTCCTCCATGTCTATTCATATAAATATAAATCGCTTCTTACCCTTTAGGATGATGTCACAAGTGATATTTATTATCTAACATTCTGAATTGACTTATTTTGGGCATAAGTGGGAGAGAGAATTGCAGTTTTCTGACTTGTGGCTTCATACTTGAAAGAGGCTGAGAATCAGTGGACCAAGTCCCCAAAAGTACTCATGCTGGTACCACACCTCTGCTTATGTAAGTCCACATTTAATAAGCTATTTGAATTTAAGCATCTGAGGGTGCCCCTCTGTGATCAATAAATAGTACCTATTCTGTATTTCATAGCTATTTTTATTTTTATCAGCCTGTGTATGCTGCACAGCATATCCAAACCCTCTGCTAAGTTCCTAGGTATTACTTAACTGTCATGTTGCAGTATCCATCACTACAGTATTATTTATGTTTTTCAACATGATTAATTACTTAATAAGGAAAAGTGATATTTCACCAATGGGGAAATGGGGACTGGGGAGAATAAGGCTGAAACTGTCAATACTGAGTATGTACAAATAATTTTTTCTTGATCCCTGAGGGTTGTGGGTACGTTACGTGAGAGGGGCTTTCCACAAAAACATTGCTTGGAATCGTGGATCAATGAAATCATGTAATAGGATGGAAGAGACCTTAAAGATCATCTTCCAAGCCCCACCCAACCTGGCCTTGAACACTGGCAGGGCTGGGGCATCCACAGCTTCTCTGGGCAACCTGTTCCAGTGCCTCACCAACCTCACTGTAAAGTATTTTTTCCTAATATTTAATCTAAACCTGCCCTCTGCCAGTTTGAAGCAATTTCCCTTGTTCTTTCACTACATGGCCTTGCAAAATATCCCTGTCCAGCTTTCCTCTAAGCCTATTTTACATACTGGAAAGTGTTGTGAGATTTCCCCAGAGCCTCCAGATGCGACAACCCCAGCCCTCTCACCCTGTCTCCACAGGAGTGGTGCTCCAACTCCCTGATCATCTCTGGATCAGGGACTCACTCCTCAGTTCCATGGTTTCTCACTCCTCTCTGGATTTGCTCCAGCAGTTCCATGGTTTCTTATGTTGGAGGCCCCTGAGCTGGACCCAGCACTGGAGGTGGGGTCTCAAGACACTAGAGTGGAGGTGCAGAATCTCTTTCCTCCCCTGCTGCTCATGCTGCTGTTGATGAAGCCCAGCACACATTTGGCTTTCTGGGCTGTGAGTGCACATTGCCAGATCATGCTGAGCTTCTCATCCACCCACCCCTTCTCCTCAGGGCTGCTCTCATATTAATTCTTACTTATTTTGTTTTTGAAGGCTAACAGGTCTAGCATAAACATTGCTGCAGTCTGGCTGAACTCAACCATTAAACTCTGTCTCATTTACCACATCTCCTGTTCTGCATCTGCAAAAACAGTTTTATTAATTATAATCACCTATTGGTAACATGGAGTCAGCATGGCTCCTTCTCTTAGTAACATGGCCTGCAGAACTGCAAAGAGGAATGCAAGAGTAAACAGCTTGCGTGAATGGAACACCCAAAACTGCTTCAGAGGATGTTTGCCCAGAACCTGGTAGTGCTAAAACAGAAATTAAAAAGCACAAAGTTGGCTTAACAGGAATATTAGCTGATTGAAATGGTAACTAGGGAGTTACCTAGAGACTTTTGGGAGCTTCAAAACAAACAAACAAGAAGGAGGGGTAGCTTGAAAAGAAGTGTAAAAGAAGCATGAAAACCTGCTATAGCAGGGAGACAGAAGTGGGAAGAAAGCAGCGTCAAGATGGTGTTTACACTGCTGGAGGCTGCCCTGCCACCCTCCCAGTCTGTGCTGTCCTGAATGGTGCTTCCTCCCTGCTGGAGGCTGAGTGTCTGGCACTGCTGGGACACACCTTGGGCATTCCCACATGGCTCTGGGAAGTTCTGTTCCCTGCCTGCAAATTATGCAGCTGAAGAAAGCAGGACGGGTTTGTGCCAAGCTGGAGCCCCCCATCTCCTGAAGGAGGTGCCTGTAAATAGGGATCTGTACCCCAAAGAGGGAGACCCTTGTACACTGCCTGTGAGCAGGCTGTGTGTGTGCAGGGAACTCTGAATGTGGCCATGGGCATTAGAAATTTTGGGGGTCTAGCAGTAGAAGACTGTTTAGAAAACTGGGAGCATTTGCTATCATTTGGTAAGTGCCTGGTGTTGTGGTTTATCTTTTTTTTTTTTTTGTTGATAGTGATCCTGAATGTATAGCTCACTGATTGCCAGTTAATTATGTCCCATTAATAAATCAATAAACTGCTTCAACTCTGATTTCATTTAATCCATGTGACTTGGCCAATTTTTTCTTATGACAGCACTGTATGTAAAATTAAGGTAAAGGAAGATAATATATCTAGAAAGTATATGAATGCCTGCTTTATTTAGCACTTCAGTTTAAATTATGTGGTTTTTAGCAGGGTGGCTCAGGCTAGCATGTTTTGACAGCAACATGGGCTTTGTTCCTCAACTGATCCTGTTGTTATGGGGTGTGTGGCTGGCTCCAGTAACTCCTTCAGTGTGGCTATTTTCATAAACCCAATATAAAATAACTGTAGTATTTATTTTTGTCTATGAGTTTTGATCTTTAATCAACAGTATAATCTTTTATAGTATTTTAGCATTTGTTCTCTTGGGTTTCAACCAAACTTCTATGAAAAGTTCAAGTGCCTCTTTGCATTGGAAAACACATCTGGGAGCATGCTATTGTGCTCACTCTGTGCTTCTAGCCATAATCACTTTCTGCCACATCAGTCTAAGCGATAGCTCTGGAAATCACTGTCTACACTTTGTCTGAAAGTGGCTGATTAAAAAAAATAAAACGATCTATAGGTATTTTTAGTAACTGGTGATAGACTTTGCACTTTTATCAGATGAATTATTTTGCTCCACACCCATGGTATCTGTCTCTCTATCTAGTTTGCATATCATATGTTAATAAAATTAAGAAGTGTTTTGTCAGTTAAGGTTATGTATAAAGGCCAAAGAATGAGGAAGGCATTCAAAAAGCATTCACTCTCTGGGTATATATGCTATTTTCAGATACCCAGGCTTACAATTACAGAATTAATGGCTATTTTGAACTTTTACTGCTGTTAGTGGCATTGTGCTTTGTGTTTCAGCTACGTAACACTAATTCATGCTTTGTGGACTTTGTTTCTGTGGTGAGGTGGCATTCAGAGATCCTTCTGAGACAGCATTGCAGAGAGAACTGCTTCATTATATTTGTCAGTCCTGCCTCTAAATGAGTGCCTTGAAAATGAATTCCATTCTACAGTAAGAAAATGCTTTTAGAGATGTAGTTCATAAGGACTGTTCCTGCAGGTGAGCAAAGCTAAAGGCATTGACATGTATGTGTTGCTGTCTCTAGCTAATGACTTGTAAAGGATGAGAATATGGAAATTCTAAATTCATTGCTAGTGATAAATTATACCCATTAAATAATTTCAATAAAGTGTTTTGACTTTGTAAAACCTCTCTCAGAAAATATCAGAATAATATTTGGTTGATAAAAGACTCATGTTGCTCATCTGCAGGCTGTGACTTCAAACTAAACTAATAAACTAGAAGGGCCAGGTTCAGAAGAAGCAGAGTTCAATGCTTGTTAGACGTACATGTGGAGGAAAAAAAAATATATATATTCAGGCCTTGGGATGGTTGTTGAGACAGTTTTATAGAACAAAACGTTTAGAATTGAAATATTACCCAGAGGTAAGCTGGCATTGTACCAAAGTAGGTGCTGTCATTTTGCTTAATGTTTGCATTTTTGCTCATGGTAGCTATCTGTGGGTGATTTTGAAAATTGAGAACAATACATGCAGGTGAAATTCTTGTCAGCAGGGTGCTTTTGTTACAGCAAACCTTCAGACTTGATTTAATAGCAGTCTGCCCAGTACATCATCTTCTCTTGGCACATTGTAGCAGTGCACATACTATGTAAAAGTCTGCTGTGTTAGATTTCATTACCTCAATAATCTATTGTGCATCAGCAGATAATCTGTAATCAGGAGTACTTAAAGTTCTTTCTAGTTTGGGGTGGTTTTTGACCACTGTGACTGTGGTGAATACTCTTTTCTGATACCACACACCACAAATTCAGCACAACCTTTTATCCTAATAGGCAAAATTATTCAGAGCTTCACGGTTTATGGAAGCAGAACTGCCCTTCAGTGACACTGGGAATAAATTCAGGCTTGAGGTGGGCTGTACAAAAAGGGCTTTCTTAAGCTTGGTAGAAAGCTGGAAGTTTGAAGTCAGGCCTGCCCAGTAATTTCTGAAACAGTTCACAAAGTTGCAGCCTGTGAACACTTCTATGTGGACTTGGAAGACAGTTCCTGGGGACTGCACAGAGAAGTCTGTGTGTTGATAGATGCTGTATTCTTCTTGGCAGGAGCCATTCAAACTTAGTTATTTGTATAAACTATGAGCATTTTCTCTAAAGCGAATAAATGGTTGTTATAGCTCAATGCAGATGGCATCAGTACCTGGCTTTGGGCTTATGAAATGTATTTCCATAGATAACATTTCTCAGAGTTTAACAAACTATTAGAGCATTAGGGAAGATTTGTATGCTGTGTACATATTTCCGAGACCTGAATTCCGCCCTTGGGGAATTGACACTGCTACTGCTCAAAGGAGAAGCTATCAAGGGAAAAAATATTGAAAATCCAAACATGAGTGAATAAGAGATGTTTTATTTCCCTTCCCCCTTCTCCATTTGCAGAAGATTGGAAAATAACTGATATTGCAACTGTAGTGGCATAAGCCACTGAGAAGAAAAAAGGATCTGAGAAAAAGCAAATAATATTAGTCTTTTGCTTTGTGTTATATCTTCATCCTAGCCTGCTCGAATTACAGTTGTATCATGGCTCTCACAATGGCAGGGTTGGGGTTTTTTCCTAGATTAATGTTATTTTTCTTTCAGTTGTCATTATAGGCTATAAAGTGCATATCTTTGCAAATTTTCTATAAGGTGCGGTGTGTTCAGAACAACTGAAAATATATTTTTGTAGTGCATGTAATTGCTGCTCTTTTGGATTTTTTTACCCTGTAACTTGAGTACATTCTAGATCCCATATATGACTATTATATTTAGAGATTTGTTCTCATCATCTTCCTAGAAGATAGAAAAATAACATGCAAGAGAGGAATAATTTACTCTGCATTTCATAAGTTGAGAACTTTGAATTTTCATGAGACTATTTCTCCCCATTTCAAACATAATGTCAAAAGGCCTCAGTCCTGCACCTTTGTCATTTGGACAATACAGATAATTTCTAGTTCTAAATCTGTGTGTTGAGAACTCATACATTTGTGTAATGGAATGCACAGGTTGTTTTAATGGCAATTACTCGGTGGTTTGCAGTATGCGGTCAAAGTCGGTGTCTTCTGAGGTGCAGCTCTTGCTGCGAGAGGTGTAAAATAAATGGATTTTGTGGCAGGACCTTGGCATTTCCTGCCCCTGTAGCAATATTCCTCATTGTCAGCCCTTAGTTACGGTTTGCTGCTCGCCCATTTGGAATTAGTCAGGGCCTCATTGAAAGCCTTGGTTCAGCCCCTGCGAGAAGGAATCTCTGTGATGCTTTGCTGGTTTTAAAGGACCTTTGCAGAATTGCAGGATTTTATCAGCACAATCTGATTCAAAGATTTAGGGTATAAGAAGAAAAGTCAGATGTCTGACATGGAATGAAAATACCCAAGAGAAGGAAGTGTGTTTGGGGTAATTTTAAGCACACTTCTTACTGATTTAGTTACTGAATTAGAAACTTTTTTTATTTTCCTGGAAGCCTTGTCAGCTCCCACGTTAAATAACCCTCCAGTACTCTGCTTCTGCTGCACCTTGTAGATTGAAAGCCAGTGTGAATAAATAAATGGCAAGTCAGACAGTATCTGCTTTGATCCAGGGCACTAGAAATAGAGACATGACTTTTAATGCAGGCACAGGCACAGCCCTGGCTGTAAATGCTATATCAACTCCTGCTGCTTTTTTTCTCCTCCTGCCCCTATTTCACATGAATAAAGTCATGATGGAAATTGCACCACAGCTACATCTTCACTTGGGTGATTTGTCCTCTTTTGGCTGCTACTGAGTAATTCTGGGATGAAGACAGAAAGACCATCACAAATGAATGTTGCTAACCCATGTGCAGCACCACAAACTCAGAAAAATATGTGTTGTAAAATATTACTAAAGAAGTCACTATCATGGACATTAAAGTTATTAGAAGTTAATGATAAATATTTAGTTACTATACTTTTTACAGTCCCAGACTCAGAACCTTTAAAATCTTGGAAAGAACCTCAAATCTATGTTTATAAATAAACAACACAAAGGTCTGACATCTTTCATCTATATATGTCAAAATCTCCTTTGGGTGGTGGATATCTGCAGTGTCCAGCTTAGCAGACCCACCACAAAGCTGATTTTTAAAAGCTTTTGATTTTTACATATAGCTAGTAGTTGCTGATGCTGAACTGATATTTCCAAAACTGATGTCATTTGAGTGTTATGGTAAAGGTACATAATATCTCTAGCTATGCTATTTTGCAGTACATAATGTGTGTTTGTATAGACAATATCATATCACATTAATACCTGCCTAAGGTATTGCATGTGAACTTTACTGTGGCAGATGTGCTGGAAAAGTTAAGCCTGCTTATAAGGATTGCAGAGAAATATTCTTATTCTCAATATATCACAGTGCTATAGGGAGAGCATACAGGATCCAGTGAGTGTGTGAAGCATGGCAGTATCTTTGCTGAAGTATAAAAGATTTCTGGAATTGAAATAACCAGGCAGTATTTCTGAATGCCAAACAACTACACAAGAAATATCCAGAAGGCCAGGCATTAGAAAATCCCTTTTATCTGAGAAAGCAACCTTCACTTCTTTTAAGTTTTAGCTCACTGATGTCACTGCTAGTGGAAGCAGAGACAGAGCTGGACCACTGTTGAAAAACAGCTTTAAAGGGCTCTAACTGGAAGAAAATAAAATGCTTATCCTCCAGAGGGTTGAGGGAGATTTTTTCTTTCTCTTGTTGCCCCTTCGCCTTTTTTTTTTTTTGTAGATATGGAAATTGGGAATAGATGGTATTTGAGGGGAGTGTGTGTATTGTTTTGCAAGGCACCATATCCTTTGCATGTGATTTGACCTTGAGTCATGACTGATTTTCCAAGATCTTTCCAAGTGCAATGGCATCAAAATTCTCCACAGTGCTGCCACATTTTTGCTATCCCTGTGTCAGCAGTACTGTGCACATAATGGATTTAGGGTCAAACTGGAAACTTCTTATTAAACTAGACTATACTGGTGACATTGCATTGTGAATGATTAGCTGGAGAATAAAGTTTTTACGAGCTTCTGCATTAACATTTTTCTGTCTTGGTGTGAGGGCCCAGTCCTCATCCTGTCAGTTTTCAGGCCCTGGTCCTTTTCTGCATTTTGGGATCTAAATCTGGGGAGCACGCAGAGAAGCGCATAAAGTATATTCAATATCTCATGAAAATAGATTTTTAAGTTAATTAGCAGATGGCTTTTCAATTCCTCTGGAGAGCCTGGTTTAGCAACTTTGCATTCATGTGAGTGATCCCATTGACTTCAGTGGGAGATTGTATGAAAGGCTGTATGCTCTGGAGCCTTTTGCCAGCAGCTGGCAGGCCTTAGAAGGATATTTCCTTTTCTGCAGATGTGTGAATAAAAAGATGTCTTTATCCAAGAGGCAATGCACTAGAAACCTGCCTAAGCTCAGTGTCAGCCTATTGTTCTGTTTTTAAGAATGGGGCTGCTGGCATTAGAGAAGCACAAAAAAGCAGCATAGCACTTGTGGGCTCTGCCAGCAGTAGACCTGTGAATTAGGGCAGGATGTTGACTCTGATATCTTCTTTTTTTGCCTCCTTAGAAGCCTCAGCCTCTCTTTGGAAGTGCTGTCCATATGCTATTAAGCAGTCAAAGCACATGCTAATAGCACTGATTAGTTTTTGATTCTCAGAAAAGATTCTCAGTAAGGAGAGAGTCTGCAGAATGGCTGCCTTTTGGGCTTTCAGAAGGCTTACTTTGTCCTGTTTGTGAGAGGAGCTGACAGTGTCCCTTGGAAGACTGTCCTGAAATCCAAAGGGATCCAGGAAGGAAATCCTAAAGTTGCAGGAGCGGGCCATCTCAGTGTGCCCTAAGATGATCTTTGCTGGTGGTAAGGAAGATCAGCCTGGCTGAACAGAGAGTTTTTACTGGAACTCAGAAAAAAAAAGGAGAGTTTCTGACCTTTGGGAGCAACCAGCTCACGTAAGTTTGTGAAAGTCAGGTCCTGCTTGACCAACCTGATCTCCTTCTATGACAGTGTGACCCATTTTGTGGCTGAGGGAAAGGCTGTAGATTTGCCTACCCAGACTTTAGTAAAGCCTTGGACAGTTTCCCACAGCATTCTCCAGCAGAAACTGACTGCTCTGGGTAGTCTTTGCTGGGTAAAAAATTGGCTGGATGGATGGGACAAGAGAGTGGTGGGGAGTGGAATGCCATCCAGCTGGTGGCCGGTCACAAGCGTGCTCCCCAGGGCTCAGTGCTGTTTGATATTGGTATCAGTGGTCTGGATGAGGGGGCTGAGTACATCCTCAGTCAGTTTGCAAATGATACTCTGCTGAGTGGATGTGTTATTTTCTGGAGGGTGGGAAGGCTTTGTAGAGGGGTCTGGACAGACTGGATTGATGGACTGAGGACAGCTGTATGAAGCTCAGTAAATCAAAATTCTGGGCCCTGCACTCATATCACAACAACCCCAGGCAGTGCTACACACTGGGGACAGAGCTGAAAGTGGCCCAGTGGAAAAGGACCTGGGAGTGCCAGTTGACAGCAGCTGAACATGAGCCAGGTGGTCAAGAAGGCCAGTGACATCCTGGCTTGTATCAGAAATGGCGTGACCAGAAGGATCAGGGCAGTGATTGTGCCCCACAGGTGAGGCCTTGGGCTTGGCAGTGCTGTGTTACTGGATGGACTCAATGATCTGAGAGGTTTTTTCCAACCTAAACGATTCTATGATCCCACCTTACTTCCTGATCCGTAGAGATTAGCAAGCTCTGTCTGGCATACAAAGAAGTCCTATACTGTGAAAGAAACTGGAAATAAAAAAGCAGACAGAAGGGAATGACTTCTTTAGAGCCACAGTCCTTGTATCCCAACACCTGCCAAAGTGGCCATTGTTTTCTGCCTGTGCTGCAGTGGAGAAGTGTCTGCCCAAACTTACAGAATTGCTCCTCTCTTTCAACATCACAGGCACAATGCTGTCTGTGTCAGAGCCACAGGCAAACTTAAATAGCTGTAGATATATAAAGGAACAAAGTGAAGGAGTCTTTTGAAGCCCAGAAACCACTTTGAATAATTTAGAGGTCTTCCTTATCATCCTACTGTTTACCTTGGCAGTTTAGATGTACAGAGTCAGTGGCTTAGTCTGTCAGAAAGAAGTTAGAGGTTGGGTGACTGGAACAGCTCAAGTTTGGGTTTGTCTGTAGTTCATTATGCACAGGGTTTTTCTCCCCTCATTACAAATAAGGATTTTCTGAAGATTTTCTGTATTTATGGAGGCACACTTCATAGAAAGGTTTGGGATTTTTTTTCTGTTTTTATTTAAATGGCACTGAGCTCTCTGCAAGTAAGTTTACGGCAACAGATTTGCATTTTGCAGTTTCATGCAAATGTCTTTTTTCTTGCAAAATACCTTTACTTCCAGGGTGTATTTTTTACTTAAAGTTGATAATCTGTCTTTTACTGAACAAAGTGAGAAAGCTTTTGGAGAAGATGTGCACAGAGGTTTGAAATATTCATGGGAGTCTAAAAATGACTACTGACTTTTGTTTACTATAGATTGCCTTGGCTTTCACAGAGATGAGAATTGGCTTTTAAAGAGAAACCCAAATCCCTCCGAATGCTTCATTTTGGGAAGGAGGGGGAGAACCGACACTCTCTGATGATTTGTTTTCATGAGATGTCTGCATTAGCTCTCAAATTACAGAGCTGATTTGATGGAAAATTGCAAGAGGCTGCTCATTTGTGACTGACCCTGCCATCTAACAAGAAGATAGATCTTAGGCATAATTGGGTTGATGCTGATTTGATCGCACACAAAAAAAAGCTTAAAGTAAGTCTTAGATCTGCAGAAGCAAGGCAATGCTCCATCCTTAAATTGCCCCTTTTGTTGTCTGTCACAGGATTTTGCTACACTGGATGACTGCTTATTGGAAATCATATGCCTCCTTCAGTGGATTGAGGATAAAGGGATTTTTATTGATGCTTTGTGCTTCTATATTTTGTATGTATGTTTGGAGAAAGTGGCATTTGCCCAACATACACAAACAAATGCCACACACCTTACACTACATAACTTGAGTGATAGCTATAAACCTAGTGAGATTAGATTCCCTGAAAGCTTCTCACCCACACGTTTCACATACCCTTGCATTAGGAACAGGTGAAATATTAGATTTGGCTAATGAAGGTAACATGAGTCTTGAATAGTTTATGGGGAATTGATATTATGAATTTGTTACATGTTCACTGGAAATCCAGGAAGTGAGACCATGAACAGGGAGTTTGTCTGGGAAGGAAGCACAGTACTTATTTCATGGTGTATCTGCACACACCATGGAAGATAGATCCGGATATTCCGTGCTACTGCGCATGCACGGAGGCAGCCTGCATAATCTGGGGTGTCTGGGAGACTTGTGGTGGCAAGGCTGGTTTTATAGAGCAGTGAGTGAGGACTGGGAAATCTGTGAGATGTGTTAATTCGGCACCTCTCCAAGGCAGCCTCCGCTGCTCCTGTGGAGCACGGCCAGCCAATTAAGCTGCCTCCACTCAGCCACCCCGTCTTGCTCAGATGCCCATGTGGATGCAGAGGATTGTAATTTGCAACTGCCTGTACAGGTGAAAATTTTATCCAAACATCCTGCTGCTTAAGGACATAGATTTTCTGCATCCAGGGTAGTTGGGAAGCTCACTGCTTGTGCTTATAATGGGCTTGCAGAAACATTTTGCATAAGGCTGAGAGTATTTTGCTCAGAGATTTGATTAGACATGTCTACAAACCAAACTCTCATCTTAACACAAACTGGTGTTTTAAACAGGTATTATTCTGAAGCTTTGTAGATGGCAATGGAAAAGATTTTTAAGGCTCCTTCTCACAGCATCCCGAATGACGCTGTGAATGAGTTTTAACTCTGTTTTAGCATGGTCGTAGCAAGCATTGCTGTGTTTGTGACAGACTCCTCCCTTTGATAAGGGAGTAAATTTGCATGGCTGAGTTAAGCCCTCTGAAAATAAGGGCTTACAATGAATAAAACACCAATGTACTGTACCCCTTTAATTACCCTAGTTCTAAGACACCATAGTTATAACGTGTAATTAAATTTCATTGTATAAATGGAACATGGGCTGTGGTAGGCACATCTTTCATCTTTTGATGTATAATGACATTCAAAATATTCTCTAGTACTCAGTTGATAAACAACTTGAAGAGTCAGGGTCTACAGAGTAGCTTGTTTGATTTTAAATTTGTAAGATTGGCACGTGGTCTCTTTTGACGATACTGCATTCTGATGTGATCCATTTATCTAATGTCATTAACAGTACATGCTGAATGTACAATTAAGCTTGAAACTGTCAATGTCAGTGGCTGTTAAAAAAGGGTTGATAAAAATGAGAAGAGGAACTGCTGTTTTGTAATAAGCATCTGTGTTGCTTTTAAGTCAAGAAAAAAAATCAATGAATTTCAATATATTGCTGTCTTCATTGCCAATGTAATTCAATAAATATGTTAATTCACTTTTCTGAACACTGAAGAGAGTGAGAGCTTTTTGTAATTTATTTTTGTCAGTTCTGGTTTTCTTTTTTTTTTTTTTGTTTTAGTTAGACTTCCAGCTTAAGTCTAGTAATAAAAATGCTATTACATTGAAGTAGAAAGGAAATATTCAATATCTCAGACTTTTAACAAACTGCAGGATTTTTTCTTTATTTGTTTATCTTTGAACTGACAAGCCAGCAAAAAATGGATGTATTCTTTTATCTTTAACAATTCTCATCCCGATAGAATAAAATGGGAGCACTTTGAGGTTCAGCAAATACAATTGTCAGTCCACATGCTAATTTCAGTGCAGAAATTTCTTCCTAACCACATTGCTTGGTCTTTATCATGTTTCATGATAGATTGACTTCATATACTTTAATCCTGTTTAGGAATTTGCATGTTCTGTAGTTTCATGAATCAAAACTGAAGTGTTTCTTTAAGAACTCTCTGACATAATACTATTATCTGGTAGTGAATTATATAAACTGATTTTAGAAATACCTGTATTTATACTTCTCTGCAAGCAAGCCCTTGTTTTGTAGTAGTTACATCTGTTTTCTAAAGAAATTATTAACATTGCTAAGTGCAGCCATATAGGTGAGGCTCAGAAATCATGTTCACTATTGTTGTATCCTTTGCTGTAGTGGTTTCCTGAAAAACTAGTAGGTGTGCAAGTATTGGAATGGAGATGTCAACATGTGAGTGTGCAGAGCTGTGAGCTCCCCTTGCCATCAGCTCAGTTGCTGTATTTTGGAAAAGACTGAGAGATTTCTGCTGATTGAGTAAGAGCCTGTGTTTGAAGCACAAAATCTCCTCAGGGCATCTATGTATTAGGCTTCTCTTTTAGCATGTGAACTCTGCTGAAAGACACCGTTGGTAGCATATCAGACCTCTTCTGATTCTTCTCTCTTAGTGCTTTCCAGTTTAATCCTCTAAATACTAGTCAAGAAATGTATTATCAGAATAAAGATGTATATACTATTATATATATACATATATATTCTGTTGTCTAGTTAGTGGCTGAGGTTGTGCGGACCACTTGTCAATAAAATATCCATCTGGAAGTAGTTATTCCAAACAAGGCCTTGTAAGTGGACAGGAGATATACAAAGCTGCAGTTCCTACAATTGCCAGTTAATATTCCAGGTGATAAGACAGCAGCAGATTTGCCAGCTGTACTGCTTTAATGCCAATGCAAGTTTTCAAAGGAGACCATACTTTGGTTCTATTAATGCTTTGCCTTTTTTTTTTTTTAGTAGGATTGACGTTAACTGAGATGACTAAACACTGACAAAACCAGAAATTACTCCAACTAAAGGAAAACCCATTTAAAGAACTCGATGCTGTATAATCTCTATTCCACTTTCCAGAATGGTGGTTCTGGCAGCAGGTGTTGTAAACACAGCAGCACAGGTGGAGCAGAGTTAGTAGGGCTTATGTTTGGGGGCAAACACAAGCTGGGGAATAGGATCTGAGCTAAAGGGGAAGACAATAATGTAAATCTACCCAAGATGAATCATACCAATGACCTGAAAAGCTTTGCTTTACTTTGTCCTCTTGTTTTTGAAGGAGAACTAAGTTTCTAGACAGGAAGTGGAGACAATGGCATCGACTGGAAATCAGCAGAGCATTGGTTGGTCTATATAAGAAACTTCTATTTAAATTTCAGAGTACAATGTCTGTTGAAGGAATTGCATAGAGTGAATACAATGTCTTAATAGAATATGTCAATGGGAAGTATTAATGAGAGAAATACTTGGACCGAGCTTTGTAAAAGAATTTCTGAAGAATTGATTTTCTGAAAGATCTCTCTTTATATTCTTACTATTGACTTTTGGGCAAATATTAAGATAGTACTGTCTGGAAACAGTGCTTCTTTCTTGATTAAAAAAAAGAAGAAGAATATTACAATGAAAAGAATGTGCACCTGTGAGAAGTAGAATGATAAACTCATATGAATAGTACAGAATGAAAGTTGATACAGCCAGGGACTGAAAATTTGACTATTATTACAACATTCCCAGTTGGAAATGGTGAAGGAGACAGGCTTGTATGTAATTTTCATTTGCTTACTACAGTGTTACTGTGAAAGACCGTGAGCAATTTCACAGTGCATCTATCATGGAGGATGAGAGAAGCAAGTAGCAATGTGCATAACGTTGACAAAACATTGTCTGTAAAACCCATATGGAGATTTTCTTTTAAATGTATTGAAGGAAGTTAATTGGAACTGGAGGATAGGAAAACAAAGGCTGTTGATAAGGTTAGAGAGTGAAGTCTCTAATCAATGAGGAAGCTAGAGGAGGGCATCCTAGTTAGCCTTGCACATTACACCTTGAGAGGTGATACCAAAAGGCAGGTGATACAGGGTGATGTAGCTGATATCTGTCAGTGTGTGGCTGATAAAAGACCAGGGAGATAAAAGGTGTGTTTAGGGCCAGTATTGGCATGAGAACTAACAACTCATGAGTAGGTTCAGAGCCAGACTTAGAGGATTCTTCCAAAACTTTGGGCTCTGGAGCCACCTTCCAGATAGGAGCTTTGAACAAAACAGTGAGAAGGTGAAGCTTGGTGTATTTATATCAGAGGAAACATGTTATATGCAACACAGAGGAAATTCCTTTCATTTTTCTTATCCTAACCTTGGCTCTAAACTTGGCTGCTACACTGCCTGTTACAAAAAATTTCACTTCTGTTAGTGGTGTCAGGTACTTGTGAGATGCTTATATGTTTCAAGGAAAACATTCTGGAGATAATCAATATCCACTGCTTTTTATGCTGTCTTCCTAAACATACGTGGCCACAGGGGCTACAGAAATGCCTGGGACTCGCTGTGTGGCCCTGCATCTGAGCAGCACAGAGTGACCCACCTCCAGTCAAAGCCAGGCAGAGCTGCACTGACTCCTACAGGTGTGCCCTGAAACGCTGTAGCCCATGAACTGTCCAGTTATCTTTGGTGTAAAGCAGTAGATCAAATATTAATCTACTGTGGAATGAAACAAGAAAAAATGTATTTTTAAGAGAGTTTAGTGAGCTGCTACTGTTTACTGTTGTCCTAGAAATCATGGTTTTACTGTTTACTGTTGTCCTAGGAATCATGGTTTTCTGAAAGGTTTTCACTGTTTGCACTTGATTCCAGTTTAGTGAACAAATGCAAATGTTACTGAATAGCAAGATCTCATAAAAAGTTGCTAATTATTTTTTTTTTAATTTGAGATCTGGTAAAATAATAACAAGTTTAAATTCTTTGTGTTTAGACGTGTAATTTGAGATTTTTTTTGTTATATTGAATACAGACTCAATGTATTAGGTTTATTTTTTAAAATACGTAATACAGGTTTTAATTACTTTTTCTGTTTTACCAGTTACTTCAGGATTTCTTTTCTTTGTATTCATTTTCAAATAAGCACCTTTGCCCTCCTCCCTCATACCCACCGTGTTTGACAGATGCTGTTTGCAACCATTCACTTAAAGATGTACTTCAGATTCCTTGTGGAAATGCTCCTCTGTGGAGCATACAAAGTATGCTCTGGGAGCTGGATTGTGTTTGGTGTTACTTGCCATTCTGCCTGGTATTTCCAAGCTCTTACTTCATGTATCTGTGTCTGAATGCCATAAATACTCCTTGGGGGAGAGTATTTTAGATTGTTATTTTATTTTATATGGGTATGGATTATGTAAATTACATATTTATGCTATAAATGTATTTTACATGTCTATATATATAGAGAGAGAGACATACACATACAGTTATATGTCAATATATAGAGATGGCTGGTTTTTGTTGTTGTATATTTGTGTTTTAAACATGTTCCCTGAGCAGTTATTGAGGATGCTAGGCACTAAAATGATACCAATAATTAAAACTACTGATGGAAAAGGGACACTTTAAGACTTGTGGATCTTACAGCACATGTTCCTCTCCTTTGTGATTCATGGTGGTGTTTGGTGTATGCCTGCTACCTTCACAAACAGTACTAATTATAAATTTTTGACTTTGCATATAGTAGTATCCTCCCTTAATGTCTGCTTTGTTTCGTATTATTTCAGTTCTGGCTTCAGCACCATATTGTGACATTTTCCCATTCCTTGAAATGGGGTCCCCAAAATTTAATGTCTCATGTTAAACAAAGCTATTAAGCTCATACTTTTAGCTGTTGTTGTTGTCTTCTGTAACAGATTATAATTTTTTTACCATTATTTGAAAGTGATATGATTATTTGAAGGAATATCCTCATGTTCTGTATTTCGTATTCACTTCTAGTATCAAATGCTCAGACCAATGTATCCTGTTCAGAATAAACACTCAATACTTTAGTGCATCCAACTAATTCAGCTGTAGCACACATCTCCCTGAAGTGATTAAAAAATTAACTGTTAGAAATGGACTATGGTAGAAATCAAAGAAAACCAGTTCAAGTTTTCTAAGAATAAGACTTCAAAATATATTTCAAAACCCTTAAATATCTATATTTAAGAATATCTTTCTTAATGCTAGGAAATTAACAGTCATTTTATTCATTTGAAATAGAAATGCCTTCAACCTTTTAGGAAAAGCAAGAGCAAATTACAGCCAAATTTTCATTTCACAAGTCATCTTCATCCAGGATAAGCCAGGGCCCCAAGGTCAATTCTTCAATTTGGTATCCTATTTCCATAATGTTATTCTGCAGTGTACTTTCATTATTACTGGAGCACTGCTCGCTTTCCTATTAGTTTTATAAATGGCTATGTTAATGCCTTTTTGCAGACAAAACCATCTTTTGTTAATATCCCAGTGGATTTCCTAAGGATTAAAATATAGTTTTAAGCAGCCATTGGTTCTATTTATATTTTTTCATTGATGATTAGCCCTTGTCACCTACCCAAAAGTGGCATTGTTCGAACAGAGATCTAAGCAGTTTTTAAGAAGATATGAATGATTGGCTTGACTGACAGAAAAGAAATAATTAGAAGCTGAAAATTCTAGGAATCTTTGTAAAATTTAGTACTATCTAAGACAATGCAGTAGTAGAGAAAGAAGAAAAAAAGAGATGTGGGGGAAAATCTATTCTGGCCAGGGAGTAGTCTTTTGTTAATACAAAGAGTTCTGCAGATAAAACTGTTTTCTTTGTCTTTTCTGGGCTGTTAGTGGTGAGAAGATGCAGCTTAGCTGGGATACTGCTCTTACCCCTAAAATCTTGCCAGTTTTGTTTTAGATAATTAAATATTTACTTCTGCAGTTGTTATAAATACATATATTATGTAATATCTAGGAAAAAAATGAATGGAATATGTCTGCAGTGTTTAATAGTCTATATCCTTGATGGGAGGATGTATGTTTACTGTGCATAAGAAGTTCTCATACTTTAGGGAGAGTGGAAAATGACATTTCTTGGGAACCATATTGATGAAATTTGGTTTTTTTCTGGTGTGTCTTTTGTTAGGGGAATAAATGATTTATGTACATAAAATATAATCTTAAGAAAGAGGACAATGAAAGATGCCATTGACTGATTACCTTGATTTTCCATACTCTACATATCTTGTGAGCACTTACAAGCATTTCAGTAGATACACAACAAAATGCAGTTCATAGTAGCAGAGTGTTCTGTTCTGCTGTGGAGCTTAGAATGGGATATTGCAGTTGGAATGGACCTACAGGGACCATCCAGTCCAACTCTGTGACCACTTCAGGGCTGATCAGAAGTAAAACCATATTGTTAAGGGCATTGTCCCAATGCCTCTTAAACACTGACAGGCCTGGAGCATCAACCATGTCTCTAGGGAGCCTGTTCAAGTGCTTGGCCATCCTCTCAGCAAAGAAATTATTCCTCATGTCCACTCTAATAACCCTCCCTGGCACAGTTTTGAACCATTCCCGTGCATCCCATCACTGGATCCTAGGGAAACAAACTCAGCACATCCAATTCCCCTCGTCAGGAAGCTGTAGAGAGCAACAAAGTCACCCTTTGGGCGTGACCCAAAGCCCCTCTCTGCTTCTCATAAGAAACACCTTCCAGCCCTTTCACCAGCTTTGATGCTCTCCTTTGGATGCATTCAGGGACCTTCACATCCTTCTTAAGTGGTGGGGCTCAGAACTGCACACTCCAGGTAGAATTGTCTGTTTTGAACAGCTGGTTGTGCTGTGTTAGGTGCAGGATAATACATTTATGAAGTGGATTTTGTAACACAAGGTGTGTCTTAGCGGGAGCTTGATCTTCCTGAGAACAGCTATCCAAACAACTATGTTTAATTTCTGAAATTGGACTGATAAATGTTCCGTACCTGACCTGCTGCATCTGGAACAAAACCAGTGGGCTCAGTACCCTCAGGATGGATCAGTCCTTTGGCTAAGTTCAGCAGAGCTTCAATTTGTCTTTAATCAGACTTTTTATAAAAGAGAAACCATTCTGAATGAATTTTCCCATGCATCCTGATGTATTTGTAGGTCTTGGAGACATATAGTCTAGTACTTGGTCATGGAACTCAAGCCCGTCTGCCTCTGAGGAAGTTATTTTAGTTGAAATTTTCAAACTTGAATGCTTAAATATGAGTATATGTGACAACTTAATAGCAGTCTTCTGAGTGTGGTTTGCTGTTGTGTCAGTGTCAACTTGGTGTAGGCACATACTTCAAAAAAGAAAACGAGCATTTTAACTTTAGTATATAATAATAATTCATGTTTTCAAGGTATTTTATACTCGAATTTGGAGAAAAGTTCAGTGGTCCTTGAAGTGATGGACACTTGAACTAGCGTTGGTGCAGATGGAACCAATTTAGAACCTGAAAATATATGCATAATCTCAGGCTTTTTAACACGTGTGAAGGAGAAAAAGATTGTGGTCAGATTGCATCCAGACTTTCTGTGCATGCATTGGCTAAGTCAGTGCACCTGCTCTTTGGGCTTAGCCCGTCCTGGTCCTGTTTGGGTGCTGATGTGAGCACCTGCTTTGGACACCTGCTCCAGGATCACCTGACCTCCCTTCAGGCACTCTGCTGAGTGTGAGCTAAGAACTGACAGGCTCTCCACAGCCAGGGTAGAGAGGCACTTATGCAGGGTGTAATTCATCCTTCCTAAAATTAGAAATTACTTCCAAATGTGTTCCTCTGTCTTTCTATCGTGGAGAGTCTTCTCTTGGAGACTTTCTCTGTGCTGTTTTTCATTTCTTCTCAAAATCTCCATAGGTCTTGTGGCTTCCAGGGTATATGTGCTGCCTATTAGTTAAGATACTTTATATTAAAAACTGTCAAAGAAATGAAAGCAATTTTGTATGGTTCCCGAATTAATGACAGTCTGCTTGCACATTGGTTGCTTTCTGTTGGCATCTGGGTCCTAGTACAGACTGCCATTCTTAATCATATTTTAATTTTCAAATAAATTGCTTTCATTATCCTTTCATTTACAATACCATGTGTGCATTACTGCTCATTAATGTTTGTCATCTACTTTGCTGAGACTGGGGTTTTAAATAGCCATGGTTGCAATGCAGTAATTAAAGATGATCCATGTTGATTTTGTAGAAATTATTCTGAAGCCTTCTTACACAAAAAAAAAAAAAAAGAGAAAGAAAAAAAAGATACACAAACACAGAGTGCTGTTAAAATCAATTCCTTAAAGGTAGGGAGGCACCTTAGCACAAGTCATTGCCTGTGGGTAAAAAGAGGGCATTTCTAATGCTTCTGCTTGAAGGATGTCTGATGATGGATCTTTGTGAAAACTGTGTATCTCTGTAATTACTTTTGCATTTGAGTATAATATTTTACACTTGAGATGAAGTAAGTTTTTTTCCAAGTTATTTTGCAAAATTTTTATTCCACTCTGTTTAGTACTATTAGTTTCTATACAGCCGGTTCCTCCCCCCTTGTTTCTACTTCAGATACCAAAACCATGAAGTGACAGAAACAACACAACAGAGATTTTAAAATTACAGTTTTGGAACAGAATCTCTACCAGACAGAAGTCAGAACAACAGCAGTAACCTCTGCCCTGGTTTTGGTCTACCCATCTTCCATGGGTAGAATATGGAAATGCTTCCCATATCTGCATTTGCAGTTAGCATTTACTTGCCTGTGACACAACCTGTGTGACTGATTTTATGCACACACAAAATTGTGAATCTCCGTGTCTGTGCTTATCTGATATTTTTATTCCTTTGCTCCTTAAGTGTCTGTGCTCAGCTTTTAAGACCTGGCCCTTAGGGATCCTTGTGTGAACGTTCAAATGGAATGTCTCTACTGATATGGCACAGGAGTAAGGGAGCAATTATACATTATTCAAAGAAATTTAAATGGATTTTTGAGGTATGATACTCTTTATGAACTGCCAGAGAATTAGTTGTTTTTCTGGTAGTAATAATTTAAAAAGCAATTTCAGGATGTATCCATCCTTACAGGACAGGACTTGGCCCCAGGATGGGACCCTTCTTGGTGGGACCTGAAACTTGAGTCTTGCAATCACCTGCAAAGCTTTTGTGTGGCACTGTGTGGGTCATGGCTGAAGAGGCCTCTCCTCTCTCAGGCTGCATTTCCTTCTGAGCTGAAGAGATGAAACGCATCCTACTTCTTTCAGTCTGTGCCATCATTTGCTTCCAATGAAGCCTGTCAGCTCTCCATGACCAAGATCTTCACAGTCACTCCCTGCCTCAGTGCAAAAAGCAAAAGTCTAAAGAACCAAAATTGACAATGTGCCCAGTTGTGGTTTTTTTGCTATGGTATGTGTCTTCATGGAAGTGCTGTGAAGAGAAAATATTTGGAAACGTATTTTGGTGTATTCACACCAAAAAATAAACATAAATAATTATTTAAATAGTAACAATTTCAAATATATTCAATTAATGATAAAGCAATAGATTCAAGTTTATGATTTTACTTATTTGACTGATAGAAGAAAACCCAGTACCTCTCTACTTGAATCTTCTCTCTGTGGTTGTAGTGAAGCAAGTTGAAATAGGTGTAGCACCTCCTCTTAGTGTTCATTAGCTGAAAAGCCAAACTGGGTGCAAACTGATAGAAGCATCTCAGCTAAGGCTGAATCCATTAAATTTCTTTGAGTTTGTTCTTTTGTTATGGTTAATCCAGTCATCTCAGCCTCATGCTTTTATTCATATCAAGGCATGTATCTCTTCCATTTATTGACTTAGATTTTAATTTAGCCAAATCACCTACAGCATGTGCTTCTTTGGTATCTTTGGAGTAAATCTGTCACAAATGCACCCCTAAATTACTTGTCTAATCTCGTATGCAAGGTTTGGTAAAATGTGTCAGACTTAAAAACACTTCTTTATAAAAATTAGGCCATTTACTGTGAAATGAAATGCTGCCTTTGTTTGTTATTAGAAAGAATACTTCCTCTTATTTGAAAATTGTCTGTTCTCATTAATAATAAAAAATGGAAGGAAATGAAGTAGAGAAGTTGATAAGCCTACACCAGATAACCTAAGGACATTTTCTAGATAAAACTGCAGGTTTACTAGTACAAGTGTGGTGAGCTCTGGGAGGATATTTTAGAAGTTATTTGTCACTGAAAGGACAATTTTATGGAATGAATTAATCTATCCCAGCCTGAATGTAAGAGCCCAGAGTCCTATCCCACTGTACCATAACCACAAAAAACGCTTCAACTCAGGCATGGTCAGTACTTTGAAATCACATCTGCAGAGGAAGCTTCAATGCCAGAAATATTGTGTTTATACCTCAGTACATCTTCATCCCACAGGCTCTGTGTTACAGCAAAGCTTTAACATTTCCTGAAGGGTATGGTATGATCCTAGAAGCATTTTGGAAAAGCTTGTAATTTTTTGCATTTTTTCCTAAAACTGTATAAAAGCAAGAGAGCCATGCTAGTCTGAGCCTTCAGTAAAGACAATTGCTTAAGCAAGTAGTTATGTTTAAGCGTAGAAATGTTCCCAGTAGTCCCTGGGAGGCTTGCAATAAATGGAAATTTAGGCATGTCTTTAATAGTAACTGGATGCATTGGAGCTTGTACAGAAAGAGACTGGGTAACTTGACATCCTTCAGAAGTACTTGCAGCCTTAAATGCTTATGAATTTTTGTCTCAAGTCCGTACCTAAACTTTGTGTAGAAAGTAGAGAATTCCATTACTGTGAAATTTGTTCCAGGATATTCCTTTCAGTTTATGGACATCTATGGATTTGAGGGCTCATAGCCCACTGGGTATGTAGTTTTGAGGATGGTTAATTACTCATTGGGATAGAAGAAAGGTAAACACATTTATTTTCTAATTTTGGACATCATTAGGTGATTCATTCTGATGCAGTGAAAGTGTCGAAGCACCTTCTTTTACTTATTTACCACTTTTTCCTGTGATGGATAATGATATAATTCTGTATATGCTGATTATAAGGTGCAGATACAATGACAGTTACAATTCATCATGAATCTGGATGACCCCAGATTTAAATTTTAGTAACTAGATACTCAGGAAAGGTTGTTATACTAAAAATTTGTAATGAGAAGAGATGCAATAAGGCCTTTTTAGCCCTGTTCAAGTACATGAAGAGTATCAATATTAAGCCTGACAACCAAAATCTGTGCAGAGGTGAAGGGAGGAGAGTAGAGCAGTGATACTCTAAAAGAAATGTTGTTGGTTTTGCATGGATTTTCTCATTCTGGTTGTAGTTATCAAGGTTTGAGGAACATCTGTTCTCCTATGAGAAGTCCCTCAAAGCATTGAAGTTGCTGCAATAGCTTCAGAGTAAGCAGCCAACACTTGCTTTTCAGTAATGTAATAGGGGATCTACACAACCCTTGTCTTACTGGATAAGAAGTATCAATGATGTCAGTGAATTGCTGAGGACCTGCCAACAATGTTAAAAAAGTAATCTTATTTATGTAGGTATATTTTTCTGTTTGTTTTGTGATATTAAAATGAGCAGAGCAGAAAATGATAGATGATTTCTTGTGGGTTGTTTTTTTTTGAGTAACAGTCGCTGTCCAGATAAGGTGAGGGCTAAAAGACTTCTCTTCTTCATACCACATAATATGCCATTTTCATTTTGTGCTGCTTATAACCCTGAGTGTCACAGCTTTCTATTCTAGTCTGAATAGTCAATGAAACATTATGAAGCCGATAAGAAAAGCTGGTCCCGGTTCCTTGGCAACGGCTGTTAAGCAGAGCTGAGTGCTGTTGATTGAGGAGATTAGCTGCCAGAGATAAACCTCCTCTTTTTGCTGCCCTGCTGCTTATCTTTCCACCCATAACAAGTGCACCAAATATGACAGCAGCCAGTGGTTTGGGCAGAATATGAACTTTGCGGTGAATGAAATTTGTGCAAAACACTTTGGGTGCTGACGTTAAAATCTTGAATTTATTGAAATTTTGCAGATTGTTTTACGTACTGTAGTTCCTTGGCTTAGGGATGAGCATTTTTGTTTGAAAGGGTAGTGCTCCAGATGTGAGAGAAATGAGATGTCCTCTTGCTACACTGAAGGTTCATAAACCTGAAGATAGTAGCAAATATGAGTAACAGTTATCTCTTGCTGCTGTTCTCAGTGACATTGAAAGAATACACGAGCTACAAAGTAAAATTACTGCAGCTACTAGGCATGCAGAAGTTGGATTAAAAAATAAAAATTGACTATTTTGTTTGATGTTTTCAGGAGAAAATGCTATTGTATATTAAACAAAAACATCTGGATGCATCTAAATCTGCTTCTGTCTGTACATGGCTTGGAAATCTTTCTGGTTTCAGTATATGCACATTACATTTAATGACAGAAGCATTGTTGCTGACTGGAAAATTAGTGCTGAAATATGACTAGGGAGAGAAGCTGGTGAGTTTTTCCTTCCTGAAGATCTGCATTTCTGTTTCCCATTTTAAAAATCTTGGCTTATCCCTTTGCTTTCGTAAGTGAGTCTGCAGTTCTGTTTGTGTTTTTGACCTTGGAGAGTTCTCTGGGGATGCCCACACCACCACCCTGGACCTGCTGGCCCTTTGCAAACCTGTTGGCCAAAACAGGAGTATAGGCTGGGCTGGTTGTTGGGTAAGTGGGGAATGGCAAAGCACTGGCAAAAGAGTGAAACTCTTGAGTTGACATGTTTAAGAAAAGTCATCTCTGTGCAGAGATCTGGGTGAATAGTTATCCAGCTAATAAATGTCGTAAGTTCAGCAGTGTTATTTAAATGTGTGTGATTGTTGTCAATAATGCAGCAGAAGCTTCAGAACAGTAGATTTTGAGTAGAGGCATTTTCCTTCATGTAGGATTGCAACCCCTTTCTGTTAGATCTGTCAAAACATACTAAAAAGCAGTGATGGCTTCTGCTGGGAGAGCCTTCTGCTGGAATGGAGGAAGCAACAACAAACAGAGTTATTTTCTGTGTGGTTTTGTTACTCCAATGAAGAATCTGACACCTCATAAGCAATATAGTATCAGGAAGACATTTAGAAAGATACAGTTTGATGCTTACTAGTAAAATATTATTTCAGTGGGTTATTCTAAAGCCCTGGCTTTCAAGTTTTTTATTTTGCATCTTTGATGAATGTTCTTTTTAATCCTTTTGTAGCATGAATATTTTGTTCAAAATTATTTTTATTTATTCTATCTTCTTTTAAGTATATATGCTGAGTGTACAACTTCTGTACTTAACTACTCCAATTGCAGGATATTCTAAGCAGCTTAAATGCAGCCCTCAAAGTCCAGGTAAAGAATGGGTTTTAATTGTATACAATATTTTAAAAATTCCTTTATACCTTACAAGTTTGCACAAATATTAAGTATTTTATGTGAATTGTATGAATTCTGTGAGTAAAATACGAAGCAATTTGGGATTGCGCATATCACATATATTGAGGGGTCTCTGCACACATTGCAAAAGCAAAACAAGTCTTGCTTTTCAGATCCCTTCTTGTTATAATTTCAGGTATTGCTGGTCTTAAAAGTTATTTTGGATAATAGCACAAAAAACTGCAGAGAATAAATATTTCTGAAACTGCTCCCAGCCCTGTTCCTGATCCCTGTTCCCTTATCATTCCATCTGTCTGCAGGCTTACTTAGAGAGACAAAAGATCATCTGCTGTGCTGAAGGCTTCTGTGCTGGAGAAAAGGCATTTCACCATAGGGCTTTTTCCAGCCCATAAATAATCTCCTTTGCTTCTCTCAATGCCCTTTCCAAAATGTATCATTCATCAGGTTTGGACTCCAGAACTCTGCATTCCCATACTGGCTTTACCAATGCTACACACTGAATAACATCACCTCCTTGTTCCCACTTATTGCTGTTATGTTCCATAAATGCCCAAACCTTTGTGCTTTTGCCCTCACATTGTCTCAGGCTGAACACTGGGGTTTGATTCAGGCAAGGAGGGCTGTAACCTGTGCTGCCCTTCACCTGTTGCCACCAGCAAAGCTGCAGGCAGTGCTCTGGGTCTGTCACACAGCTGGGGGAAAGCTGTGTCAGGACCTCAAATTAGTTGTGACAGAAATAAAGTTTCTGGATGGAGCTTCTGATAGGTTGTCCAAGGTATGTAGCATCATATTTAGTTATTTCAAAGTACACTTTTCTGGAAAACTGTCAGATTTTTCATGTTCTTCAAACTGCTCAGTTGAAACTGTTGGCATCCTGATGTCAAAGTTTGAGTGAGGTGCTTGGCTGTTCCAGTGCCCAAGCCTAAGATGCCAGAGGCAGTTTGATGTGCTGTGGCTTCTGTAGGCCTAGTTCAGACTTAAGCAAGGTGTAGAGATTTCTGAGGCAGCTCCAAACAGTTTTAATCAGGCCACAGGGTGCAGCACTCTGAGGTTATCCTTGGGTTTCCCCTCCCCTGCCCTTAGGATATCCTTGGATATCCTAAGGATTCCTCCTCCCCACCCCTCCTCTCACTAAAGGATCACATTTAATTTTTCTGCTGATGTTTTCAGGTTCACGTAACATTATTTTCCATAATTTTTTAAAATATTTTGTCGCTAGGGAAAAAGATGGAGATCTTTATTACTATAATTCCATGCACGTCTGAAGTCAGTTCCATTTAGGAATAAATTCAGTAACTCAGCTTACAAAAGCAATCTGCTGTCTCAATAAATATTGTCCTGCAAAGATCTAGAAAGCTTCGAGTTTGGCAAAGGACAGAAATAAACCTAGTTTGCTCTATTAGACACTGCAGCTGGTGAATATGAATGGAATGGTCATCAGTCATGTTTTCATGAGAACAGAGTCTCCTGCAAACACATAATTATCAACTCTTAAAATATAAGCTCTTGGCACTTAGGACAAGTTAAAACTTTCAGTACTTTGTTTTTAATACAAAATTAAAATGAATGCAGAAATGCATTTTGCTGAACATCTCTCCTAGCAGAGTTATTTTTGCCTTGGGAATACAGATGCAAGAGCAGCCATGGTCTGATCACACAGTGGAGACATTGCCAGCACCAAAGTGGTTCTTGGCACCAGCCGAAAATGTAATGGGGATCCTTGAAGTGACTGAAGTACATCTCAGTGATACTTGGAAAATTAGTGTACATAAATAAGCATTAGTATATTTGCATCTCATTGATTCCATAAATAAATTCTTAGTCCCTCCAGTAAACTCTGTTCATAAATGCATATTGTGAAAAAAAAAAAAAATGTTCCAGTTTCACCATTCTTTGTTGTTCTGGCTTAATTTTAAACACTGCAAGCAATAGGAGCTCCATTACTCTTCCAGGAGGGAGCTGAACAGCTCCAGAGTAGTTTCTCCCTGCTTGAAACTTGTTCTGATTCAGAATGTTCATTTTTTTCTTTTCACTCCATTTCTCCCAATAATGTCATAAATAATTAATCAACCAGATTGCATAAATGTTTAGTGTTTCTTGTAAAGAATCAGGTACTTCAGTGCTTAAGGTTCTATGTGACTGCCTCCTTTCTTTCATTTTCTCTGAACTTCTCTAGTTTGTTCATATCTTTCTGATAGTGACATGGTCAGAATTTGATGCAGTATTCTGTCTTTTTTCTAGGAAAAAAGGGTTTTTCTAAATAGAGAAGGGCACATGGCTTAGATTTCTGAGTATTGAGATAGCAATGTATGGTAAAGCTACATGTTAATCTTGCAGTCCAGTGGCTAAACATGTTAAAGGAAAAGATAGCTTTATTGTAAGCCTACTAATACTTGATTTATTCTTGAATTTAAAGAATTTGTCCTCTTGGAGGAGGATTTATATGTTTAAATATTTCTTCCCTTTTCTCTTTACTACCAGTGTTGACCAGAAAGGGAGTTGCTGCTCACAGGATTTTGATTGCAAGCTCTTTTTTCTTAGAAGCATCACAGCTAATACTGAAGGCATAGCTTTGCTTAGAAAAGCCCTCTCAACATATTACAGTTGGAAGTTCTTGGGCTTTTTTCCTCAGAGGTTTTCTGGATTTGCCTTTGATCAAAATTAGAGGCAGATGGTTCCTGTGGCTTACAGGCTGTAGTGGTTATCTGGATGTGGAAGATGTTGATTCAGTCACCATTTTCTGATCCTTTATTATCCTCATCACAGAGCCAAAATCATAACTTTCATGCCATGTAGTTACCTAAGCTGTGGAAAGTTCAAGTCTGGTTCTCTAAGAAGTACCAATTTATTGAAGCATTATTCAGCTTGAACATTAGCTCTAGCAGCAAAATGTTAAGACTTGCTTTCTTTTCATCTCTACTTTTTCCTTTCCTTAAAGTCCCTCCTGCCCTCTCCTCCCAAGGCATGGCCATTATTTCAATGTTTGCAAGGCCTAAGTATGACCTGTTAAGCTTCATTTCTGTGGTCTGAATCACACAAAGTAGGCATTGAAATCTGGACCTCTCATTCTCTTGGCTGAATAACTTAGGGGCTTTTTGGAAGCAGGCAGCACTTCCTTCATGGCAAGCCTGCTCTCCTCTTGCTTTGTTAGCTTGTAACTCAGTTTCTCCACAGGCCTTTCCTTCCCCCCTTTTGCTGCACTGAGGAATTTTTAGTTATTTCCTCTACAATTTGTGTATTTCTATTGTAACTTAAAAAAACCCTCTAAGTATCCATAATGCTTTAAGACTGTACAATCCAGCATTTAAATTAGCAGGTTAACACAGAAATAGTTACTGAAAATATATTTCTCTTCTGTTGAAGACTATATCTTTTTTCTTTCCTTTTTTTTTTTTTTTTTTAAGGGGGGTCTGAGTCCTCCAGAACTTGCAGTCAGAATTACTCCTTGAGACAAGGGGACCATAATGCCCAGAGGAACTATTCATGCCTCAGAATGATTTGGAGCTTTGCAAATCCCAGCCCTATCACAGTATTTGCACAACAGCTAACTAATGCTGCTGTTAATGTTAGCTTTTATCTTTTAATATGAGCACTTTCATAATCACTAACATCCTACCCAATTCTTTCAATCAGCAGAAATATTTGGGGGTTTTAGGTTTGGGGGATTGTTCGAAGTAGACCAGCTATCCACCTTTTTCCTTAGATATCTGAGTACAGAGAGGTGAGAAGAGGCATTAAATCTTATTAGAGTTCTTTCATAGGACTGTTTGGTGATCTGGATTGCAGCAGAATTTTTTTAAAGTTACCTTTGCATTCCAGGTGGCAGTTTATTCAGTAGCTGAGGAAGAGTGGATTTACTGGACTCTTAGTTATCCACTGTATGGCAATTATTTTGTTGGATTAAAAAAAAGATCATGTTTAGAGTGTCCTACTTTATTGTTTTCTGCATTTTATGGTGTTTCTATTCTAGTTACAAAATAAATCTACAAAAATATGCTGTTTTACTTGAAGCTGAGGATTTACTTTTATTGCATAATGTTTTGTGCATCACACATAGCAAAAGCAGAATGCCACCACATGCTCTTGTTAAACAATTTCAATGTGCTTTCCTTACTTGTCTTTATCATGCTTTACTTCTACAAACAAATATTGTAGCCTTTAATTTTAAAATCATATATTTTAATTATTTTAGCTTTTAGCTGCCTTAAAGTCTTCCACCTGTCTGCCAGCCATTAGGATAGGGAAGGACAGCATGGGTTGGGGGTGGCTGGCAGTGCTTGGTTCTGTGCTGGGGTGAAGCCAGATGGATGTGGAAGCAGTGATTCCAGGAGATGAGCAGCGTGTGCTCCAGGACTGATCCCTGTCCACTAGATGCCACTATTACTGCTCCAAAACAGGGATAACCAAGGACCACTGAGGAAAACAACAAGGGACTAGGGAGATAAGCAAAATAAAATGACAAAAAGGTTTGAAAAGCTGAGCTGAGGGAGGTTGCCCCTCGGAAGGCCGCTCTCCCCCTGATTGCTTTTCTGCTCAGCCACTGCAGGATTTGCTGTTGGAAGCACTGGACTCACGTTTCCAAAACATTGTATGAGAAATGATGCTGTAGAAGCCACTGCTGCTCTGTCTGTATTATCTCTACCTTGCTTGCAAAGTGAATATAAAAGCAGAGATATAAGTTATGAACAAATCTTTTTTAATAGATGGAATATGAAAAATGTTGTTTGCTGAAGACTACTTGTAAATGTTGAATGTGGATTTGTGGACTATAGCTTTTGAAATAAGCCTCCTGGCATACAACTTAACGTCCTCTTCAAGGAACAGTAACATTTAATTTTTTTCTTTTCAAATTTTAAAAAGGGATTTTGAACATGAACTCTGTACTTTGGGAAACAGCAGGGAGAGAAGAATAAAATACTGTAACAATCTCCTTCATACTTCCTAAACATTTAACATCTGTGACCTTGAAGTTCAGTATCTTGAGACTTTTGAGATGCAAATATTATGCTTCCCATTGGAAAAGGATTTAATCTCTCCAGTAGGCAATTCAGGCTCTTACTGTGGGTTGTAACACTGACCTTTTTATTAGTCCTGGACCTTGTAGCACCTTCAACTACTAGCTAAGTGAAGGAGTGTGAAGTGATGTCCATATTCAGTGAGAAGAAAGGGTTCTTTTCTTCCAGAAGGTTAAGGTGCTGGGGTATGATGCCCATTGGAAGCATTATAGTAGGTTCCCTTGTTAACAGCAAGAGCACAAATGATGCAAACCAAGGTGGCAGAAGTTGCCATTTGACACACACCACTGGGTCTGTGGACTTTCTTTTTCACAGTGTGGGGCAAAACTTGAATTTTGTACAGAGCTTTGCTTTAATTTGTTAACAATTGCCAGGTAATTAGTGCAAGGAAGCTGAAGTGTGACTACTGACACTGTCTGGAGACTACTGTTCCTTTCTGGCTGCTGCAGGAAGTTTAAAGAGCAGAAGAACCAGGTGCTTCAAAGCATCTGCTTGAAGGCTCCTTTGCAAAGGTCACTTGTCAGTGCCATGTGAAAGTTTCACTGCATGCAGATCTAAATAATTAATTACTACACAGCACAATCTTTTAATTTACATATATCAAGCTTTCAGCTGCCAGGAGACAAACTCCAGTATCTCTACTAGTCCACACCTTTTCTCAGTAGCAAAAGACACTCAACAAGAATTTTTTGCTGGTATTCAAAACAGTGCCATGTCTTGGATGCATCTTAGTTTCAGTTTCAGTCACCAGATTAGCCATACGTAGTGGTTCCAGGATGGGATATGTAAACTTTTTTTTTTTTTAAGAAAAACTGCCTAAAAAGAACTTCATGAATCAGCTGCCCAATAAATAGTGTTGCCTTCAAGGTGAAAGCTGACACTCAGCACAAGTTTCCAAAGATTTTTTTATTACCTCTTAAGCACTTGATGCCTGTCTCCTTTACATAGTGAACAAACTGGTGCAATCAACTCTTCAAAACTGTTTCAAACTATAGAGTTTTGTGGTCTCCTTTTACATAATTCAGTACCTGGATGTCAATCATAAATGTAACATGGTACTTCCTCAGTAGATAATGGAGGTAATATATATGCACTAATTCATGACAAATGGGCAATAATAATGAAGGGTGTTTTCCATTTTCCACCTCTCTCAATGATCAGCCTTCCAGAACCTGTGTTTTGACTTGCTTGTGGTTTAATCTATCTGTTGTATTTTTTTCACTAGAAGTTGATAAATACTCAGTGTAAATACGTATACCATGCTCCAGGAAGTTGTCTTTGTTAAAATACATCTGACACTATTTGAGATCTTACTGGGCACCTGAGTTCCAGTAAATTTGTGTCCTTTAATCTTAGCATCTAACTCTTTACTATATAAATATTTGTCAAAATTCAAGATTTTAAATAAAAGCTTGTAAAAATTTATGTATGTGTTTCTTCTCAAATATTAAGCCTATCAGCAAAAGAGCCAAATGGACGAAGAAGCATTTCACTGTTTCCTTGGGTGCATGGATGTATTATTTTTCTGGCTTATTCTCTTCTTTGAAAAAATTCTAGCAGCTCTCTAAGAGCCAACGTGAGCTTGCTGTTAATGCAGAGTTTTCCAAGTCTAAGTATAACTCTTAAGATATTATTATGGAAATTTCTGCTTTTTGCTGACAGCAAATGATAACACCTCAATAGCGAACACGTGTCCCTATTGATCAGTCTCACCCTTCCCTCATTCTGGGCTGGTGTGAAGTGCAGGTGTCCTTTGCGTGTTGCGTTCCCTCTCCTAACGCGGCTTCAGTGGGAGTTCAGTAGGAACACACTCTCAGCAGCTACGGGCATACAGAGCATGGTGTTATTAAAACATCACTCACTCTTTGAACTTCCTCTGCCCTGATACGTCTTCTGTAAAATCTGGGAGCTTTTCCACTTTCTTTTGTGCTTTATGCCCAGCTTTGGGCATTTCTCTCACTGTTTGAGGCCAGCTGATTGCACAGCAGGGTCCAGAAAGATGCACCATGTACTGACTTTCTGTAAATGCCACAGTGACCAGGATAGTTCATGGCAGACTGAGCTGGATGTTTGAAATATTAGCTGTAATTTAATTTAATCTGTTTCTCAAGTAAAAATGAGCTTTGTACTGGACCTAAGCCATTTCCGACCCCACATCTACCATTTAGGTTTCTTGAAAGTAAAAGAGGGGCTCTTTACACAATTTTTCTTGGTAAAATAGCTCTCCTTTGCCTTTTCTTCCCCTGCAATCTGTGTAACTGAAAGCAAGTTTATTTAAAAGACACTCTGAAAATTGAATGTTCAATGTCAATTTAATTTTAGATCTTATATCTTGCCACAGAAACCTTATTAATTAAAAAAAAATTAAACAAGTTCAAAACACACCCAAAAACAAACAAACCAACCCCAACCAAAAAAAAGAAAGCCGCAAGCAAACAGGAAAATCTGGGAAAATTCCTACTTTTTTAGAAAAGCAGCTGAACTATGAAATGTATTATTTGCACGACTCCAGTCCAACTGTAATCCCCGGCACAAAGATCCTCTGTGTTTTAGAGCTGGTATTTGCCAACCACTCCTTGGGGCATTCTGCTCTCACTCCGCTCTCCTCGTGCTGCTTTCAGCAGAGCCGAGCGCTATTTGCGGTTGCAGCCCCTCCAAAGCTTATTATGCCCATATTTCAAGTACAAAAGCCAAAGTAACTTGCAGTTTCTCCCTAAGAAGTCCCAGTGTTTTTGGATAGATTGTATAATGCAGCTCAGGCTCATGTGCTAATTGTTAATTTTAGAATTCAAATGGGTTTTGTTCTATTCAAAGGAAGGAGGGTGAAGGTTTCTGAAAACTCCAAGTTTAGGAGAATGGTTTGGTCTCTTTTAGAGTTTGTGATTGAATTAGCTTTTGCATCCTTGGAGATATCCTTAAATGATACTTAATACAGAAATATTTTGTTTTTACTGAATGTGTATGCTTTTCTGGACTCTAAAATAAGGTTAGAATTATTTTTAAGGTACATTATCTTTGAAAAATGCATGGAATATTAGTTATTTATGTAAACACAGATTTTGTCCTAGTTGTTTGTAGCCAGTAATGGTGGTATTCCAAAACAGACCTGACTGTTTCAGGTTATGTTTCATTTTGAACAATCTTGTTCCTAAACACTGAGATGTTCTTCTGTTCCTTTCTGAATCAAAACCTTATTCCTTTTATCCATCCATTTACAAGTTGACTGGTATTTATATATTTTGCTGATTTTCAACTGTAGCACATTTTAAAACAGAGATGAATATTTAAATCTGCTGTTAGGCTGCTTTTCACATTACATGTCAGAAAACCAAATCCTATCTGTCTATGTGGTTTCCAAATTAAACCTAGTTTCCAGTAGCAAAATTAGATTCAGATGTAGGGTTTTAATTTAAATTAACTTAATTTGGCAGTTTTAAGTGACAGGAGGATTGGAAAGGAGAAGAAAGAAAAAGTTGGCTAATTTCAATGAGGTATTTGTGTTTAACAGTGAGGGCTAATAATGCCCTTTTTCTGCATCCTGGTTTGGTTTATTTTCTTTTATGCCATTATTTGTTTTTAGTGAACAGCTGGGCCAGTAGTCCCATTTGTAGTCTTTTAGCTCTGTAAAGTAGCACAGAAAGTAATGGACGTTTGCAAATTAATGCTTACCCTTATTTTCTGCTCATCTGATGCAGTTCTCCTTTTGCAGCATAGATGTAGTATCAGAGCAGAAGTAATTACTGTGTTAAAACTAGGATTGCAGTAGAATATTTTGCTAATTAAACTTGTTGCATTTAAATTGCTTCCTTTGGATCACTATATAGAAGAGAACTATTTTGAACAATAAATGAAACCACTTTCTTTCTCGGAGACCCAGAATTGCAGATGGTCAGATTGTATGTGAAGCACCTAGACTCTGAATTAGGCTTTTATATGAAAGGGAGAAAGGTAATTTGAATGTTTGAACTCTCTGTTCCTCCCACACATACACAGGAAGCTTGCCTCAAAATGAACAATTCTCTAAATAAAGACTAATAAGAAGCTAAATTAATTAGAAGGTGTGATTTGAAAAGACATTGATGAGAAGAGTCTGTCATTTCAGACAAATGGAATAGAGCTAAATAAATTAGGCCACATTAATATCTCATTGTTCTGTGAGGAGCTTTCTTTTATTGCATTCATTAGAGGGTTCTTCTTGAAATGAGCCTTTACTAGCCATTATGGATTCAGTTCTCATTTACCAATGCTTAACACGCAGCTCCTGCATTAAAAATGTTTCAGCAAATCCACATAGTTTCTGCAAATTAATATTTATATTTCTGGATGCTGCACTTTTCATCCACATCATAGTAGGCATTGAACATTAAGGTTTTCTCTCACTGAATTGTCAGTAAAGAAGTCTTACATCTAAAGATTTGGGTAGCAGAAGTCTGAAAATACTTTATAAAATAAACTGTATGCCTATCTCATACAATAGGATATTCCTCCAACTAGTATTCTTTCCAGTATTTATTTATTTTGATAGAAAATATTCTGTCTCATGACTTCAGTGGTTCTTTGATAGCTTTTTAAAGTGTCTTTTAAAAGGTTCCTTCCGTATATAATTAGGATACATTGGAAATGCGCATCTCATCATGCCCTTCTTCCTCTCAGAAAATGAAATGTGTATTTTTCCTTTTCTTTTTTCTCTTTCCTGCAGATGGAATATTTGGGAGATGTCAGCAAGTGCCAGCAATAGACATCTATAAATATGACATTTCAGCCCCTGTTCTGCAGCACCTGAGGATCATCCTGGAGCAGCTCTCACACAGAGGTACAGTCACAGCTCTAGAGTGGGGTTAGGTGCACTGGAGGTTACAATTATTTGTGCTCCCTCTGAGGTGATGTGTCCAGAGTTTATGAACACATTTGTGTTTCAGCCTTGCTGGTGCAGACTTTATAAAAGTAAAAAGCCTTTGGATTCACTGAATCTTCCAGGAGCACCTGGGAAGCAATTCCAGGAGAGATGTTTCCTCCCTGTGTAGCACATGTCTGGGACTGACACTCTACTAGAAAATGTTAGCATCCTTGAATGCTGATGTCACATAAATCAGCAGAAAAGAAAAAAAAAAGTTTGCCTTCTGCACCACAGCATATTTTAGGGTCCATATTTATGGACAGAAAACACAAAACTTCCATTTAGCTGGAAACATTCTGAACTTCCTAATAAATTCAGATAAAAAACTGCTTTGATTTCATTACCAGCTGCAGCTGGTCTGTTTCTTTTAATTTTTGTTCACCTTTCCAATGTTAATCTCTCTGCTCTTTCCAAAGCCAGAAAGGATTTTCTAGCTTTTGAATGGCATAACTTGAACTAACAATCAAAATCAAAAAGTTGGATAATGTGAAAGCCAGTATGGTGAACAAACCTTTCAGATACTAATACATGAAATAAACATCTCTTGTAGCCAGTCACTGGGCCAAGATATTTTTGTAATCCAAATTGTTCCAAGGATATAGTTGGAATATTTAACTTTGCACTTGCATCATCTGTGTGGGTGTTTGTACCTAAATGTTTTCCAGTTACAGTCTCGATGAGAAAGTAGTAACATTGTATTAGCATGATGCTAGATTAATCATGAGAAAAAATTGGTTTCTCAGAAGTTTGGGACTCTGCTTAGAGACTGGACTTCTAGTTTGGACACTCATTTAGAGCATTCAAAAATTTTCCAGGGATTTATTTGCTGTCCAGCAGCCCATCCAAATGGGACGAACTCGGCGAAACTTAATTGTAGTAGCTCCTGCCTGATTAACAGTTACATGTGAATAGTGCTTGTGGCTCTTTCACTTGTCATTTTCTAAAGGCTAAGTAATGGAAGCAAAGTTATGAAAATACTCTGTTGTCAGGGCAACACTGAATGAGTGAAAAAACTTGTGGCTGGGCTCTGTTTGAATATAGTGAGGAAGGAGGAGAGGACACATTCATCTCATTAACTCACCTAAATAAATACCTAACACATGGACAGACAGCAGTTATTTATGCTGCCTGAATGTAGGTCAGGTGTCCTATGTAAAGCTTCTCCTCTGAGGATGTCAGAGGTCAGAGACCTGCAGGACACTGATATCCTTGTGAAGGGAACATTCAGAGGGGGATGGGATACCCCAGGCCATCTCAAAGGATGCTCACCTGCCTCCATCTCCCTGCTTACCAAAAGGTTTTGGTTAGTTCAATAGAATTGATGTAGCCTCCCCTTCTAAGTGCTCCTCTGATCAATAAAACCACCCATCCTAGGACCTTTGTTATCCACATCTCACCTCCCTGGATTCAGCTTTTTTCTGGCAGGAAACCGTGGTACGCTTCTTTTAAGGAAACGAACGTTGAAATTCGGTCTTGTCTCATAGTTTTCATAGCAATAAAATGACAAGGAAAACACAGATTGAAACCATGGTGGAAATAAAGGACTTCTTCTTTTATCTGCTTTACTTGTGACATTCAGAGGTGCATACACAAATGTGTGAATTCAAACTGATGCAAAGCTTTTGCAAGCTGTTTTGTGGTTTCTCGGTATCCCAGTGAAGGGAATCTTAAAATATATATATGAAACATAAGAGAATGCTGGAATGCTCTTGCTCAAATCATTGATGTGATAAAACCACTTTTTACTCTTAGTATCTTGCAAATTTTGCGAAGTGAGGACAGAAATTAGGAAGGAGAAGAATCAATACTACCAAATTGATGGATTACTGACACAAGGTTGCTCAGACAAGACTCTGCTGCTTACTGGTGCTACCAGATGTAAAAACATGCAGCCCTCAGGTCATGTTTTCTGGCTGTGATGGTCACTTACACAGTTCACCGTTAAGGCTGTTCTCTGCACATGTGTGCAAAATGGGATAACCATTTCTGCAGTAAAGATAGACAGAACGTGGTCAAGACTGTACAAATATTTCAGGCAACCACCAGAAAGGGCTGAATTTTTTCAGAGGTCTTATTTCCTTTATTTGTGTACTACCCCATTCTTATCATCTCCAAAAGACTTCTGTCTAGCTCAACTTGGTGGTGCCCACCTTCCCTGGAATGGATTGGGGACAGCATCTATTCTCTACTTTCTGTAAACAGCAGGACAGTGTTCCCTTGAAAGACTGTACAGTAGGTCTCGTGATAAGTAAAAATTTTAGTAATGCCTATGTTGAACTCTTTCTATTTTTATTAGGTGTATATACAGTTAAGGATGAAATATTCTGACAGTAATTAACTTGAGGGGTCTTCTAGGTTGTTATTTATTTAATTTTCTAACGTGACTTGGTTTGTCTATTTTATTTCCTTCCTGATGTATTCTTGCAGAATTACTAAGATCTTCCTTTTCCTCCCCAACCCTTTAAATAGTCTGTTGACATCCATTTCCACAGGATTTTTTTAAAAAAGCAATAGAAAACCTTGTAAAATGTACATTGTTTCATCCCTCTTTGCTGATTGCTTATGAGTGAGTGGTGCCTATATTTGAATCATGGCCCAAATGGAAGAGTGTATGGTGAGATGTATAAAACAAAGGACAATGTGATGTGAATAGCAAATAGAATTTGTGACTCTGCCAACTCGAAATGTTTACTACAATGGGGAAGAATAAGACAGAAGCTTAGATGAGTGACACACCTGATGATAATCTATTTAATAAAGGACTTTGACTAAAATTGAATTCAGGTTTCATAATGATACAGATTTTATGTCTTCTTTACACATTGAGTCTCTCTTTGTCTACACTATCTACTGGGTAGATTGATGATAGAAATGAATGCCTTGGAATATTAGATAGTTCCCTACAAAGAAATGATCTGTTAGCATTCAAATACCCTTGCTCATGTCATTTTCACTCACACTGTCCTTGAGTCCATCAAACCCTCATGGAGATTTTCTGAAGGTTCAGTGTTTATAAATGGAACTGTCTATATGGGAAAAACCTTCTCACTGTTGCTGAAACATGACAAATCACTTTCTGAAGCTGATGGTACTTTTTATTATAATCCACAATAATTTATGAAGAATTGCAACATTTTTCATTGTCTGATAAACAGGTCAGTCAAAAGGATGCCATGCAGATGGGTGTGAATCATTTGAAAAGGGAAGTGAAGGAAGTATCTGTGTAGAGGGATGAATCAGTAGTGCCTGAAGGAAAGGGAAATATCCATGTGGTTGGTCTTCTGGATCCTCTTGTCCAACTTGGAAGAAGATACTTTTTGGAGTATACAAGAATGATAGATCATGTGTGCATTTCCTGGTTTGAACTACAATGCAGAAAATACTTTTTCCTATTTTTTTACCTAAGTGAATTAAATTTATTAAAATTTTTTTGTTTTCTTCTTGTCCCTACAATAGTCACATTTATATTGTAAAGGCAAAGTATTCACTAAAATAAGATGCTTAACAAGGTTGTGGAAACAGTTCCACGTTGATTATTGACCTGTAAATCAGAGCCATGAAAAGATGAGATAGGAGAGCTAAGTGTGGGACATCATAATTCAAACATGAAACATAAATAGTACTTGAAATACCACCATAAGCAATAATAAATGAGAACAGAACTTGCATGCTCCAAGAGGCACTTATCATGGGGTTACAGATAGTACCAGTGGTTAGAAATAATACCATGATAACGTGGTACAAACTCTGTGAATGTGCAGCTGCCACAGCAATGAGCATTCCCTGAGGCAGGAGCTCAGAGGTGGAGGCTGAAGGACACACTTCCTTAAAAACATCAGGACAAGAGGATTTGCTCAAGGTCGCAACAAGTGCCCATCTGACTTGGGATTCTGCCTCTGAGAGAGGGCACTGCATGTTTAGGGAAAACAATGGAACAAGTTTCCAAGCCCAGAGGAGTGTTTTGCTCGTTCATGGCGCTGTTCTCAGCGCTGGTTCCCAGTGCCGCGTGCTTCTCCTGAGCTGGGAGTTGTGGTTGCTGGTTTTGTGTTTGCTCCATGCTCTGTGGACACAGTTTCTAGCACAGCTTGACAGGTTGCTGTGTATTGGAAACAAAGCATGTTAGACTAATAATCAGTATTTCAGCTTTTGTTGTACTCAAAATGCAGCTGAATGATCTCTATTTTCACTTTTCTGCAAGAAATGTATAGAGTGACTGAAAAACAGTTTAGTTATCTATATTCTTTTTTTATTTTTTATGTGAGCTGGAGTCACTCCTAAATAATTCCTCAGTATGCTTGCTGCCACTTAATTTTTGCAATAACACCTTGTTCAAAATGATAGTTTTAAAGAAAGCAGTTTATTTCACTCCGTTATGAAGAAAGTCCTGCTTAAGATATTCAGATATCAATAGTAATATTAAGATAAACAAAAAGAGTAGGGTGTGCTTTTAAATTCATGTAGCTTAAGTCAGCAAGAAATTCTGGAGAGATTAATGGGCTGTGGAAATAGGCAACATATTTACAAACTATTTGAAAAAAATAGTACTTTTCCCCTCTTGTTTGCTTTCTTTGCAACCCAGGAAGCTCTTGACAGGGAAAAAAATTATCTGTCTTAAATTAATTCTAACCAGTTAAGTGTAAGGTGATTAATATAACTTTGCTAGAAATAATTTTATATTCTTACAGCAAACTTGTTAAAAAAATTGAAATGATTTACAATCAGTTAACTTGAAAATTGAAATGAATGTGACCTGTCACATATAGCTGGTGAATTACAAAAGGATTGCTAAATATTTTTTTCAGTCAGGACTATTTTTCAAGAAAAAGTATAATTTTTTACTCCAAGAAAGGTTAGAGTTGGAAGTAAGCCTTTATAAGCTCAGTTTTGAAATAAACTTAAAAGGAATAGTGCAGTTCTTGCACATATTTGTGAGGTGATTATCACATCATTATGGAGGAATACAGAAACCTGAAACCCTGAGAGGTAGGAGAAAGCAGGTTTTTCTTTAAATTGAAATATTGATATAAATGAAGGCAAACGCTTCTTTGGCAGAGAGCAGTGTGTTTACATCTAATTTCCTGGGCATCAGCCTGCTCCAGACATCTGTCTACGGAGAAAACTCTTCTCCTAGATGGCTGCTGAAGCCAGGAATTGAAGCATAACCCCCATGATGAGCTACAGCAGAGGAACTCAGCTGGGACTGGACATATTTACCTTCTCCTGGTATCACTGTCACACTGCCTTAACTTTTTGGCTCAATGGACAAAAACGTGCTGAAAAGGTGCAAAATATTCCTGCCTTTGTTAAGTGCTGAAGCACCACTGACATTTTTCGCTCTTCAAAGACATAAATGCAAGTTCAGAAAAGAATGAGTTTCAGAAAAAGCAAAAAGATTTATTTACAGAGCAGCAGATCCTGTTTTGAACACCCATAGATTACAAAGCACAAAACCAAAAAAAACCCAGATTTTATTTTTTTTTTTCTGTTTGGTTCTTTGTGTGGCTGCTCCGCTTACCGACATAATCTGACATGGCACTGACTTGTCAGATACCACATAATATAATTGTGAAAAATGATCTTTTCAGGAAATTGGTATTTATGAAGAATGCATTGGAATTACAAAAATTATTATAGGAGTGAAACAGATTCCATGTATCCTAGGAAAGATATTCAAAAGTACAGAGGAAAGCTTTTTGCAGTATATATAGTGTTTTAGCTGCATCCACAACACCATTGTGTAAAGCTTTTTGATTTTGCATCATTTGAATTTTTCTTTTTTTGAAGACATGTATGTCATTGTGATAGCACCACATTCTCTTGTTTAAAAAGAACGAGCAATCAGAGCTCTTACTTGTCTTTTTGATAAATTAATCCATTAACTAATATGTTTGGTACAAAGGAGAAAAGGTCTGCATGTCTCCTTTGTGTCATGTTTCTATCAACTAGCAGTGACAGTTATATCAAATTCTTTGTGGCCAGGTAACTTTACAGATCTTCTTCCAAAGGAAACTTAGAAATTAGTGATAATATAATGCAAATATCTCAGGCTGCTGATCAATTCCTGCCTTGCCTACTTTTCTTAGAAGATCTGTGTGGCACCTTGTGGATTTTAACCTTTGCATTAATGTTTTGTCTTTTCCATGTCTGTGCTGGCTCTTTTGCAATTTGCTGTCTTTCTGATCTTAGAAAATTGAGGACTGTCTTTGTTTCTTCCTTCTGTGGAAGAAGCAGCAGGTGCCTCTTCTTTTTCCTTTTGGACTTCCCTGAGCAAGCTCAACAGGCATCCTCTGGATGGTTCTCAGCATTGGATTGAGAAGCAGCTCAACTGCTGAAAGTCTTTGTATTTGGGGTGTTCATGCGTGTGTTCCCCTGTTAATAATGACACAGGGACCTCTGAACTTCATTCTTACTCTCTTAGATAATTTTAAATAAATTAACCCCTTCAGTAGGACCATTGGGCTGGGCAAACACCACAGGCCTGAAGTGCTGTAGGTGCATAATATGTTTTTAAAACACACTTGAAAATGCATCAATCAAATTGCAGTTCATTATCAGTTGTTCCCACACTTGGAATGTCAGCAAGTCTCAATTCAAGCATGAGATTACTTCTTTAGGTGCTATGTTCTCTAATAACACCACTTTTGGAAACTGTGAATAACAATATAGCATATCCAGACTAATTATGCCATTTTCTACCATTAATCTGTAATTATAGCCTGTTTACATATTCAGCATAAGACTGGCTTTTTATCATTGCACTGCCAGTGCTTTTTTTTTGACTTGTTTATCACTAGGGAGTATTTTCCTTTTCTATTTCTATATTCATTGCATATCTTTATCTGCAGTTCTAATCTCTATCTAGATGGCCTCATGTTCTTTAAAGATATCAGCTCTCAATGAAACCCAGTGTTTGACATATTTTCTTAATTTTTTAATAGGTGCTCTAAATTCTGAAACTTTTAGGCTTATTTATCAAAATCATTATTTAATTTATTAATACAAAACTTAAGTGGCTAGATTTTGTCCCTTGCACAATCATAAGATTGAAACTTTGCTTTGTTTTAGTAACAAGTGTGAATTACCACAAAAGTTCTTTTCTTTCTCCTTCTCTGTAGAAAGAGTATGTATATATATATACACATACATACACACATATAATATGTTGGTGGCTTTTTATTTTCCACTTACAATGTTTTCATTCTTTACCTCATGGCTGTGGCAGAGTGCTTCTGACAAACATAGCGGTTTCCTGAAAAGAATGGGTAATGTTAAATATCTTTTTGAATTCTACATTTGATTTTTTTCTTGCTGATTCTTAGCATGTACTCACAATATTTCAGGCTTCCCTTTCTGTTTTGTTTTGCCTATACATGGATAAACAAAGCAGTTCATGATAATAAAATTGTAGTATCCCTCCAGTATTCTATTGCTCAGTTTTTCTTTTACAGCTTCTCCCAGCCTTAAAATGGCAAAAAAGGAGTTTCCCCTCATTTTTAGTCTTTATTCCTGTTGTTGTCTGGTTTCTAATTAAACATTTCTAATTAAACCTTTACTACATTTTTTGCTAAATAATTTCCAGTCTTTTAGGAAGGCATTGAATGTTCTTCCTGCTTGACTTAGCATATGTCATGCATATAGATATTAAACTATGTTTTGTTCTTTACCCCACGTTTGTGAGGTTTTCCTCACATGCTGTATTCTCTCGTTTCTTTAACATGGTAAGATAATTGATTTTCTTTCCCTTATTTTATCTGTGAGCTACTCAACAGTGCAAAACCTCTGACTGACTGGGAGAGAAAGTGTAAGGCTCCTGAGATGTGATGTTTCAGAAACTTAACTTTTTTGTTCCTTTTATTTTTATGTGGCTCTTTTGAAGAACTAAAATTCCTGCCTGAGCATCCTCTAGTTCTTTGATACTTTCCTAGAAAGCTGTGTTGAGTCTTTAGATGTCCCTTCATCCCTTCTTTGGTAGAGAGAGTAATGAAATGAAAAGACTTCAGTATTCCAGCTCAGCTTTTTCTAATTGCTGATGAGTTTCAAGTCTTTCCAGGTAAATTCTAACTGAACTGTGTTCACTTCTGATAATGTTATAGTTACTGACACTCATTATAGTGTAAAACATTGAGCTTTTCATTGTTTTGGTAGTTATTGGGTTTTAGCAGGCATCCAGCTCATAGTCACATTCAAGATGTTGGAAGGATTTAAAACCAGCCAATACTGCAAAGTAGTGTAAAACCTAATTCGAAATCCTACATGGTCAAAAGGTCAGATATTTTGTTCATACCTTTTCTCTTTACAAGTCTCCATAAAGGTCTGTTTTCTGTGAAATTCCAGGCTTCTCATTTGATCTGCAGTGTAAAAGGAAGCTTCTAAACATCTGGACAATTGCTCTTTAAATGATGATATTTGGAGTCTTCAAATGTATTTGATACTCATCACCCATAAATTTCTAACCTGATAGGCTGATTATACTTTATCTGCATTTTAGAAAAAGCTCTCTGTGTATCCTAACTCTAATGAGTATGAAAGTATTTGGTAAGGTCAGTTCTATGTGACTAAGGCCAGGCTGCACTTTTCTAGACAAAGAAATAGAGATTAAAAAATACATAAAGTTAAAAATCATTGACCTTAACCCTCCATAAAATATTTATGGGTAGTAAATACTTTTACAGAAGTTAGAAATGAATTTCAAACAATTTCTAAATAGAAGATGGTTAAACTCTCCACCTAATTAAACCATAATAAATAAATCAATCAGCCCTACATAGGAAGGAAAATACATTATTTTATGTTTTGGGTTATGATGAGACTGACATCATCAACAGTCTTTATTGAAAATTGTAAGATTGGGCATTAACATTTTTGCATATATGTGCGAGAGACAGTGATACAATATTCTTCCCTTTTCTTCCATCTAAGTGAACTTTGTTCTGACGTTGCCTGCAGGCTTGAGCAGAGGACAGTCAATGCTCAGAAATCAAGACACTAAATTTAAGTTTAAAATTTAAGTGTTCATCAACACGGAAAACTTCTAACTACCCATCTTATTAACCTGTGAGGTAATTCCACCAGTCAATAAATGAAAATGGAATGTGGTCCTCAGTGGTAGTTACTTAAACTGAGAGAATTTTCTTTTAGCTAAGAATAACCTTAGAAGGAGTGGATACCAAATTCGATTCAGAAATGAGAAAAATATTCTTGAACCCATCTTGTCGTAACTCTGCTTTTTCTCCCTTGTGGGCAGTGCAAAACCTGTCTGCTTTTAAATTTTAATTAAAACTTAGATTAGTTATGATCATCTAATCTTTCCTTTGCTCTGCAGTGTCTGATCACTGTGTATAAGTATCCGAAGTTTAATCTGCTTCTGGTCCTCCCAGATTTGACAGTCTAATTAAGTGCTCAACTTTAGCACTTAGTATATAAGCAATCCCACTGCATGTTTTGATAAGACTTTAGATGAAATTGGTCACTTACTTGTTCTGCTGAAATATTCCTGAATAATTTTATCGTTTCATCTTTACTACTGCACTCATCTCCTCTAGGAACCAACAGATTTCCTTCCTGCTTTGTGCTAAAAATCTATTTGTAGGCTCAGCCTACTACTGGGAGTAAAGCATTGTTCTGGGGTGTCTTAAAGACAATCTTCCTTCAGTGTGAAGATTAATATATAAAAATATGTCAACATACAATCATTGGTTCTGAGGCTGGTGGTTCATTGTAAAATCTACTCTACTTTTCTCACCAGGTTATGGTGACTGAATGAGATGTGCAGAGACCTCTTTGTTATTTCTTGCACATGACTTTGCCCTTCTCTCTGTTGGCCTGGTCTTTACTTTTCTTCTGTAATCTTTCGCCTCATCCCAAGTTCCTTGTGGCTAATTGTTTTCCTTTGAACTTTGGGAAGACATGACGTTCACGTCTTGTTCTTAGGCCAGCAGCTAAGTGTCGCAGAAAGCTGCAGCACAAAGCCTACAGTTTCCAGTTAAGGAAGTAGATCTTGTTCCTTATGCCAGCTTGCTCAGTGTGTAGACAGGTGATCCACACTCTGGTAATTCCAGCTGGTGTTGCATGGATGGAGATGTTATTTCAATTGCTCTTAGCAGCTCTGTTGAAAGCAGGCTTAGATTTGTTCTATGGGGGCCAGCTTGACTCAATATAAATAGCTAAGGGGTTGTAAATTTACAGAACTGTTAATCTTCCACCTCTTCACTTCCCATCCCATTCCACTCCTCCCATCACATCCCATTCCATTTTTCCTGGCACATCCCATCCCATTCCTCATGACAGTGACTTTCAAGATGGTTCTTGAAGCACTTTGCCTCCCTGGCTTGACTCTGCAGCTGCTGAACCCACACTGTGATCTCCCGTGGGGTGGATGGCCCCAGCTCACACACACAGGCCTCTGCAGCCTCTCTCTCTTGGGGTTCTTCAAAAACAGTAGAGAAACAGGTTGTTTTAGGGTGCCTAAAAGGGTGTAAATTCAGAAAAATGTAGGATGAGGAGGATCATATCTTTGATTTCACTGACGATATTACTTTAGCTGTCCGTTGACTGGGGAGTCCCTGGCTGTTTTGCTCTGTCTTTCATTCAGTCATGTAAACTTGGTCCTTTGTGTCTCACTGAGTGCAGTATTTAAGTTCAACCATGATCCAAGCCCTGTGGAGAGGTGTTTAGAGGAATTCCCTTGTACTCTAAGGATAAGTAGCTTCTGGGTACAGCTTCACTAGTCCTATTCAGACTGAACAGAACCTGAGAAACAATTTCAAATCCCCAGTGCCAGGGTCACTGAAAAAAAAAAAAATCAACTTTGCTGCAGTTTTCTCTGGCCCTTGCTCTTGCAACATTTTAATTATTTTTCTGAAATCCTCTGGGCACTCATCAGTTATCTATGTAGCAGCATAAACTAATCAGCACTCAAATTCTGACCTTTGTTGAATAGCAGGGGCTCAGGCAATTTCTAATCCTGCTGTGTTGTTTTGGCATGAACTTCTTTGTTCAACTTATGCTAGAATAGATCCTGTTTTTTTTCTTGAACTTCAGTTGGACAGATCATGGCAGAGGTGCCTGACAGCTGATGGTATGAACTCATCTTTACTGGAAGAAGTTCTGCTTTTAGCCTTGAGAACATTCTAGTGATCCTATAATTTCTCTTATTTTTGTACTTCACCACTTTTTTTTGAACTAGGGACAAGATACCGGTTTGCATGTCTTTCATGTTTTAGTGACTATGTTGTATAATATTATTTTTTGTGGGGAGAAAAATCTATTTTCTCTTTATAATTTTCACATAAATTTTGTAGAAGCAGATCTGTTGAAATAGTCAAACTGAAGTATTTTCCCTCTTAAAAAGAAAGTGGGTCTGGAATGTCTTTATTTAGTACTGTTTCATTAATTTAAAAATATAGCACCTATCTCTGTTTCTATGTTAGTCATTCTTTGCTAAGGCTATGGAAAGCATCAATTTTTATAATAAAACCTGCCATTTTAGACACTTTCAGCTCCCTGCTGTTTCACTGAGCAAGATGCAGCTGAGGGTGGGTGATGCTAAGAAGGAAATGACATTGATTTTCTACTTTTGTCATACAAGAGTATTTTAAGATGTTCCTCTTTATTTTAAATTTTCTTTTTCAAGGATTCAGGAAAAACAGGAGAAAAATACTCAGAAGTTCAAGTCGAGGATGCTGGAATCAAAACATGCCTGAAAAAAAATGTCCTTATTTTCTGAAGGATCTGTGCTAGGACAGTAGAAGTGTTGGGTGAACTGCCTGTTCCCAAATGGGTTTTGCAGCACTGTGACCACCTAGGGCTTGAGAGGTCAAAGGGCCAGAATTGAGTCTCTTGGTTTCCTTCCTGGATGGCTGAGCAATAGGCCAACAAGTTCTTCATTTAATATGTAACTTCTTGAAGAAGTGTGGCTTTTTTTTTTTCTGGAATGGAGAGTATTATTAAGTCAATATGGCTTTTTGCTATTATATTTCCAATGGCTAGTGGCATAGACACTGTTTGCATCAAGAACAAGGTAGAAAGTTATTTTGTATAGGTATTATTTTATCAATTTCTACAGGGTTTTTTTAAAATAATTTCCCTTTCAAAATAAATTTTTCTACTAAAAGGTCTAGCTAGCTGACTCTATGTCCTATGCAGATGTACTTGGGTAAGTTGGTAAGATGCTTTTAGAGGTAATTTCAGATAGGAAAATCAGGTATGATATCAGAAACCCAGTGAAACTTTTTGTTTGAGTCAGAGCATTTATAACCTTTTATAGGAATTCCCAAAACATCCATTACTCTGCATAGATGCTACAGCTTCAGTGGTGCAATGAAGAGTGAGCAGCAGGTGGAGCATGTGTATTGATTTTGTCACTGCAGGACTTTGGATCCCACAAAGCAGAATTTAAACAAAATGCAGGAGCCCTGAGAGTAGTGTCACCAGTTCTGAGATGGAGAAAAAATATCCTGAGGCTATTATCCCTGTTATGAATTGTAGTGTGTTCTTAGCATTTCCTCCTGGTGGTACTTGCTGTGTTACTCTATACTCTGAATAATGAATCTTATATTTTACATGTGCTTTTTCAATTTGTGTAGGCTTCATCAGGTGTGTGTCTATTTTTGAGAGAAAAATGACTCATCTGGAGTTGAATCACAGATATATAGAGAATAATCAACAATCAGTCTCCTTACTTTGCTAGGGTACTGATCAATGGATTTAAATTCAGTATTTCTAGATTTAGTTCTCATATTAAGCATGGTCTGTTGTTGCACAAGTGATATATACATTCTTTACAACTTATGAAATGCCTACTGCAGCTCCTATAAATATGAGATTTAAGGAACTTTAGATCAAATTACAGTACATCCTTCATTCCCAGGCTGCGGAATTGCTCAGCTTTGTTTTATTGAGTTAGTTAGGCAATAAAAAGTCAATCATTGCAGAGTGCTTGTACGTTTGTAGGCTGCTCTGTGTTGGGAAGAAGCTTCATTTGATCAGTGGGTTTGCTGTAGCTGGGCCACGCACAGTGAGAGCTGCGTGTGTTCATTGCATCAGGATTGGTCTCACACAGCACCAGTTAAGGTTACATGGCTCTTTGTGCCAGGAATTAGCTTGCAAGTCATAGCTTTAAGACTGTGAAAATTGCATTCTCAACCTCAATAATCATTTTCATTAACCTCTGTATCTATTTGCATTGTTTACAAGTTAAAGATGAAGGGTCTTTGAACCTCTAGCCATTTCCTTCGATTGTCCATCATTGCATCCAGCATTTCTAGTACTGAGCACTGTGAACTTGACCTGCAACAGCGTTCTTCAAAGGGACTCTTTGAGTCCCTCGAGTGACTCACTTCTGTTTGGCTTCCCTGTGGGGTCAGAACGGAATCCAGCTTGTTTTTATGTCTTGGCAAAGCTGGGAGAAGACTTTTTCAGATGATACCTGGAAGATGTAAAAAGCACAGCCCCATCATGTAGCTGGCTTCTTTTTGGTGCAGATGAGTCTGAAATAAACTTTTATTGACATTACCCCATGGCAACAAAACACCATTATGGTTTTGTAAACAAATTAAACAAGTAAACAGATATTTACATTTGTCCTGCCCTTCTCTGTTAAGCCATTAGGTCTGCTAATGTTTTTCTGCAGACTGAAAAAAAAGGTCCAAAAGCAATTGTCTGGTTTAGCCAGCTAACAAGTCTGGATAAGTGTAAAAACCCATTGCTCTGGGCTGGTAAATGATGAAGTGCAGTGTTAGCTCACTCAGGTGATTCATCCAGCTGAACATCCTCCTCTGACAGTGATTGGTAGCTGATACTTTGTGGTAGATTTAAGAAGTGTAAGACACTGTGAGACACCAAGCAAGTATAAAATAAGTTTTTCTCTTTTCGGTATCACTTCTGAAACTGAGATTTTTTTAGGGACTTCACAGTTCTTGTATTTTACTAAGAAAAACCTACTTGTAATACATAGAAGCAACTAAAAGCTGCTATTAAAGCAAAGAAGCCATGATGTGATGAAATAGCATGAAAGATGAGCAATAATTACATCTTGTCAGCACAGAGTTCCCTTAAAAGTGCTTAATAGAGCAGTGATAGTCAGTCTCTGAAATTCAGTCTCTCAATATTAGTGACATTTTTTTGGAATGCTGTCTTTCCTCAAGGAATATTATGTGAATATTATTCATATAGATTCTTGAATCCTCTCGAGAAAATGATACAGGACATTTTTGGGATGGCTGTTCTGTTTTCCTCTAATATAACTTTTAAAATAGTTAATAGTTTCCTCTTTTGGCCAGGGCTTCCAGAGTTCATTGTATACAACCTGTTGGTATCCCTCAAAGGACTCTAAATTATTCTAAAGTAGAGTGACAGCTGGAAAAAGTTCTGCATTTTCGAGGACAAACTGCACTGGTGCCAGAGCCAGGGAGAGCTACTCCTCCACCTTCTACACCAGAGGACACTTTCTCCTTAATTGTAATTACTGCAGTATGACGTAAATGAAACCTGGATCTAGTGTTTTTATCCTAATGTGGGTTTTTTATGCTTATCAGGAGTAAAGATTTTTTTTTTAATAAATTAAACTACCTGATTTCTGAAAGGTTTGTAAGTGGTGATGTGCACAGTAGGAGCGTGTTTCATAGGAGACTTGCTTTAGGTTTTCACAGTAATAGATCATTGGGCCCTGTCCCTACATCACTTTCTGGCATATCACATGGCTATATCTTCTAGATCCTTCCTTTGGCTGTATCACCACTGATTCTCATTATGAATTTTTCATACATCATGTGTTTGTGCTTTTAATGGAAAAGGAAAACACCAGCACCTTCTGGACTGGGCAGGGAAACAGATGAACTGGTTTCACTGAAATGATGATGATGATGTGGAAAAGTACGGGAAAGTTAGGAGCAAAAGGGAATCTGCCATGGATCCGCTCCAAATCCTGTTTTGGCAGCCCAAGATTAACTATGATCCAGCTGTGGAAAGGACCCAATTATTTGCCCCTTAATCTTTTGCAAACTAAGTTCCTGGAAGCTGCACTCCATCTGCCTCGAAATCTGTGTCTTGGCTTATTTTTCACTAAGAAACTCTACAGCCTCTAAGGATGGACAGCTTTGGGATTCAGAATGACTGTGCCATATGATACATCATCTGAATGTCAGAAAAGCTGTTTCTTTATGAACAGTATACTTAGTAGATAATCTAATAGGTCCATTTACCCTTTAATTTCTTACATTGCAGTTAATTAGTATCAAATTCTGGCTGCATTGAAACACTGCTGTTGGCCCTATTTTCCATTGCTGTCTTCAGGATTGAGCTTCATTTTTAATGTTCTGTAGTGAATTTTCATTACTCTAGGTAAAAAAAGTATTTTTTGGTACACCAAAAAAATGGGATTGTTTTTATGAAAATGATTGGTTTTATGTCTTTTTCTTTATGAAATCAGTGACAAGGCTGATGTTTAGAATTATTTTTTGGAAGTATTTGGTAGCAGAAAAACAGTGTTGTGAACCTGCCAGAAGAAGTGTGCCAGTGTACTCTAGATGCTGTCCCACAATGGTTTAGCAGGATCTGCGCTAACTGTGTCTCCCTTACCTAAATTCTCTAAGTAATTTCTAAGGGATGTTATTTTGGATGAGATGCTATTTTAAGGACTTTTTTGGTTGCCCACTAATTCTCTATAAAGCTGGCTACCTGTAGTAAGCATAAATTGGTAACAGGTGCTCTTCCCAAAGTGTTTTCACGAGTTTTTTGCCCAATGAATTTTTGAAGAAGAGCCCACATATGACCAAGACTTGCTGGCATGTGCTGTGCCTCTCTTCAGATTGGAGAAGTGATAGAGAAGGTGGCATCAATTCATTTGATGCTGTCCACAGCAGAGCAGGCACATCTGGATAGGAGATACTTTGTGCTGAGGGGTGTTAAGGGTCTCTCTTTGTAATTCACAGAGATGTCAAAAATGTTCCAGGATCCCATAAAAACATGTTGCCAGGCAAATAATGCAGAACTGAATTAGTTTGACTGTTTTGCTTCTGTGTTCCTGGTGAAGAAGCAGGTTCATCTAAATGAGGCAACATAAACATGAAGCAGAGTGTTTGGACTTAATGTTACAATTTATGAAAAAAACCTTAACTGTCAAAGACTTAAAAGGTTCAGCATCTGCTGTATCATATACTGCCAGCCTCTGCGGAGGAATCAGGGCAGCATATTCCAGAAAAGCAGCAATAAGATAAAAGCACAAGTGAAGTTAAAATCTTTCCTTTGTATTTAGAAAGTTTGCATTGAAGGCTAACAGATCATTGAGCGTATTTATCCTGGCACTTCCCCAGTTTTAAGACTTTCCACCATTTAAAATGTTTTTGTTTGGTTGTTTTTTGTTTTTTTTTTTAATATTACAGTAAAATCTGAGCACCTTTTAATATTCAGTATTCATGTCCTCTATCTCTGGTAGATAAAGAATTAATGTTATCCTCATTTCACAGATGGGACATGGAAGGACTAAAGGGTCAGGTTCACAGAGATATGTAAATATTTATATTTCTGTTGATTACGGTAGCAAGTCTCCTACCTACATAAGATGCTTAAATATGTTTTTGGTCACAGACCTTGGTGATTATCTGACATTTTACAGGAAATCAGTAGTGACACAGGGATCTGAACCCTTTAGTGTTCTTTGAGTTCATCTTTTTTTGCTGTGTGCTTGCTGAGATTATGTGAAGTCTAAGCCTTCCATTCTCACCAAGCTGGTTTTAGCATAATGGGACAGAGGTAGAGAAAGCTGCTTTGATAGCTGTTTGCCTTGGGCATTATAAAACAGAATTGACTTTAAAAAGGCATTTACAAGTGACCTAGTGCTTTCTGGGAGATGGGCACTGCTGTTGGATCAAAAGCTAGAGGAGGTACAGCTTCGGGACAGAACTAAAATCCCTCTGTACTGCTAAAAGAATCAGTATCAGAAGAACTAGGGGGGGAGGGGGGTGAGGAGAAAGCAGAGTAGGTAAAAGTGATAATTTCTGAATATTTATAACCTCTTTTGTGCTGTCCCACAATTGAAAACAAAGGAGGTGGAGCCTGTGTTCCTAATTAAACTCTAATTCTGCAGGTCAGAGGGTAAGGTGACCTGTCTGCACTATCTGCTTTTCAGGCCAACATATGGTGTGATTGATATTGGCTCTAGAGGGGTCCTCCTACAGCTGGAATGCTGGGGATGTGAATATGATATCAGTTCCCTAGGGAGAGCTGTAAATTTAACGTTGGGGGATAAAGTGAATATAGTATCAATAAAAAGATATTGCTGCTATTTTTGTCACCTGTGCACTGACACTTACAGCATTGGCAATAACATGCAGGTCAAAACACCTTCCAAAATGGGATGAAGAACTTTGTTCTTCAGTTTTACCACTGGGGAACACAAATCTGATTTGAAAATAAATAAGTAAGGTCTCTTTCTTCCACTTTGATCTAAGAGCTGTTGATACGGCAACAAAGGTTACTTGAATTAATTCTGGAGAGGAATGTAAATACCAAAGTGTAGGATAATGGGATAATTGTATTGATTGTTACAGGAAGGATATTTTCTTCTCCTGCATGAAAAAAATAGTCTTTTCTGTGTTAAATATAAAAAGGAAGAGTAAAGGAAAGACTGTTTAAAAAACAATGTAGAAAAAACAGTGGGAAAAATTATAGAAAAAAGCTGCCTGCCATCAAATATAAGACCTCTGAGTTCAAGAACGTGGTTCACGATGCAGGCTTACTGATTTAAATTGAGGTTAGATTGGTCCTAAGAACAGCTTTTTTGTTGTCCTTTTCACCTTGAAATATAAGGTTATAATTACTTATTTGGTATCTATATTTTTATAGGTCTTTGATTCCTGTGGCAAACACACTTGTGAAAAGCAAAGCAGACTTTTTTTTGGTTTCAATTAAGCAGATTATTTTTATTTATTTTTTTTTAATCAAAAGTGGTGAGTGAAAAATTAAACTAATACATTCCAAATAATAGAGTTTTAATTCTTTTAACCAAACTCTGCAGTATTTTCATAGTGTTAGAAGCTTCTCTGGCAGACTTTGTGTTGTTTGCTACAGAAAAGCCTCAGTACAGTCAGATTCTGGAGAACCTACAACTTCAGAGAAAACAGCCAGACCCTGAAGAGCATCAGTGCAGCACATGGAGAGACTGGAACAACGTGGGTTGGCATATGGACAGTAATTTTGCTGTGGCAGGAGCCCTACAGGGATGAGGAAAGGGTGATATGTCTTTGCATGCACAATTCATTCTGTCAAGGCTTGAACATACAGCTTCAGGCAAGAATATTAGACACCTCAAGTCTGCTACATGCAAAGGCATTTTTCTCAGTTCAATCACTTCTGTACTTTCCAAGTGATTGGTGATAGGAAATCAGTAGCTGATACCTGGGGTTTCTGACTGATTTTTCCTTCTATCAAAAGTCCAGAAAACTGAGAACTTATCTGGGGATTTTAATGGTGGAAATTCAATACTGCCGCCTCATTACCATTCTGTTATGGATTCCTTTCATCCGATATCTTGATATTACCACTTAGAGCAGTAAAATGGTTTCAATTTATTAAACTAAGTGTTTAGTTGGAGAAAATCAAAAGTGCATGCTAATGTCACTGTATTGACAACCCTTCATCCTCACTGTGGAGTTGCCTGTATTTATGTTACCATGCCACGTGAGCTTCTGGAAACGTTGGAGGCTGGAGCCATAGTGAAGACATTTCTGTCACATCGCTGCTGCTTAATTAGACAATGTTGCTTTCAACAGCCCTGCTCAATAGTTGTACTCTTAAAATACCAGGCTGTTCCAGGGACCTGTGTACATTGTGACTTGTGTAACATGGCCTCCAGCCTGAGTATTTATGAAAATTCCGTGTACAGATATTCAGAATGATTTAAAAGTCTTCTTTTCAGTTAGAAAACTGGCAGTATAGAGAGTTTTGATTTGCATGGTTTTGAAACATGTTTGCACATGTTTTCTAGAAATAAAATGTATATGTTGCTAACTAATTGGTTGCGGCTTGATTGACAGACCAAAATATTTTTAATTGCAAATCCTAAATCTAATTTAAATCTCATTTCATCTGTTCTAAAGAAGCTTGACTGATTAAAGACATTTAATTTCACTGCCATGCAATGGATATGATTTTAGTGCCACCTTTTTTTTAACTGGCTTTTCAAAACCAGCAGTGCAAGTGATGCCTGTAGACCTGAAGGGAGACAGGGTTATGTAGCCTGAGTACAAAACTTCGGTGTATTACTCACAAATAGAAAACAGAAAAGTTAAAGAATAAAACAGATTGGTCCTTGTCTCCTTTAAAAACGCACTTTGAAACTATCTCAGATGAAGTTATTATCATAAAACATGAGTGTCAACATCTATCAGAAGAACAAATGTGTTACAGTGATGCTAGGTATGAATGCAACTCTTTTATTTCTGGGTTGACAAGCTTAGATTTACTGCAGGTGATCTGGATTTCCTTATTGTCATATAATTTGGGCAGTATGAAGGAAATTATAGTTAAGATCTCTTTGAGTGAGGTATGCTTTGAAGAGAAGGATAATATGATTGTTGTAGTAGCTGAGATACTTGATTAAAAAACAGCCAAGTTTCTGATATGTTAGCCTTTCTTCTAAAATAAATAGGGAAGGGGAACAGGCACGGGAGTTGAAGTGGTGTGCCCCTAGGTGGGGACGTACTGCCAAGGCATTGAAGGACCTGTGCTTTCCTATTTCCCCTGCACTGATTGATTTGTGGGTGAGGTTTTAGCCTGTAATGTTGGCAGTCTGGCAGAAGTCATATGGATCTTTCTGGGGAAGAAGGAATGTCTCTGTTTAAGTGTTAAGGGAAAAAAAAAACCAACCAACAACTTTCTTTACATGGAATTCTGTACATGGAATAAAAATGCAAGTTGCAAATTGATCAGATAAATGCACTGGTTCATCTTAATCTATGTATTTTGATGTTCCAGGGAGGTGGGAAAACTCCTATTCCTTGTTTTATCTAAGCCTGTATCTCATTTCTGACAGTGTCAGGACAAGATATGTGAAGGAGACTTTGGAGGTTCTGTAGATTCTATGATTTGGGCATTTCCCCCTCCTGTGGTAACTGGCTCTGAAAAAGTGCTGCAGGGCAGGTGTCTCCTACTGTACAAAGGAAGTCTCTTGTCCCTGTTTGATAGAACCTTGAATACCTTTGTGTTTACTCAAACAAATACCCTATATTGGACCCTACCAGAATCATTGAGTCAGGTATCAGTGAATTCCTCTCGATTATTTATTTACCTGATATGACTTTGCTGTTTGTTTTTTTTTTTAACGTAGCATTAGAAGGATGACCATTGCCTGCCCATTGCATTTATTCAGCTCAGTGGTTCATGAAGTTTTCAATTTTGACAAAAAGCCCAGGTCTGAAGTACTTTCAGTGTATACATTTGGTGGCTGGCTCAAGGAGAGCTCCCAAGTGAATACCCCTACAAGAAGCTTTCCTTGATATGTTTGGCTGGGTCATACAGATATTTTGAAAACAGCCACAAGATGCAGGGGAGCACCTGAAAGACAAAGAACATTTTAGAAGAATGAGAAGGGTAAATAAAGGTGAGAAATACAGATTCTGTTGCAGGACCTGTGGTGGCTTAAGGAGAATGGGAGAGAATTGCAGGAGGAAGCAGCAGAGAATACTTGGATGGAGTTGGTATTTCCATGGAGGTGGGGATATGAACGTTAAGGAATAAAAGCTTCAGCCTTTTTCTATTTCTTTAGCCATTCTCATTGTCTGGTATTGAAACTATTCCTTGTTTGGTTTTGGATAAGCAGGCCAGCACTGCTCAGAGTTTTTTAGTGGGGGAATTCAGATGTTTCAATATTTTAGGACTAGTAACAGCCTTCCTGTGCTCCTGTGCCCATAGTTGTGCATAGTGAAGCTTTCCATTTATTTCCCCCCAAAAGAATATAATTAAATTTGTTCCTAGCCAAGTATAGCTATAGGTTATTTTGTCCAATGTAAACAAATTTCCATTTTTCAGCAGTTAACTTTGTTTTCTCAGATTCCCACATGTTATCAAGAAGCTGATTTTTCACAATGTTGTCAGATTTTCCTTAATTTCAGGGTATATACTAACCTGTGAAGATGGCTGTACCACCTGTCACATCTCCTTTATAGACCATTATTAAATAATCCAAAGACTCTAAAGGACCTTATATGTAAGCAAGAGAGCTGAAATGGAATCAAAATGTATATAATTGTAAAAGCAGGATGAAAACAGAATTCTTCTGACTGCTATTTTTAAGTTAAATATCAACATTTTCCATAACACAAGTGTTTATTGGTAGCAAATGAAAAATTTATTGATGGAAATGTTTAAAATAAATAGCAAGGAGGAAACGCTTGCATGTGATTAAATATAATTAGAATACTTTTGGCAAATCATTGGTTTCAGTCCAAGGAAAAAGTGAGGCAACAAGTGTGTGGCAGTCACAGCTGAGAGGGACACCCCTCCCTTGCCAGAGCTGCCCAGTTCACCATTTACTGCCTCTGCTAGAATTATCCTGGAGACTCCTGGAAATGGATATTGGTAGGAGTTTCACCTGTGTCACTGCAGCAGAGATCCAGTGCAGCTGCAGGAGAGGCAATTTTAACCCCTATTCATGTAGCTTCTTTCTCACTAAATAAAGATGTTCTTTGAGAAATAGAATGCATTTGACACTGTATTTACCATTCATGTCTACTATGAACAGAATTATTTTATAGACAGACACATTGTTCTCTCACATATTAATTTTTTTAAATGCACTTCACTTCTGCTGACAAGCTATTAAAATTCAACATTTAAATGTCACACTATGGCATGTAATTTGCTGTCATGAAAACAACTATGGATTTATTTTCTGGTGAGATTCTCGTTAGGTATTGAGCAATATGTCAAAACCAAAAAGTGTCATGAGTTCATAAAGGGGGGAAAGGAGAAATCCCCAAATGGTATGGAATATTAAAAATCACCTGTACTGATAGGAAGAGATTCAATGGCTCTGGTTATTATTTTCTTTCAGTTTGGAGAAGGAAATATAATTGTTCTGGTGAGTTGGAGTTTTGATATAATTCTGAATAGGTCAGACCAATCAAAATGCAAGAGTTAATTATTGAAGCTGAGTTCAGTCAGCTCTTGGATGGAGACCACCAGTGATAAACTGAAGATGATATACAAAGCAGTTGTCTTGCTGCTGTTCCATTTTATCTTTTTTCTTCTTTCTGAGTCTATTTAACATTAAATCCATAATCCAGCATAGCTCTAAAGAGGGATGTGCTGTTTCAAACACAGATGCCACTGCAGAGTATAATGCCTTGATCCCCTCTGGATTTCAAAGATGATAGGCACCTTTTGCAAGAAGTAGCACATAAATTTCAGTGACTGACACAAACTTAATTTGGACAATTTTCTTTACCAAATTCCTCCCACACCCGTATAAAATCCATTATATTTATTTAATCGTTGCCCTTATCAGCTGTTCAGATTTGTTTTATGCTATCAGACAAGCACTGTATTCCAGCCCTCAGAGGGCAACATATTAATCTCAGCTGAAGAAAAAAGCATGCTATAATTTTCCAGTGCTTTCATACTAAAAGTTGTTGGTAACAGTAATAAAAATTATTTTATGCTTAATACTGTTTGATTTAGTAATATTTTGAAGGTCCAACTAACAGCTTATTTTTCATTCCCACATTATCCATAGAAATTGCTTTATTCCTTTCATTTTTGTAACACTAAAATATATCTAAAGTGAAACCAAATAGCGTATTTGTTATTTCAAAATATTTTCACTGAAAACTATTTTACATTATGTACAATAATATATTCAATAAGAAAGTGATTGCTTTCTTAGATAAATGCTAAATTATCCTCCAGGCTTCTGTAAACTTCCCGCATAAGTGATTTGTCTTTTTTTTTTCCTCTTCTGTTATTCATTTTTACTGAAGCTCTAACAGTATGCATAGCTTCGATGTGACTACACAACAGATTTTCATGTGAAAAGTACTGTGAAAGATTTTTAGTAACATTTTTTTTTTACTGTCAGGTTACCTGTCTTTCAAACAGCCCTTTTAGAAATTCTGTTAAAATGTGTATGTCTAGTGTCAAGAGCATCAGATCCAGGCAGAGATGGGCAAGTGTTCAAAATGACCTGTCATTGCCGAAGGGAAGTGGTAAAGAGCATTGTGCTGCTCTGAAAGAAACCTCTCCATGCTAAAGTCTTTAAAAGTTCCTGTATGGAAAAGTTGGGGGGAAAATCATGGCTATAACATTTTTAAATGAAACTGTGAATTTTATTTTGAGCATAGAATAATTTTTAGAAAAATATTTAGAAATAAAATTAATACTATCGCCATCGTGGTTAGAGAACAGTCCCAAGATGGATTTTGCTTTTAAAGCCCTTCAATATTCTGTTACAGAAACAAATTCTCAAACAGAGAATAAAACCTTTCTTGTCTGAGGAGAGATGCTGCATTATACAAGCTTCTGGTTTCAGATGGAGCCCAGGATTTGGCACTGAGGGTACTAACCTGGCTGCTGCCGGCAAAGAGGCAATCGTGGAGCTCTACAAAGAAGTTATAATTGTTAGTGGAGTTAATGAACAAAGCTTCTTCCCAAGGCCTCATTGGTTGCTTTTGTAACAAAATCCTGTTGCAGTTCTAGCAAAGGTTTTCTTTGAGAAGAAACGAGTCCAAGTCTGGTACTGGCAGAACAGAGACAGAGATATGTAAAGGGAAGAGATTGTCATACTCTGCTTTTAACCAGGAAAGGGAAATATGATAAAATGAGAGCTGCAAAGCACCTGATCCCCTTCACCTAACCTCAGTTTAGGTTTAATTGGCAGGCTCAAATGCACAAGATTTGGAGGAACAAGGTGAGAAGCAGCAGGCAGCTGTATGAAATCTCACTGTGATTGCAATAAGGCTGCAAGGTTGATGGGATGAGCTCAGAACACTCTAAATGAAGTCTCTATTCTCTTCCTCCATTTCATACTGGATTTTTCTTCCCCTTACTATCATAGAGAGGAGTACACCAATATTTTTATTAACAGGTCACCAGGTTCATATTTCAACGTGCTCAGCCACTTCAAGTGGGTGAATCCAGGTAGAAATTGTAATGTTAAAATAATTTTTTAAAATGTCTAAGATGTTTTTGTCTTTGTTAGAAAAGTAGAATATGCTTATGTCTTTGCATCCTGGTAAGCCACTGAGCAATTTATGGGATTGGATGGGATTCAGTATAACTGTGTCAGCATGGTGCTGTTCCTGGGTTAATTAGCCCTGCTAAATTCTGCAGTGCTTTGTTTTGTACACATTATAGCTTTGATAGTGCCCACTTAAGTATCTCTTCGTGGTAGTGCATTTATTGAGTAGATATACTGTTTATGGTCAATTTTAAACTCTCTTGGTGTTATAAATGCTAAGTCCTTACCTTAAATTTCTATCAGATTTTTCAAGTTATCAGCTTTCTGTTTATCATGTTTTTTTAATTTACTGGAGCTTTGCTTACTTCTAGTGATTTCATCAGATCGATCATTAGAAGTAGAGTGGGTTTAGTATTATTGCTTAAATAGATTTCTAAATAAGGCCTACATGTATTGACTTCCTGTTCTAAACTGCCTCTACAATGTGAAAGCCTTAGCCAGTTTGCTGGGTTTTTTCCTCTTTTCACAGAGAAAATATTTTGAGTTTATTGCTAATTTGCCATGGGAATCTAACCTCTTATGATAAAATTTAGTCTGTATACAATGAACTCAGACCAGTGTCTTCAAATGCACATATGCATATTTTGTCTGGTACTTCTCTGAGGGATCTTTTTTTGTTTGGTGTAATAGTGGGTTTACACACTAGAGATTTATTTGCCTTTTATTTACTAGCAGTTTTGTAGGATTTAAAATTTGTCACCCAGTTCCATGTGGACTGTCTGAGTTACAAAACCAGCCTACCTAAATCTTTGCAGCTGGTTTTGGTAGAGAAGCAGGTGCACAAACAAGCCCAGGACTGAATGATGAACAGCTGAATTCACTGTTTTCAAAGTTAGTGAATTCGTGCTTTGGTTGAAGTACACAATCTTCTTCTGTCTCTAGTGAGTAGATAATTCAAGGTTTAGATGCCTTCTAAAACAACTTTTTTTGTCATTCCAGCTATAAATAATTGGGCTATCATTGGGTGCTTTCCCATGGATGCCCTTTAAATTGGAAATGAAGGGGAAATTAGTCTTGTATCACTCTGTGCACAAGCAGGGATTTTGCCTAGTAGACTTAGGAAAAATTAAACTAAAAGGAAAAGGAGTTTTTGTTTGGGTTTTTTTTAAGAGTGATGAAAAAGTTTTGCCAGTGATAGGTGTTCCTCTGTCTATGTCTCCAAGGATTATAATGCTATTGCTGTCCAATTGACCCAAGCCTTTGCACTGCCCATGGTGGTTGGAAGTGCTCACCAGGGAGAGGCTGTGGCTGGAGTCACAGCCCTTTTACTTTTCACAGGGCACTCTGCATCCCAAAACACCACCTTTTCCCTCCCATTTACATGGCATGGACTGATAGGTAGTGCTGTCTAAATGCTGCAAATGAGCTCCTTGCTACACTAACATTCTCTAGGAGTCATGGGTTAAATTCCCAGGCCTAAAGCTGTTTACTGCATCCATCATCAACACCACTAAATGATAGTTCATCTAATCTGCCTTAAGGGACACGAGTGAATTTTGTCAAACTAGTCTCAGATAAATGGCTGTACAATATACATTATTTTTCCACAGTTATTTATAAATACATTTTAAGGAAAAAATGTATTGGGGGAAAAATGATTGGCCTCACAAAAAGAGTAACAAATGAACATTGTCATGGATGCAGTGACACACTTCACTTGTAGGACAAGTAGCATAATGTTTATTGATATAAACCAGTGATTTAACGAAGTTTGATAGTAAATACTACAGTGGTTTAACAAGATTCAATGGCAAAGCACACAATTATTTACTGCATAGAGATCAGGGTCAGACAAAGCTGCCAGGAAGACCCTACCATAAAGGACCCCCTTGTGTCCTGAACTGCTTTCTGAGGGGAGTTTATGTGTGGCTGGTTCAAGGCTTGGCCACAGGCTTGGCTAATGGTTTGTTCTAAATGATAATATGTGCACATTAACCCTTTATATCACTTAGCCAAGACTCCAAAGTCTCAGCACTCTTCTTTCCAATTCACTTACTGAGTACTTGGTGTGATAAGCATTCTCTCTGTTTTGGTGTGTAGCCTTGAGAGGTGTCCCTACTCAAGGGCACAGCCTGGCATGGAGGCCACTGCTGTGCAGAGCTCACTGGGCCCTGGGCTGTCCCTGTCTGTGGAATAAGATGATTGATTTATAGTCATATTCTCATTCTGGACATATTTCAGCTGGCACGTGCTCAACCAGCCCTCAGCTGTCAAGTAAGATGTTTGGCCTTCAGCTATTTTGGTTTTTTTCTGTCTTCCCAGAGTCCAGCTCAAGCCAGATGCAGCCAGCATGTCCAGCACTGGTGGCTATTGCTGATGCAGGAAAGGAAGGGGAGGGGAAGGATAACATTAGCTGTAAAACCCCACATTCATTCAATCAGGCACTGCCAGCATGGATGTCATGTTCATATGCTTGCATAATAATGTTTTTAACTGCATGAACACATATAAAATTTTACTGTTTTACAGTCTTAATTCAGGGCTAGACATTTCTTTCCTCACTTGAAAAGTTACGAGGGATTAAGATGACTGGGACTGAGCACGAGCCTGTTTCTGAAAGGCCCAGGGTAGCTCCAGTCTGAGCAGAGAACATCAACTCCCAGCAGAAGCTGCTTGTCATTTTGCAGGAGGGAGCTGCTGTGCCTGAAACTGAATTACAGAAATCTGTGTCAGGGAAGAAAGCTCTCTTCTCTCATGGGCATGGCAATAAAGTAAATATATCTAAACAAGTTCTTTGAAACATTCCACAGACTTTTCTGCGAGATGATGCATTGTTAGATGAAAGAACTGCTCAATGCCAGGTTTTTTTTTCCAAAGAATTACTAGCAAGATCAAATCTAAAACCAAATTGCTTTCAGTATGAGATAGCATGATGAATCATTTTTTGGCTTATTTTCTATTTTCAGGCCTCATTCTTTCATTTTTAGTGCCATTCCAAAGAGCAAAGTGTGCATATAAAAGTAATGGTGAGCTTTTGGCTTTCTCTTGAAATGCAAGTTAGGGTACTGAATTTCTTTTTAAGAAAGAAAAAGGAGTAATCTTAGAACCCCAAAGCTAGAAAACATTGTTCCAAATGGAATTGACATTTTGTGAAAATGGGATAGGGCAAAAGCTCAGAATAGAAATTATTATCAAAGAAAAATGAGTGTATGTGGTTCTGTTTCCTGCTGACTTGTTAAAATGAAAAATTTTTGAGGGCTATGGGAAGAAATCCAGAGAAATGTGAGAGTCTGATAGAGATTTAAGCTTTACACTGGTCGTTGTTTAAAACTGTCTTTGAAAGTATTTTCTCTCAAACATATTGTGCAACAGTCATATTTAAGTAACCTGTGCATTTACAATGAGATGCACTGGAAAGGAAGTTAGAATTCCATTATGTTGTCTGTTTTCTTGAATTTTGAGTACTGTGGAAAAAAATGTGCCACTTTTTTATCCTAACTTGGAATAAATGAAATCAGGAATGTCATTGCAGCAGTATTGAGCCAGAGCAAATTGCAAGACAATGGATTTAGAGTAGAACTAATCAAATATTGGAAATTTTCATCTGTGAGAAATCCTTACATCTCCAAGACATTGTCTTGGGGGATATGGATTGGTGCTTGGGGGTAAATTTTGATAATTCCAAAATAAATTGCATCTAAGTCATTATTTTAGAACTCCCAGAGGCTTGAGAAGCACCATCTACTTGGAAGTCCTTGAAGTTTCAGCTCCTGTGAATTGAAGAATTGCCAGGATTTCCTGTCTTTCAGCTGACAGGCTGGAGCTCCCAGGACTTCTTATACAGCTTTTCTTCCTAGGTGAAAGGGTAGGAAAGCAGGTTGCTGTGAGATATTTTCCAGAATGTTTTCTAAACAGAACCTCTGTCTCTGTAAACTTCTGATACAGCGTTCCAATCATGCTTCCTTTTGAGTAGTCACTGTTACCTGTTCAAAACCAACAGAAGTACAAGTAAAGCTCCATGCTTTGCTTTCCCAACATTTTTTCTCAGTACATGGAATTGTCTCATTAGGCATCTTACAGACCTGAAGCTGAAATATCCTCCAATAGAGCTGAGGAATGACCCCAGGTAGGTATACCTCCCTGACAGAAAATCACTGCTTCAAATGAGATGGAAAGAAGAGATTGTTGATTGTTGGAGTGGAGAGAAAAAGCATTTGGGTGAGGGAGCATTTAACTCTAAATTGCATTAATATTGGTTAAACTGTTTTGTCTGGCAATTGACCAAAACAGATAACATCCTCTATGGCTTGGGGATGTCATTAGAAAGAATGATCATGCTCTAGTAATGGCCAGTGATCATCTGGCGATTGCCCTTGTGATTTTCTGGTAAATTTGATGCAGTGCAGTTAAATTTTCAGTGACCTGAGTGTGAGCCATGTCCCTGGGGCTGCTTGCATAATCTGAGTTTCTCTTACGTGGCAGGATCTGACAGCAGCAATGTCAGTACTGTGAACCACTGTGGTTCCCCTCAGCTGTGATTAGCAGGAGGAAAGTCTTCCTGTGACAATTCTCAGACATCTGCCTGCAATTTTGCACTTCAGCCTCATCTCTGGCTGTGTTCAAGGTCAGGTTGGATGGGCCTTTGGGTAACCTGCTCTAGTGGAAGGTGTCCCTGCTTACAGCAGGGGATTGGAACTAGATGATGTTTAAGATCCTTTCCAGACCAAACCATTCTATGATCTTATGGGGATATTTTTCACCAGTAAAAAGATTTCACAATCTTCATTGAAACAACAGTGATTTCAGAGTGTAGTTTCAGAATCTATGGTACTTAAAATGAGAAGAATTGAAAAATCAGCTCTCGTTTTATAGTGATTCTTACCAGTCTGATTAATTTTCCTACTGAGATGGAGAAGATAATCACAACTTTGCAAAAAAATAAGATGTGTTTACTAGATGATGAAGGAAGAAGTAGTCCCTTTTATGTCTGGTTTACCTGACAGAAACCACTATTTATGTAAATAATGTTAATTTTAGCATGAAGATGAGACCCCCTTGTGTCAAACGTGGTACAAATACATTAATGAGACTGAGTCTAAGACTCTATAACAACTCATGGTAGGCATCATAATAGAGATCCTCCAAAAGCCCAGATACTCAGTGGTGCTGTCAGACACACTGAGCAGGTCACCAACACTTGTTCAGTGAACAGCAGTGTCTCTCCTGTTAGTCCCTCTGAGATCTCAATCAGATGTTTCATAAAAAAAACCCCCAACACTGATGACAGTACTGGTTTTGTACTTCTGCAAGGTTATGTTCCCAGCTAATGATAGGATGTTCTTTTGATTCCCCAAAGGATAATTGTCATGGAGTTCAAGTTGTCAAAACATGTTATTAGGATTGTTGGAGGAAGACTATAAAGCTTTAAATAATCATTAGGGGATGCTGGCAATGATACATACATAAAGACACCTGTTTTAGTGTAGAAGTGAGAGGACACTTGAGTAAAGGTGTTTGCTATTTTCTCCTTTCTAAGGATTCTGGGAATCATCTTAGCACAGTGACCTCTGATCTTGTAAATCCTCAGCTGTTGCTGTGTGCTAATGGTGACTTCAGTGCAGTGGAGAGCCAGGCTGGATTGCTGGGAGAGACTGAGTTACAGAGGGGATGGCTGGGTTTGGGTCAATATTAGTGAAAACACAGGAGGATAAAACTTCTTACCTTCAAATGGGACTTGGGGAGAAACACTGTTTTTAAGTTGTTCAGTGGAAAAAATTAGGATTATGGTGGGTTGAATCACTGTGAGTTTATAATTTATGTGAATGATGTGGATTGCTTTGTCCTGTGAGTGTGCAGCAGAGGTTGGGTAGTTTACCTTTTTGAAATCACCCTTGGAATCAATGGATTCTTCGAGTATTGCTACATACTCGAGTCTCAGTCAAATGTTGGTAATTATTAAGGTTTCTTGTGATTATCAGAAGTTTTCTTCTGCTGTGATTCCAAGTTTCATTTCTGAATGAACTTCTTTGTAGCCATTTTACCAATCAATACTTCAGGATCTGAAAAAGGGAAGAGAAACAGCATAGTGCCAGCACCCAGAGGGTTTTTTTGTATACAGAGGGCACGAACATGAGTCTTGCTCCATGATCCATGTGATAGAATCTTCCTTAGTGTTCCTCAGCTCTGATCCTGCTATGAGCTGGAGAGTTGGAGGTGAGAAGTTAGTGACAAACGTGCTGAGCTACCACATGCTGCCCAGCATCTCGCTGAAGGAAAAGAAAACGAAAAAGGTTTCGACCCCAAACTACAAGATACATATTTAGACCTAACACATTCTTCTGTTCTGTATTGTTGGGATCATTTCCTACTGAGGTAGATACAGCTAGAGAAAAGAACTAATGTTTTCAAGGAGTTTACACTGCCCTTACTGTTTCTCCTACGCACTGGGGTGACTGCTGTGGGGAAATTGTTGGTAAGTTGAGAAACTTTCACTGGTCTCTTGCTGAGACACGAAAGTTTCAGTTTTCCTGATCTCTGGTTCAGGGCAGTCAGAAAAATAATGCAGTGATACAGGACTATTCAAAGGCACAGAGGGTGCCTTTCCTTCAGGAAAGTAAATGAAGTGAATGAGATTATCCAGTAGATTTCATAGTGATAAATCCTTATAGTCTATGCAGTTTACTGTGTACATTCTTGACAATTACATAAAGGCCATATGGTTCACTGTGCAAGATAAGCACTCCTTATCAAGAGAAAATCTGAACTACCTAGCACAGAAATGTCATTCAGAATCAGGGAAATGGAGAAGTAAACCAGGATCTAACACCATGATTTGGAGCCAGGTGGCTCCTCTGAACGGAATCATGCCATGGGCAGAGGATTGGGGTCTGAGAACAGCACCCACTCCCTTGCACATCTGTGGGAAGGAGCCTGCAGGATGGGATGAGGAGAAGACAATAAAATTTCCTTTGACGTGAGAACTGGGGTGGGCATTTTGGGCTGAAGGCTTTGGAGAGAAAAAGAAAGAAGGTTATTTCTTGAGAAATGCTCATTTAACTGGAATTTAAATGAGAGCCTCATACAGAACTGACATCCCAACCAACCAAATTAAAAGCAATCTATGTGTTAAAGAAGTTGAGAATATAAACAGGGAGGAGGGATAGATAAGATATTTCAAACATTTTAACAATTACCCTGAAAGTAGATTAGAGTGGAATCCAAAGAGAGATCTTTTATCCTCTGTGGAACAGTATGAGTAATTCTTGTTTTCATTAAAAGTTTTCATTTTTTAATCATGTTACATTTGCATTTTTCTCCCTGAAAGATAAGGGTTGATTAACAGTGCAGTGAGTTTTCCTTCTGTGTTTCCAAAGTTGATTTGAGAAGCTTTGTGGACTTGTCTCTTCTCTCCAGCCACATTTGGCTGGTTCAAAGACCAGATGCCATGGTCAGATTGAACAACAGGGAGAGGGATAAAGTGCTGAAGGTAATTCTGTGTCCTTATGTTTGTGCCAGCTGATTATGTACATCTTCCCTTCTCTGAGGTGTAGCTTAGAAAAGCCTCTGAGCTGTCCCTGTTTGTGTTCAGGAGGTGACATTTCCTGAAGGGTTGTAACACAAAAGAGAGGTGGTCAGAGTCTCTTGGGTAGTTTTGCATCAGATTAAATGAACTGTCCAGTCTGTGCTTTTATTATATTTTTAACCCAACATTAATTCATTAGGGTAGGAAATAAGGAACCAAACAGTTGTAATCTCCTCCTTGCTTTCTTTCCACCTTTTTGACCCAACAGAAACTACTTGGAACTTGAGAAAACACTGGATAACCTTGCTTGCAGCATTAGAAAATATATCAGCAAGTTGGTGTAAGATTATGTACTTTACTGTCCCTTTAGAATTTAGGTTCAAGTGCAAAAAAATGTTGGAAAAAGACATATGGCTTATGGGGACAGGTTTACTCTCTAGTGAGAAGTGAAGTTATTAAATGAGCAGTGCCTGCCAATTGCAGGAAAGTTGGCAGGGATGCTTTGGCACTGTAGTTTTTATTTATTATTTAAAAGGCCTCATGCAGGGCTTCTGAATATGGCCTTAAAATTCGAGGCAGTGTGTGAACATACAGGGTCAATGCACAAATTATGTGCTGTGTTACAAGCAGGAAGAGATTACAAAATGGAACAGGAATGATATTACAAAAAATGCTCTCAGGAAAAATCAGTTGATATATTAATGACAAGATCTCACCTTAATTGATTAGAATACCCTTTCCTAAAGATTAAAACTATGTAAAAGGAAAAAATTCCTTGTCTGAGGTCCTTGCCTGAAGTCAAAGCAGAGAAGATTCTGTAATGTTTCCTGGTAGTTACTATACAAAGTTGGTCTATTAGCAGAAAAAATAACCAAACAGGCATTGGATTTTTTTTATTTTGTTAGGAACAGTTGTTAAAAATCAATAATTATGAATTTTGGCGCAGTTTTAAGAAGTTTAGATTGGTAAAGAAATGAATCACATTTTCAAAATAGAACCTCGCTGTTAGTGCAAAGGAATCCCAACATACACAACAACAGGTACTTGAGTTAAGAATCTGGCTTATTGTTAATAAGAGTGGGATGTAGGTATTCATCCCAGGGAGCTCTTGTTTCCCAAGATTCAAAAAATTTTCAGCAGACTGATACACTTATGTAATAATTGAATTTTTGCATCTCTGGCTAAGCCAATGGAACAAAACCAAACATTCTTTCAAAAAATTATATTATTTAATAGAGATATACCCTCTGCAAAATGCATTGCATAAGATGTTTGATATTCTTAATTTAATGATTCACTGAAACTAGCATGGAAACTTCCTAGAAAGCAGTTTCCAGACAGGCAATAGGCACAAGTGAAACCATGTGGGGGCCACTTTGCATGGAAGGTTGCAGCTGGTGATGCACACAGATTCTCTCGGGGTTTGGATCTGCAGAGCTGCACTGCACGTTGAGTGCTGCTGATCCAAAGCCAGGCCTGGAGTCTCCTGCAGCTGGAACAGCCTGTTGACAGCAGGTCCCAGGAGCAGAGATGATTGAGAACAGCAATCTGAATATGGCCCTCACACTCTGAAAATTTTGCACTTTGTCTTTTTCTTCAATTTATCACAGATAGTCAGCCCTGTATTTTTTCCCTCATATTCATTCGACCTTTTTTTTTTTTAACCTAAAAGGAGCTATTTCCTGATGGTTTTGCACCTTGTGAGATATTTATTTTATCATATTTTTATGATAAAAGTTTTCTAGGAAAGAAAAAAGATTTTTAGCACTGAGCATCTGTGTGAAAATAACATGATCATATGGTTTCTAATTTGCTTTTAAAACACTGGAAAGGATTGGCTTTGTACAGGGGAAGCTTCAGCTCTTTTGCAAATCCAGAGCCTTCACTTTCAGTGGAACGAAATATATCAACATTGGAAGAAGCCAAGTCCTATTTAAAGCTGAAAACCTCCTAGATGGGACAAAACCCCTGCATTTTTAAAGGGAGAAAGAGGAGGGAGAAAACCATTCATGAGAAGTATAAAATGTAATTTTGTTTTAAAGCTCACTAAAAGCTATATAGGTCATGAAGACAATCAGTCTTTTATTCTTTGAAATAATTCACATTACAGCCCTATGTATTACCACCCTTATCACAGAAAAGCCTTTAGATATGTGTTGGCAGATAATTACAAATTGATTTCTGGACCCTCATTTTGACAATGGTTTTGAAAACCTTTTCTTTTTTTCTTTTTTCTTTCTTTTTAAAAGGCTTTTATGATTTCTCCTGCTTCATAGTGGAGAAGTACTGTCACGATGAGCTGGCCAAATGTACTAACCATTTATAAAAAAGAGCCACAGAGTACAAGACCCAAAATATTCTGGAAATGAACTGTGAAATGCTGCAGGTAACTGCAGTGTACTTAATTTATGTCTATCTTTATCTTTCATCCCACTCAAACTTGAAATAATTTTAAAAATAGATGGTAATTTAACAAATGATTAACCGAAAATTTTACAACCTGCAGGTTGCTCCTTTCACTGCGTACCAAATCCAGTTTCCTAGTTTTTTCAGCACTTAGAACTATCAAGAGGTCTTCAGAAATGAAAATACTTAACTCTTTACTGCTCTGTTTACCCTTAAGGGTCAACCTGTCTCTGAAGATGCCATGGAGTGATTGCCAATGTCATAGGCTGAAAGTTTAGTTTACAGTCTAAGACCCGTCCTAGGGGTAGCAGCCAAGTTTAGTGTGATAATCCCTGCCTTGAGGAGGCTACAGTTTAAAACTCAGCATGTTACAGCTGCAAAACACATTTAGGTAAAGCTGATGAGTAGGAAGGGAGAAGATGAGTAACAAAAATAACTGGATATCTTGGTGTAGATGTGCTGTGTGCACAATCTGCACTCGTCGGTGACAGCTAGTGCAGTAATCACTGCTCACCACCTGCTTAGCTGTGCTATTTTTAAAGTATCACTGAATGACAGCAGTAGTGGGGTTTTTTTAATTGTTTATTATTCCAGAGATTTAAATAGCGTTATCTCAGCATTTGGGATACATCTAAAGGATTTACAGCACTAAGAATATCCTAGGCAAGCAGGTACGTGAAGGAGCCTGTCCGACATGCAGTAAACACTGACATAGAGTAACTGGAGGCTAAATTGAAATTTTTTAGTTTTGCAGACTTTATTGATTTGGTTTTGAGTTGTTTTCCTTTCTAACTCAGACTTATGTATTATTAAAATGTTGCAGAACATCAAGCATGATACCATTTTTCTTTGGTTTATTTTTCTTTTAGGGGGAAAAAGGAGTCTTTCAGATATGTGGGAATGGTGGCCATTAACTTTAGCTAATAACCCACTTGCATGCCTTTGAAGTATAATTTTTTTTTTCTACAACTCCCAGAAGGATATAATTTGTAAACAGTATTAAGAAAAGCATATGAAGGGCCACTGTCTTCAGTAATCTGTAACTCTCAAGGGAAGATTCATTTTGATCACATTTCTTGTTGAGCTTGAACCTGAATACTACAAAATTTAATTTTCTTTTTCTGTTGTTTACTTTTTCCTATGTATTTATAAATAATTTATTTTATTAACCATTTCACCTTCCTTTTGCCTTTCAACATTCTTGCTCTTATTTGGGTGAAGAAAACTCTCCCTTTAAAACAAAATAGAAAACCAAAATTCTTTGAAATGACCACTGAAATACATTAAGTTATATGAAATAAAAATAAGAACCCTCCTAATTTTTCATATAATTAAAATAACTCAGGAAAGTAGGTTCTGATGAGGTTGAGAGGTAGTTTTTATTTCTTGGGGGCAGATCTTTCGCTGAAATTAATTACTGGAGTTCCTTTTATTTCAAAGGGCATTTAACAATTTGCACAGCTTGGAATCTGTCTCCTGATTTCCTCTGTTTTTTAATAATATCTCTCACTTCTGTCTGTGCTGTGTATATTTGTATTTGTATGAATGATACTTGCCATAAGCTGTCTTTATTTTTTCTAGCCAAGACACCTTAGGATTCTCTTGGAGTATCACTAATTTGTCTCCATGAGGGTGCTGCTGTCCTGTTGACAACACAAACTGCTGCTGTAGACATGCTTGCAAGAGGCAGGAATTTATGCCTGCATTTAAAGTCTTTAAAATCAAGGGGGCAAATTAGGAGAATAATTTAGGAATGAAGGAAAAGGGATAGGAATATATTCATTCCTTATCCTTCAAGTGAGATCAGGAAAGAGATGTGACATGGTGTTTTTGTGTAATTAAATAATACCATTTGAAGTGAAAAGGCTTCCTGTTTTCTGAATTCAGCTGTGGGCATGTATCAATAGGAGGGGTGGCATGTGCTGCCAGCCCTGCTCGAGCCTCCCCATCCCTTGGACAGAGGCAAGGGAGCAGCCCAGCTCGGGCTGTGCACGCTCATATTCCTTTGGAGCAGTTCCTGCACTCTGGCAATGCAAATGCAAAGACTCATTTCTTCCCCTGTAAAGCCAGTGCTCAGACAATATTGCAGAACAAACCTTTCCTTACACAAAGGTTATTTTCTCTCTGGAGCATTCTCTTTTTTACTGAAAGGCATTGTAGACTAGAAATTCTCTGAGAGTTCATGACACCCTGAGAGCCTTCTTTTCAGAGACAAGCTGTATAATAATAATGTGGTGACAGAAAAATCGAGGAGAGGTGGCTTTCTCTGATAGAGAATTTGCCTTTAATTCTACCCTGAAGAGATTGCAATGGAGCACCAACCTTTGTTCTTACTGTAGTGCTTCACTGCTACACCAACCATTTGTTAAATGGGAAGTAATTGAGGTTGAAAAAGGATTGAATGAATAAAGCTTTTGGCAGGGAAGGGGAGGAGGCAAAGTATGGGTTAAAGGTTATTCCTTGCAGAAATTTCATAAAATGAGAGGTAATGCAGCTTTTGAGCTAAAATTGTTTGTGCCTCTGGAGGGGGAAGAGAGGGAAGAGAGCAGGCTGGGGGAAGGGAGACTCAACCTGCAGAAGCACAATGGGAATAATAAGCCAGCATCGAATATTCAGCTTTGTGGCATCTTACTGATTATACTACAAATTTCACCCAGAGATGTGCTGCCTTGGCCATCTCTCTAGGTCATCAGAGAGCAAAGGAGGAGGAAGTGAGGAGTCAGGAGAGTAACATGAATACCCCTTAGAAGCTTTTCTCTCTAAGGAATATTTAAGTATTGCTGTAAATTGCATTTGCTGCATCCAGAGGGGTGAATGGGCTTCATGTTTCAGTGCTTTCCTGAATCCTGCAGTTCTAGTAATCTGAAAAATAGTGAATATTTTGACTTCTCTTCCTGTTATGAAGTCATATCTGTTTTGAGATTTCCTCTGTCACAGTGACACAGCATTTTTCCCTCTTTTTTTTCCCTTCTCAAAATAAAAAGTCTGTTATGAAAGTTAATCTTATGCTATTTTGGGCCTAGGGACCCCAGAGACAGTCAGAAGGGATTTATGTCCCTGACAGGGCCCATGTTGCATAAAATGTCAGTATTATGGAGCATTAACATATTTCCACCTACTATGCCCACCATACTGTATTGCAGTTATTTGACATTCTTTGTTGATGCTTGTATTTGTGGTCTCAATGAGTATAAACACATAGATTCTTTTTTTTTGTACAGAATTATTTTGTATTCTTCTTATGCACATTGTATTGTGGAAAAGAAGATTTTTTTTTTCTGAAAACTGCCTGATTTTAAGTCCCATTTTTGATTCACAACAGCCTTTACATTTCTACACAGTTAAGCCCATCGTTCGCTATGCCTTGGAAAGACAGGCTGTGTATATTTTTTAAAATGTTTTTTAGATTTTTTACTCCTTCTTTGGATAGAATGAGTCTTTCCACTCCCAAAATAATAATGAGACCTAAATAGGATTGTTGTAGTGAAATTCCTTAGGGATAGATGCTGGCTCACTTCTCATCCACAATTTTGTCAATAAATCGCAGATATACATATTCTAGCTGCCAGTAAGGAAACTTCCAGATGACTAATAGACTATTGGAATGGTGAAAAGTAATTGAGAATTCTACCAGAGAATTTAGAATTGTTGCCAACTTGGGCCATTCAAAAAGAAAAAAAAAATAAAATAAGGAGAATGGAGGCTGGCAGTTGCAATGAGGATCTCTCTTCTGTTGAGAAAGGTGTCAAATCAGGCCAGCACCTCACTGGGGCTTTCTGTGAGAGCTGGGGCAAAGAAGGCTAGTGTGGGTTGTGGATGCACAGATTAAAACAGTGATTTAGGGAGAGGGAAGTGATTTTGTCTGTATATGTTGTGATAGGCAACTACTGGAATACCTTTTTAGTTATGTGTCCACATTTGTTTAAATTATGTTGACAAATTGAAGAAGGTAAAAAAAATTGGCAAGAAAAATAATTTTGAGAGAATGCTTATAGTGAGGAATTTAGAGCTCCATCTGTTCTGCTTTTCTCAAGGAAAGAGAGAAAATTTGTTTACAGCTCAGAAGGGCCTTAATGTGTTGAAAATATTGGTTACCTCTATAATCTAGTAGAGAAAGACAAGATTTGGCTGAAGTAGGCTGCAAGCTGAATCCAGAAAATTCAAAGGGGAAAGTAGAAACAAATAAACAAAAAACGAAAGTAGCCTTAGTCACGGAATAATACTTCATGAAAAATGAAAGTTAAGATGCTATTTTTCTTTTAATGAGGCAGTATCATTATTGCCAAACTTGGGAAACAAACAGTGCAAAGGATTATTCTACATTGACAGAATATCATCCCCAGTAAATTTTGAGACTATATAGGCTCTGATTTTGAATCTCACATTAATAAATCATACTCCTAGACTAGCAGCCACCAGCATTGATGAATATGATTCTTTCTTGTTTTGTACAGGCAGTACAAAGCAACCAGTATGAATGGCTTACTCCCTACAACTGGAGCTTTGCTGGTCTCTTAAGCAGGATATGGCCTTTGAATAAGACCACTGGGGAGGGTTTGGAAAGGCTTTTATTGTCCTGGAAAGGTGCCTGTGTCCTTACAACGAAGCCAGTGCTCCAGCACGTGTCCAGCACCGCAGCTTCATCCAGGCGAACTGGACAGGAATGGTCACTGCAGCACCTGCAGGATACTGAGCTGCATTACCCTTCTGCAGCTTCAGCTGCCACTTCAATAGGCACGTTTTCTTACTGTGTGGTGTTCAGGAGTCCCTACATCACCTCACAGTCCGAGGCCTGAACGTGAACCTTTGCAGGAGTCCAGACAGCCAGTTCTGTGCCCACTTGAAAATGCTCTGTGCAGGGGCTTGAGCAGCCAGAGCATCTCAGTGCTTCCTGCTGCTTCTGGAAGGCTGGACTCAGAGAAATGAGTATTATCATTCACAGCTGAAATAACTTAAAATCGTGGTTAACAGAGAGATACAAAAAGTGTTAATTCTGTAAATAATGTGTTACAATTAGAAACAGTCATTAATTAAAGACATTCACTTACAGAATGAGGTATTTTCTCTGTGGCACGTCCAGGCATTCTCGTTACTTGCATTTTTATTACTTGCAGTTACAATTTATTACTTTCCATAAAAATGATATTTTTCAGGCATACTAAGTTAAATGAGTGATTCAGTAATTTGAAACTGAGTATTTGTTATCTTTGAGGACTATAAAATAAATCACATATTGTTGAATTTCAAATGCCGGTCTTGTGGATAAATCAGTCCCTGGGGGAGCCATGAGCAGCACTGTCACAAAGAGAGAAGGGGAGAGTTTGCAGGATACAGATATTTACTTCTTTTGTATTTATGGCCTGATACTCAAAGAGGCTGAGCATTTGAAGATTCAGCTGAAGTGAATCGAGTTGAAGGTGCTTCCCAAAAATCTAATCTTCATATATGTGTTCACAGTTGACTGGAGGGAAAGAAAAGTTAAAGCAGAGAAATATAGGCATGAAAAAGACTTGGACATGAGAGGAATCTGAGTCTTATGAAGTTAAATGTGGGCTGCACTTTCGTGTCTTGCGAGATCAGAGAGATTCCTTTTTGTCTGAGTGGAAAATTTCATGCAGGTTTTTGAGAGAAATGGTCTGCTGTCCTGGACCAAAGTCAGTGCTAGGGACATGACTGGACAGCCCTCTTTGTGTGACTTTTACTCCTTCTGCCGGGGATCTAGATATTCCAGCATCCTTGGGACTGGCAGGCACTGTATAAATAGTGTTAGTAGCAGCACTGTCACTTCAGCTACTCATTTGCAAAGAATGCCCTGCATTGTCAACCACTTTGGTGTTGATTCTGGGAGGTGGCTTAAATGGAGTGCATATAGCACATGGAGTGGTTTTGCTGCATTCGGTGGAAACTGGATCAGTTCCTGTGTAATTCCTGCAAATTAATTTTGCCATCATCGCTGTTTTCCTCAAACTCTTGTACTAACCCAAAACATTACAAATCTGATAGTTTGTTGTCTTGCTTTGTGTAAAACCCAACAATCGTGCATCATGTGGGCAAACAGGAAGACGTTTTAGCGTAATTGTACACAAACTATTAATTTCTGGTGATCTAAACACTTGTGCAAGCACAGGTATATTGTCAATCTCTTTGTGGTTTCTTAGTTCAGAATCACACATTAAGGATTTTTACATTGATTTTCAAGGAAAAGGGGGAAAACTGAGGCTTTTGGCAAGAGCTGGGAATGTAGCAAAACTAATAACTGATGAATATGAAAACCAGTCTTGTGTGTCTACCTTTGTCTAGAAGAGGAAGAGAGAAGATTTTTATCATGCATGGATACTGTCATCTCCTTTGTTGAAAAGAAAATAAATATCCTGGGTAAATTATTTAAAAAAAAAATTAAAAAATCACTTCAGCTTTATCTAAAAAATGTACATTATTCCCTTTTCAAATTAGTAATTTCTGTTACACATGGCATCTCCTGCCATTCAATACCTTAATTGAAACTGTAATAATTGATGCCACCTTTACAGATTTATTTCCTGTAGAAATAGTTTACACAGTCACAGACTCAGAAGATAAGAAAAGCATTCTGGTCATGGGCTTCTCTCCTCGAGTTGCTGTGATGATAAAAGTGATTTCCTGTTGGACAGGCAGCCCAGGACTGCAATTGCACGTGCACGAAGCTTCTGATTTACAGGGGTGCTTAGCACCCTGAACTCCAGTTTGATTCAGTGGGAGCTTTAGCACCAATAAATTAATGCCAACTATGTGTTTGCACATATTTTATATACTGTGTGGCAGGTTCTGATTACTTTCATTGTCAGCTAAACTCAAGCCTACATTTCCTCTCCTCCCCCACTTAATAAGTAGTTTGTGGTGTTTCTCGTGCTTGTATAAATTATTAGCAAAACCCCACAGCACCAATTCCCTTTCCCCCAAAGCTCCTGCTCTTCTTATTCTATAGATGTTTTAGCCTTTGCTTTAATGCAAACTATATTATAGGGCACAGAACATTGCTGGCAGTGGTTCAGCAGTGTTTATCAAGGATGCATCTGGCTTAGCCAAGTGGCACAGGTTTACTGTGTTGTGAGCAAGCTCAGAAATTGCTTAGAGAGTAATGCCTGTTTGCCACAGTGCAGATCTTGGGGGCACAGAAAATTCTTGAGACATCAGTGTTCACGATAATTAAGTTAAAGTGTATGAGAGGCAATCAAGTGGTCATATGCATGAGTGAGCTGATATACAGGAGATATTATATTATTAACCACTGGAATATCCATGTCCGAATAAGAAAAACGCTGGGACAGTTAACAAGCAGGAGGTACACACCAGAGGTGTCATTATTACCCAGTACCGTATCTTATTTTGTGTGTTATACAAAATAGTTGTGAATATTAAAAATAATATTATAAGAAGCTCCTGAGACTGCAAATCAAGCATTCAGAAGGTAGACAAATGTAATTCTGGCATTTCCTACACTGCCTTAATTCAGCATATTTCTGCTTATGTGTTACAGTGTATTGTCTGATTACAGGATCACATACAATTTTTTTTTCCACATAATCCCTGCATTGTTTAGTGCAGGAGGAGACCTATTCTTTGGATCACCTGGGATCTGAAATAGCTCCATTTGCAAGCTGATAGTTTAAACTCCTAGCAACCCAGACATGCCTACATAACCAGCAAGCTTATCTAAGGTCTTCTGTCTCAGGGAATAAATTAACCCCTTCAATCCCAGTAGCTAACTGAGGAAAACAAAGAGAAATCAAGTCAGATGTGATTTTTATTTAATAGCACTCCAGTCTCTTATTGTTTTTCTATAATTTGAGGTGTCATTAATCTCTTAAAAATTAATAAATGGCAGAAGGGTGTGAGCAAGAGGGAGTAAGATGTCATAAATATAATGCTGCCTATTTGTTTCTTCCTTTGAAAATGGTAATTTTTATTTTTTGTTATGAAAAGAAATAATTCCATATTGAATGTGGACTGCTGCGTGGAATACAGGAGCACAACTGCCTTTCTAGGAAAGTGTTAAATCAAAGTGGGGTATATTTCTGAATCAAGATTTTTAATAGGAAATTTAAGTGGTTTTGAAACCCTACTTACTGTGAATGCTGGAGGGAAGGAATGTGTTACTGTATCTACTTCTGAGCTGTATTTTGAGAGTCTGCATGAGTCGTCAAAGGTGCCTGTGTGAGATGTGACCTTTTCAGATCGTATTTATTATGTCTTCCCAAATACACACCGTAGCTGTACAGTGCCTGTCAACATTACATTTAGTGAAACTGGTTCTCTGAAGTGAGGAGTTCTTTTTTGATACTTAAATACTCCTTGTCTGAAGCTGGTCCTGAAAAAGGTAAAACCACCATGAAGAAAATAGTAAGAAGGAGAGAAAGAAATATGTTTAAACCTCTTTTCCCTCTTTCTATTTTGAAGTCCTTCCTCCTCTTATCTCCCTCTTCTCATTGTGATCTATTCCTTATATTTTACTTTGTTCTTCTGAGGGCTTTTCAAATAAATGAAGTGCAAGTATCTGATCTCCAATAAAACACAGTGCATTTATATTATGTTGTATATAGACCATGTTGGGCAGCCTTCTCCTTCCCAGAAGTGTCTCAGCTACAGCACCTGGCTGTTGCCACTTGTGTTGGTCATTGAAGAAGGTATTAAAACATATTCAGCCTTTCCAACACTTTTTGTATCTCCTTCTAACTTGCAAAACTCTAATTCTAGCCCCTAAGCTCTCACTGGGGCTGATGTCTACAGCAGTGATCAGAGCCAGAGACAAGAAATAATGAAATATATATTAAACCTATTGAAAACATGGAAAATATTCTGTTGTCTAACCCAAGCCACCAGACCAATATGCCACTGTCTTTCTGCATCATGGGTGGAGACCCTTGTGACCTACACTGGTTTGGTGAAACTTGTCTCAAAGTTGAAGGGACATTCTCCACTCTCTCTGCAATTTAAAAAATAACTATTAAGTATAATCACAGGATACAGCATTCTGGGCAGTGAGTAGTTAGTATTGAATTGGTTTTGATTCTGAACAGGAACATTTTGGAAACCAGCTTTTAACAAATGTTGGTCAGTAGTGTGAAAGCTCCATTCGTTTATCTGAGTGCCTGAAAGGGTCACGTCAGACATTCTGATTCGTGTCCTTGCACTTTCTCAAATCTTGCAGCTAGGTCAGATTATCAAAATCTTCAACAACTGTGCAGTTGGTCTATGTAGTAATATGTCCTTCCTAAATCCCCACTGTGAAAAGAGTTGTCCTCAGTGGGCTGGATCTTGTCTTGTCTCGAGCGACCTCATCTGTCTTCCTGCTTTGCACTGCTGCAGACAGGCTGGAGCAGCTCTGAGCACAACTGGACTTTGACCAAGGCCTTTGGGCAATCCCATAATGTTTCCAATAAATCAAAATAAACCGGCCAGCTGCTCTTTCATGTCCCCTCAGTGTGCTGTATGTCTTGTTTGAAATGGGAGAAAGTCTTTTAAGGATTGAGTATTTTGGCAGGGAAACAAAAAAAGCCTCCAGTGCCTTCAGGTAGCAAGCCTGGGTGATGGGAAAGCAGCTGGCAGGGATAAAGCTTGTGCATGGCTGGGGGAAGAAGGAATGATAGAAGAGCAGGAGGTCTTGTTCCTGTGATTGCAGAGCACATCCTCTTCAGTATGGGGCCAGCAGGAGGACCAGAGCTAACTTTGGTTTTAAGGAATCATTTTTGCTCCCCACAAACAGTGCTGGTGGATGAAGAGACCAGTTTACTGGCTAAGCTGTACCACTTGCTTGACTTTGGTCTTTTAATTTATTTTCTATTCTTCCATGTAAGAGTGATAATTGACCATGTGAAACATCTTTCATAGCCCTCATGGGTGTACTTCAAGTGGGATGTTGGTGCAGACAAGTAAACAGCAGCATCTGTACCTTAAGTGCTCTGTGGGCCCCACTGCTCTTTGCTTTGCATGGGCTTGTAGCTCTGTAGGATGGAAACTGGATTACTCTTATTTTCTCATGTGTGAATCAGCAGATAGTCCTATTCTTTGTCTCTCATCAAGCAACTGAAAAAAATATATATGGTTGAAGGTAAACATTCCCAAAGTTTTGGTTTTTGTTTTTTTTTTTTTTTATTTTATTTTTTTTTTTTTGGCGTGCGTTCTGAATTTCTACAAAAATTTCTGCAGGTCTAACAGCTATATAATGTATAAATCATTATAAACAAGGCATGAAAGGAACTTCACTGTTTATACTATAACTTGCCTGCCCTTTAGCAGTGATGAAAACTGAAAATACCAATGCATCTTGAATTCAAAGGAGAAAAAAAAATAGATGAGAGATCATAAAGGGGTAACGCAGTTCAGCTAGACTCAGCGTTTGGAATATTAAGCAGATTTGACCCATGCTGAGAAGAGTCTGAAGAGCAAATTCTTCTCAGCACCATCTCTTATGTCAGGACCCTGATTAACAAAGACATTTAAATAATGTCACTGCACTTCATACAATTTGAGCCTATTTTCTCTTTTGTATAGCTTGTGAATGTAATCTTTTTTTTTTTACTTGCCGTATTTGACCTCTGTGTCCTAATAGTGGCAGGCAATGATACTTTGAATTATTATGCTGAATATAAATGTAAGCTTCAAAACTAACAAAGCTTTTGTTCCTTCCCTGATGAAAGCACAGTTTTGCAGTTGCTTTAAATATTATAGCTCTAAGTCTGCTGTTGCTGCTTCTACTGAGGATTTCTCAGTGAATTCATTAGAGGTGTCTGTTTTCATAGCCTGGCTTGTACAAATAAGAAGAAGGGATTTGCAAGTTCAGGGTGTATCTTGCTATGCTTAAGCTGCAGCAGTGTTACATGTGCTGAATCTGGTTTTGTGTTTCTAGTGAAGAATAATGCAAGCTGAACTCAGAATTCCATCATTGGGGGTTTTAGGTCTCTAAGGCTAAAACAAAGGCCAAGTTTTGATAATTGTTAATTCACCTGTGTGAATCAATATTTTCTAGGGGGCACACTAAAATTTGAAGGAACAATTCTAGAAACATAAAGGTAAGGAAAAGCCACTTGTGTTTTCCAGGCATGTGAAAATAATTTCATGGGTCAGTGGCTTTGCAGTTGGAATTAACAACATGGTAGCAGAAGTAGGAAGAGGAAAAGGCAACTGCAGTTCCATTTTTTCGTGTGTAATTCAGAGAACAGTGATGTTCTGAGAATGCTGCTAATGAAATAATGTTTCTAGAAATAAGGGCTTTTTCTCTTCATTACACAGATTTCTTGGTTTCATTTTTTCAACTCTCCTACTAAAATCTGTTTCTAGATGAAGAAAGGATAGAGGAGAAATGAATGGACAAAACCTGTCTATTTCAAATTGTATCTGGAGATTTAGGACACAACAAACTTCTGATGATAATTTCAGCTTTCAAGTGGTTTTCTACATTTCTCTTTTGGAATAATGGAAATGAAACTGCTGTTCATTTGATTAAAATATCTGAAAATGGAAGTGATTTTAGGGAGAAAAATCTTTCCTTACTGAGTATCTAACTCAGAGTTTGCCCAAAGCCTCTGTGCTGTGTTTCGAGTAGCCTGAACTGTAGGGAATGACTGCCAACTGCCCAGATGGAAACTCTAAATCAGGGAGCAGGCAAATGTGGGATTGCCTCTGTAAAAAATATCATTTTTCAGTTGTTTTGCAGATTAGGAACATGTCACACTTCATTGCTGTCATACAACCCTAAACAGTTTTTAGGGACATACAGGGAGCACTGTGAAGAATATGAGATGAGTAAACACATTCTTATGTAATAAGAAATTGTATCAGATTTAGATTTCACTGCAATCCATACCATGACTAGGTTGTGTTTCTTCCCTCCTGCTTTATTCTAACCCCTTAATTCATTGTACTTAGGAAACATTAAATATTTCCCCAAATTATTCCAAATCAAGGCTGTCAGTTACATTGTATGGAGTCAATGCCACAGACTGGGAAGGAACTTAGAGAGAATCATTCCCTTCTTCCAACAGGTTCTCACTTCACTGTCACATAGCCAAAGAGAGCTGATGAAAGGGCAACTTTCCAGCACCTTGACACCTGGCTTTCAGTAATTTTCATTCCAGGGAGCTGGAATATTTCTTTTTATCAGTTGACATATCTTCAGGGTTGGTGGATGAAATGAAAGACTCTTTGCATTACACATTTGAAAACTTTTACAAAGTGTGATGCTTATGCCAGTATTTAGTAGCTGCCATGTAATCCATCTCTCCTGTTAAGATCCAAAATATCCTACTGTTGTTTCATTAAGACAACTGTTCAACAAAGCACAGAGGAATTAGAGAAAATGAAGTGGTGTGTGCTTAAGCATTGTTATAAGCCTTGCAAATCACTGTGTGCAGACATCAAACACAAGTCGAAATTGTAAAAGCAATGGGTTTATCTTTTATTTAGAGTAAAACAATGCATTAATGTAATAATCACATTTTCTACAGTCTTGCGTAGCCCAAGAAACCTTTTACATACCATCCTCAGGGATGTTACTGAATAGGCTTACTGTCAACAGGTTATCCTTTTTTT
>VWZV01005703.1:0-37558 GCA_013397155.1 Irena cyanogastra | reverse complement strand
TTTTTTTTTTTTTTTTTGGGGGGGGTGTGTGTCTCGAGGGGGAATGTGCTTTGTTTAACTTAGAAATAAAAAGTAGCAAAGTATCTCATAATCTTTTTTTTCCTTCATTTTCCTAGATGTGTGCTTGAGAAGTCATTTTTGCTCATCATCACCATCTAGGCTTTAAGTTTTTTGTTTCCTATTTCCCATTTCAAAGCCAGTTTTCCATTCTGAAGCAATTAGAAGCCTCCCAACCACCAAAAGATGGAGACTGTTTTTTTTAAACTCTGGCAGCTTCTACCAATAAACAAAAAGTCTTGATCTGAGACAATATTTTTTTCCATTTCACTTTGTATTTTATCAATTAATATTGCCCCAAGATCTCATGTGGCATTGCAGTGTCATTTCTATGACAAGCTCCGCCAATTATTTTTTGTTTAATTAACACATTCAGCACCAGTTGGGAGTGAAACAAATGTAGGTTTTGCTAAAAAGAAAAGAGATGGTGGTTCTGGCTAGTGAGGGAGTTGCCCTGAGGATAGCTGTGGGTCAAGTCAGGAGAATCACATATCCAGTTTCTCCTCAGAAAAAAACATTCCTATGAAAGGAGTGAGACTCTTTGTGGCTGGAGGGTATAAGGTGCTGTGGGGATTGTAACTCCGAAGGAGAGTGACTTTTCTCTGCTGGATCTCCTTGGTTTCTCTTTATCTGGTCTCTTTCCTTGCCCTATGCTGACAGCATTTCTCCTCAGGGAAATTCCCCTAACTCTGAGAAATCCACCGTGGGCAAAAAAGATTATATAGTTGCAGCTCTGCCACAGAAACATGTCATTAGCCTAAGCCAGCTGACATGCTCTTGAAGAATACTATTTGCTGTATAATTCAGAGCCCTGACTAGACTACCCCATACCCTTTTAAACCATTGCTGTTACAAAACCAGATGGAAAACGAGGACGCTGCAGCGCTTTCCTTGGAAAAGCATTTGGGTTGTGCCATGTCAGGCATGACAGCAAATCTGGACTGTGCTGCTAACAGAGCTGCTCCACTCTTTGGAGATGGGCCTCCCACTGACACTGAGCAGACTGTTCCACAATTCACTGGCAGCATGCAAGAACTTAGAGGACATAGAACATTTTTTTACTGTATTGCTCAGTTTTTGCATTTTGTTTCTCTTGGAAGTTGGAGATATAGTTGAAAAAAAAATCAGAATTATCATTCAGAAAATGAAGGGTACATACTTAGGAAAAACAAATATGCAGCACATAGTATTTGCCTGATTTTATGCCAGGATAGTTTCTACATTTTTTTTTTTAGAATTATGTATAATAAGTCTATATTTGGATTTTTAGTTTATATATACTTATTTCAAGAGGTGCCTAATGAGGTACTAAAGCCACATCAAAATGAGCTGATTGCTTTTGGGTAGTGTATGGATGACCACTGCAAAATGTTCTAATGCAGAATGGAAAGAAGGCGATGGGCTTTAAGTAGTGTGTTTCACAGAGCTTACAATGGAGGTCTTAAAAAGCCGTTTCCTGTTTTTCTTGAACTTTTGCATTTAGAGTAACTTCTCATTTCTTTCCTCAGTGCCTCTGGTGCATTGCATGTGCATTTGTGTTGCGTATTTCTGAGCAGGTTTTTAGAATTTGGACTCAGATCCAAACACATGAATTCTTCAAGGGCAAAGGCAGCATCACTTGTCATTGATTCTGCCAAGCATTTAAGAAGAAGTGACATTTACCAGCTTGATTTGAAGATTTATAAATGCAATATAGATTTGGCAGGAATATCTGCTTCAATAAATGCTGTGCTGTAGCATGTAAGCATGGGCTTTGCCACCAGCAGATTCACAAGCGCTGTGTCATCCAAGTAAAAATAAATATTCAATAAACAATTTATTAGGGATGTGAGCTCACTTCTGCTTCATTCCACTTGGAAAGGCTTGAAATCTATTGCCTACATAGTCTTATTAAGGACATAATGAAATGAAGACAAATTAATTGTGGGATTGTCGAAACTATGTCAGGGAAACTTTCCCTGGCCAACAAAAATGATGCAAAGTATAGTAGGAGAGGGATAAATCCAGGCTATATACATGAGGGTGATCTGTTTCATAGCTAGGGATAACTGAGGTCCTAAACACCTGACTAGAAGCTATTTTTTCCTGACTTCTGTTTTATGAAAAATGCCTTGCATTCTTCAAGGCCATTTGAAGAGCTTGCACTAAAAGTAAACAGGATTTACAACCATTATGATCATGATTTGGACTACCAGATCTGTTGATATGGCATTAATGTGAATGATAACAGGAATAGTAAAAAAATTACTTTCTGCTTCCTATTCCTGTTATCAATGTAAGGCCGTAATGTGGGGAGAGTGGCAAAGAGTCTAGTTTAACTTTTTCAGTACAGTATTTGCACAGGTTCCCATACAGGAGGGCTTCCTTGCACCCATTAATCCAGCCACTTCTGGCAAAGGCCCACACCATCCAAGGCTACACCAAAACTGGGGCAGGACCTGTTCTGGGCAACACTTTCAGCTAAACTTCTGTACTGATGGAGATAAAGGTTTTTTGGAGCGTGTTTATCCACACAGCATAACCTGCTCAGTCTCTAGGAGAGCCATGGGAAATAAGTGGCCTTGCTTCTGTGCCAGGTACTGCTGGGAGAATCCCAGGGGACATCTGAGTGTGCAGGAGAGGAGCTCTAGGAACAGAGGTGCCTGGGGTACATCATGCCTTGCAGTGTTGGTACCTGCACAGTTGTAATCTGGTATGGTTGCACAATCTTATTCAGCCTCGTTGTAATGGGGATCACAGAAAAATAAAACAAAAAAACAACCAAACCAAAACATTACATCCACAAAGTATTTTAACATCACAGTCAGCTAAATAGATTTTTCTACTAAATACAGAATAGATGTGGAAAAGACTTGATTGTCCTTTTATCTGACATATCAATGTGGATATCTTTGCTATAATCCTGGAAATCTTGACCAATTCTAATGTACTTTCAAGCAAACAGGTTAATGAAAAATTATCTTTCTGAGTAACATTGAATATATTTGGCTCCTAAAAATGTTGTAGATTTAAGGACATAGCTTGGTACTGCATAGAGCAAAATGAACCAAACCTGACTCACTGCTAAATATAATGTAAAGTACAAAAGCTCAGTCTTATCTGGCTGTCAAGACAGACATGTTCAGTTTATATGTTTGAACCCTTGGCATTTGGCTAAGTAATTGAGAGAAGGAAATATTTTCTTTAATGTTGTATGATGCATGTAAATATCTAGAAATACAGTTTATCTTTATATATAGACCTAGAAATAAATAGTGAGTAGGAATAGCAAATTAGCAGTAAATCATCAAATTTGCAATGCCCTGTATTTCCCTTTTATTTGTCATAGTAAATAAAACAAGTTAATCCTAAGATAGTCCTGAAGTGTAAAAATAAACTGATTGTTTCTCTAGATAAAGTATTTTTTTCTGTTTGAAACTGCTAACACTGTGTGAAATTCACTCGTTGCACTTTCCTTTCGAAGACTTGTGCCTTTTGGGGCCATGATAGCAAACATTTTGTAGGTAGATTGCTTTACTGAGCTACAGATTTGGACAACTGAACCACAAGCATGTTGGAGTTAGAAGAGGGCAGTTCTTTGTCATTTTATTCTGCTATTTCATACAGCCATGGAGGAGTGTATGAAATTCTTTGACACCTCAGCTCTTAGTTACATTTACAGTGAGAGTTGCCTATAATTTCTCTACTAAGAAATCTGATCAGTGACACAGAGCTTGTAATTTAAATAACAAAATAAAAAATCGTAAATATTGTAAAATCGTGCAATAGACTGGCTTTTTAACTGTATGTCTTCTGTTGTGAATTAGCTAAACTGCTCTCAGAGCAATCAGATTGATTGCTGCAGGTTTCATCTATCAAGACTGTTATAACATGGGGGGAGCACTGCTGTTAATTAAAGATATATTACATTTTCCAGTATTATTTATGTGTCTATTGGAGTAGTTTATAGATGAATAGAATAATCAATGTTCCTTTCTTATTGTGTTTTGTGCCTCCCTTAAAAAGAATTAATATGCAGGTTTTGTTTTCTTAACATGGGAGAAAAATGCATATGACATTTAACCAGGATACCCTGAGGACGTGGAAAATAAGGCACATGACTGTTGCACCACATCAAAAGTATGGTAATAGGTAGCAGTCTATTATCTAGAAATATATCATTATTTCTTAAAGCTGGGAGCCACTGATCAGAAGACTTATCCTCTGTAACAGTACTAACAGTGAGACATAAGAGCCACATCACCAGTGTTTTTGTAATGCTCTAACATCCTTGCTGCTTCACTTCAGTGCTGCTTTAAAGTGGATTTGCTGCTTTTTACAGCATTCAGAGCTGCTGATGAATAAATTGTGGTTTTGAAAATATATTAAATTTCTTGATATTAGTTACTCGTCCTTAAATAGTAAAAATACACTGAAGTTAAGAAAAAATCCAAGTACCTGCCACTTTGTGCCACATTGCAGTAGCTCCTGCTGAATTCTGGTTTTGCCAGTGTTCCTTGTTTATGCCAGATTCAAATGTCTCATGAAATGCAGTACAACTTTAACCCCTGAAATTGTGTTTTATTTATCTGTGATGCAGATAGAGAAATGAGCCATGGAGCTGATGTTGCATTGCAAGTGGAAGGGCAGATCCAAGAGAAGGTGTGAGTGCCTCTGGTTCCCCCTCCTGGGGCTCCCGCTCTGTGGCTCAGCCTGCAGGTCCAGCCTACACCTCAAACCATGGTTTGTGCCCAGAGAAAGTTCTCTGAGTTCATAGTGCGCACAATGGGAACAGCAGGTCTGTGTAATTAGTGTTAGACCTTAGTGGCATGAAATTAGTGGAGATAAAATTTCTCCCAGGACTGATAGGAATTTCATGTCCCTCTGTTTGTTTTATTTCAATGTTATGTCACTGTTTCTTTTGGAGGCATTTTGTTAATGTCAGAGTTTCCAGTAAATTACATTTAAACCTAGCTGCTCTTTAGAGTTAAGAGCAAAAAACTGATGAAGCTTTTTGAATGAAGTGATGTGTTATGAATAGATGCCAACAGAAACTGTCCTTATAAAGACTTAGATTTTGGGGGTTTTAAGTTCATATCTGATGAACTTGTTCCAGTTCTTCTAGTGCATATATTTTAATTCATTGACAGTCTTTTCCAAAAACTAATTTAGAGATTAAAAACGACTTTTTTAGTAGCATTGTGATATACTGTGGTTAAGCTGAGTCACAGCTTTATCATGGCATATTTTAAGTGTTCAGACAGATCAACCCCAGAAAGGAGTAAAGAAACAATAGTGTGTGCAGCTGACAAAGCATCCATGTGAATCCATGAATCAGCACTATATGAATTGTCTGAAAATGTTATTAAAGCTTACTGAGGTATTAACTGCATGAAAGAAGGGAGGGAAAATGAACACCATGTTGGAAATCATGTCAGTTTGAGATTCTCTCATGAAATCCTTTTCATTGTTGGCTAAAATAAGTCAAATGATAGAATTTTTACCCATAGACACCAGTTTAATACATGGGCAGACACTGTACCTTGGCTTACAAGTGGTGCAGTAATTATTTAATTGGAATTGAGTTGTAAATCAGAGCCCTGAGATGCAAAGAGTAAAAAGGCTTTAATTAAAAACTTATCTGTCATTCAGTTTACAGTAACTGCACCCTCCATTGCAGTTGGTTGGAGAGTCAATACCCAAAAAAATTATGTGCACAAGAAAATAAAAAAGAAAACAATTCAAATACTCCTCCAGCTGAAAATGCCTTTCAGGATTGCAAAATTCAGTATGTATATTTTCTCTACACAGGGTGAATTCAAAATGAAACCTGAGCAGCTCTAATCACATTTTGGGGAACAGCATGACCTGCAGATTGTTCATCTTTGCTGCAGGCAAACTGACTTGGCCAACACAGTTCCCTGGAAAACTCTGAGCTTTCAGCCACCAAGATCCTTACAAAGTTCCTAAGGGAACCCTCTCTTCTGCAGCTGCTGGGTTTTTATTAATAATAATAGCAACAATAACAATTATTGTTTTTGTTATTGCTGTAGAAAGAGACTCTGCAAATGCATGCAATATATGGCCTCTCGCAGGAGGAATTTACAGTCTCAGAGAAATGGCTTAGAAGTGGAAAATGGAAGATATGGTTCTACACAAACTGTGTGTACAGTTTCTTCCAATCCTTTAGAATAAACAAATTACATTTTACCTGCTTTAATTTGTATTTGTCATAATGCAGCACAGAGTGTGATGAGTAGCAGACCTAAGGCCCTCCGTAGGGCAAGTGTTTCAGGAATATTGAGTTTCCTGATGGGATAGACTGGGAGTGTCCTGGAGAAGCCTTTGCTCTGGCTCTTTGTAGCCCTCCCTCCACGCTGCTGGTGCATTGTCTGTACTTTGGTCAGAGGGAATTTTGTTCAGAACCAAAGGTGGAGGTGCCCCTGCAGCTGCAGCCCTCGCTGTCCAGCCTGGGGTGGCACCCCTGGGTATTGGCTTTGCTTGTGCAGCTGAGGGCTCTGCTCTGACAGCCGAAAATTGATTTTTCACAAACATCAAAGAGAGTCCAACAGTTACATAAAATGGGGTGAGAACCACTATGTGGAGCTGAAAGAACAGTTCTGCTCATAAGCATTTAAAAATACATGAAGAACTGTAGGTCTGAGATGAATTTGCCAGAGTAAGTGTAACCTGTATATCCAGTTAATTTTCTGTACTGATTTAAGTGCCGGCACATTTTCAACCAATTCTACCTTGTTACAGGTGATGTTTTAATTCCCAGACTGAAGACACTTCAAAAGTCCTTTCCCAGGAACTATATTTTTGTGACAATAAGGCTGTCATCCTACTGATAGCATGAAATGAATTGGATAAAATAAAATGAGAAGGAAAACCTGCTGATTTTAAATGCATTGATAACTACCATTTGGACAAAATCTTCATTCTTAGCATTGTACAGTCTAGCATTACTACCAATTTATGCATACTCGAAGAGATTCTGAGTTTGAGAAAAACTCTGAGTTTGAATGAAAGTGTGGAGTGGTGTAAGACATCTTGGAAGGAAATAAGATGGAAAGATGGAAAAAGAAAGTAATTTTGACAGAAAAAAAAAAGATCGTCACTTCTTTCACTAAAAGGAGATTGCAGATGATTAGTGTATTGAAGAGTTGTTTTGCAGTGTGAAACTAACATCAGACCTTTCTGGGTTAAATTTGGAATAGTTACATGTATCTTGGTGTGATTGGCAGCTACTGCATCTGGGTTCAAAGCTCGGTGAAACAAGCAAAGTAGTCTCATCTTTATTTTAGTGTCACTATTTTGAGTGCATGTGCATATTTCCTCATGTTCATGAAAACTCCTTGGGCTGACAGCCCAGAGGAAATGTCTGTGCATGGTCCAGGGGCAGAAGGAAATGGAGGAATAGGAGATGCACCTTCTCTCACTATATATTAGAGCTGATCTTTTTTTAATAAATGTCACAGCCTAGTCAGGGCAGAAAGATATTCAAATTAAAGATGGGATTGGCCCCGAGTTAAATTAAAGTTGAACATTAATATAAAGTTGTTGCAATGCAAGGTAACCTCCCTTCCTAAAAGGCATCTCTGTGAATGGAATGATATGCTTTTGGGTTCAGGGTCAACAGTTTGTGGGAAGGTTTATATGACATGGTGAATGGCATGGGGTTCATCTCAAGGATTTGGGAATCATGTGTCCATTCTGCTATGGTCTTTGGAAAATAACCTGCTCTGTGTGGATGTCTGGAGATATATTTTGCATTATCATATTATTCTCTTATTACTATCAGCTCCAGTGGCAGAAAAGTCTTATGTAACACTTAGAAACTTTCTCTTGTAGAAACCCAATTATTTGTAGCTCTCTGCAACAGCTGAAATAAAGGTAAGGAATCATTACATACTGGGTCCTGTGAGAGCATTTTATAATCTCCTTGGCAAATGAAGCACTCATTTGGCTTTTTCAAATAATAGAAAAATTTCAAAAACCGAAGAGAAAAGCTTTCCGTCTACCTTCTGGGATAGTTGCTTAGAGTAAATTAAAATCAGGACTGTAAGCAGATCATGGTTGTAATTTAATTCTATGGAGATTATCACTTTTATGTATAATAAAACAATATATGAAAAATTGAAGCTGTAATCCTTAGGCAGCCCTTTCATCTGTTCATTCAAACAGAAGCTCTTTGCCTGTGAGTGAATTGCTGCTGAGTGCAGCAAATGAAATTCTTCCGTATTAGAAAGGTCTCACTAGAAACTCCAAAAGAAGGCAAAAAAGTCACCAATGCAAACCTAGTACCTGCCAGTGGAAAAGGGAATGAAACAAAAAAGCTCCGGAGGACTTTCGGGAGAGGATGACCACAGCTCCAACTGAGATGGATTGGGCAAGAGTGGTGATAACTGCTTATAACCCCCAGTCATTTATTCAAATAAATTCTGAACCAGATTTTCTTATCATCTAGAAGGCAAACACAAAGTTAGACCAGAGCAAAAAAAATTGATTAAAGCAAGTTTTTGTGGAAGTGTAACCCAAAGTGTTTTGGCAGACTTTCTTCCAGTTTTGTAGAAAACCTCTTAGTCAAAAATTTCACTAAAAATGAATATTCCAATACAAAGAGAGGGGGAAATTAAAAGGTTGTGGTTTAAGAGCTGGGTTTAACATCTCTATTTCTATTTTTGCCATTAACTTGTCTTTTCAAGTTGTATTACAAAATTGCTTTTGGGTGAAGTTTTATTTTAAGAGAAAGCACCAGGATTTTATCTTTTGGCTGCAGTCTTAGGTAGGAAATACAGCAATAGCAATTGAAAAACTTAATTTTGTTGTACACAGCAACCTTAGCATTAAATCTGCAGTTTTAACTTAGCTGGAGCTGAAATAGGTGAACATTATTGGGTACGTCCTTGAGCTCTGAAAAGGGAGGTGTGGAATGAGAAGGAGTGCAGCTCCTCTGGAGAATGTGGAAAGGCAGCCTGCAGAAAGGCATGTCTACACGTTACACTGACCTGTCTGTTGTGAAAATAGGGAAGAAAGCAAATCATTCCCAATTCTGCAGAGGTTCTGACAGCTAAAGTAGGCATTAGCAATTTGCAACACATGGCATGGGGGATGAAAGTCTCTGAGCTCTACAGCTGAGAGTTTCCTGGCTGAAATGAAGTAGCAGTTGAAGATAGCTCAGAGAAAAAAAAAAAATTTAATCTACCATATAGAGACAAAATGCCTAACATTACCAAAAACTGGAGAAAAAAGTAATGTCACCACTCAGAAATAGTGGCTACCCTGCCTTTAATTCTGAATAATTCTGCAGGTTTTGGGCCTTTATGAAGGGAGTTTTCTTGACAAAGAAGGATCAAGTTTTAGCATATAGGTTTCTGCAAATTTAAAATAATCTCCTGTCATTTTCAATGAATTTGGTATGTAAAAATAATTTTGTTGATAATATATTGATGCGGAACTAATAATTTTAGATTTCAATTGGTGCAAGAGCCGGAGGAGTCAGACAAAGGTTGTGCTGGACTTTCCTGCAGAGCCCTATTCAGCCTCAGCCATGCTGGTCGGGAAAAGGGTCGGGAACAGCAGCAGGAAGATTTGCACAGCCAAATCTCTGGGCAGTGAGAACTGTTGTTTCTTTAATGGACTTATATTGTGCTCTTCTGATTTATACCAGAACTCCTCCAAACTGTTAAAAAGCTTTTGTTTTTCTTGCTCAGGCCTTCAGAGGGAGGGAAATTCATTTGTATGAGTAAGTCTCTGAACTAGAATAAGTTTAAACAAAGTAGCAGATAAATGTTTTCAAAAGCTGCTATAATTTACATACATTAAAGATATGGTCAGGTATATTTGGAGAGACATCAAGTGTCTCTAAGATGGAAAATAGAGTCAAAACCACACAAAAAATTGCAATTGCTTAGAAAAATTGATCATCTGGGAGAAGGAAATACATATTTGAATTTTGAGTATTTTTCAATAATTCTCTGTAACTGCTATAGCAGCAAAGGCAATTAAGCAGGTCAAGTGACATTTTATGTTGAATTTGAAAATAATTTTTATTTTAATTTTATAGGCAGAAGCTAACATCCTCACCACTGTGAATCTCTGAAACTGCTGTCTTGACTATTTAAACTGCTTGCTTTTGATTTGATTTCAGCTAATAATTCTTAGAAGAGTTCTTAAAGAGTTCTTAAAGAACTCTCTGTTGACATAGCCATTGCTAAGTGTTGAATATAACGGGGGCCTAAACAATTTTATTATTTTTGTAGTTGTAATAATAATAATGATAATGATAATGATAATGATAATAATAATAATAATAATAGTCTGTGATGTGGAAATAAAAGACCTGGAGAGATACCTGATGATATGAAAGACTGTGTTATATCCAGATGACCTCCATTAGGTTTGATTTTCCAGTTGGGTTTGATAGTGGTATTAATGTCTTGTCTTCACTGTCTTGGTACTGGCATTCTCTAGCTCAGAGAAAAAAAAAAAATGGGTTCCGATTAAATTTTAAAAAAATTTAACATTGGCTGACATCAATGAAAATGGTGTAGGGAAACTTGTACCAATGGCTGTTTTTCGTGGGGTCCCACTACTATCAATGACCTTCAGCTGAGGGCAGTTTTGTGTCTGCTGCTGCTGCTGTTGTCACCGTGTTTGCGTCATGTCAATGTCCGCCAGCCTCCTTCTCTTCCCTTGACATTGTCCCTCTGTGGGAATTCTGGCTGGGAGAGCAGGGCCTGGCCTTGCAGCCACAGGGGGGATGGTTAATCAGGGGCTGGGCGTCCCCCACGCTGGTGACATGGAAGTAATGCGTGCCCAGCAGCGCGGCTGTGATCCTGCTCAGCCGCTGGACACAAATCGCAATAATTGGGTGGCGAGGCCGCGGCTGGCGCGAGGTGTGACGGCACGGACAAAGGGAACAGGAAATCGCCATACGGCGTCATATGCTCCTTCTCGACCCTGATTCTGATTGCAGCTGTCAGCGTGGCATTGTGGCTCTTGAATTTGCTGTTTAATTCAGCTCAGTGTGTGGGAGATATTTTTTTGAAAATGAAACAATGCTGGCAAATGATTGGCATGAGGTTAACTTTAGGCAAGCTGCAATTCCTGAGATCTTTGCGTAAGAGACATCAATATTAAATTACTGGCATGGGGATTTTTGAATTTGTTAAAATTTGTGGTTTTCATCCGTGTCTTGTCCTAACACTGAAGTGAGTTAGAAGTGCTGGAGATACAGCTCTGAGGGCAGATTCCCTTAACTCTAGTTCTTTCTAGCTCTGCAACAAGTAGTCTGCTTTTCTTTCATCTATTTACTCTTTTTTAGTGCCATAGTTACATTTTTTACAGCATTAAGGATGATAGTCCATCTTTACTGGTTTGAAATGCGTTAGGAAAAGATGTTAAAATAGTGCAGCAGTAGAAGAAAACACACTGAAGATAACAACAGAGATACCATTCCCTTGACTAGTGACAATGGTTTCATATGCTCTTTTACTGAAAACATCGGGGTTTGTAGGCACAAAACTCTGTATTGCTCAGGATTCAGAGATCGATTTCTTATCTGTTTGCAGGTACCATGGATGAACTATTATTGCTTTAATTTGAAAAAAGCTCTTCAGCATAATTAAATGTATTTTTCTTCACAGTTTATGTTATTTATTGTGTATTCTTTAGCCTTTAATAGGGCTGGTATTGGCTTTGAGGTAGAGTGAAATTGTAGTACTTTTGGACTCGTAGTTCATAAATTAGTAGTTTTAAGGCTTTGCTAATGATTTTACTATATAAGTATTCTAGCTGAACTTTCTATGTTGCACATTTTCCTAAAATTGAAAGTTATAGCTTTTTCTCCTTCATGAGATTATAAAACAAACAGAAATATGTAGTGCTAGACAACAGAGAAGTAAAGTTGAACATATATACATACATATATGGTATGGAATATGAAGTATGGAATATATCTCAACTTGGTTTTAAAAATAATTTTAATTACACTACATCACAGTAATCATAGGTGCATGGTGACTCATTTTTGTGTGTTCACATAAAAACATGTTCCGGGCAGCCTTAGATTTAGATTTTTGAAACTATTTGAATCCATCTTCTTACATGGCATCTTTGAAAAGGTGATATTTGCATTTGAAAAGGATGAATCAGAAATAAAGCCAGATTAGATAGAGACAGATATTCTTTCCCCTCCCAATGTCTGGAGTCATTTACTGTAGCCATTAACATCTAATATGGCTTCAGGTGAAGTGTTTCCTCAATAAACTTGAGTAACATTTTTATTTAAGGAAAGGAGAAAGAAGGATCAAAGTGTAATGTTAGAAAGCTTTTTTTGTTTGCTAAAGCATTTATGCATACTTACATTGGTTCACATTTTTTATTATTATTTTTTTCACTAATGACAAAAAAAGTTTGGGATGCAGCCCACCTAAGTCTTGCCAAAATATGACCTTTCCATTTTCCTCCCTAAGTCTTGTCTAAATCCAAGACAACAGCATAGTTTTAATGCTTCCCAGCCCTGTCTAAATGTATACTGAACTTGTTTGAGTATCTCCTCTCTAGGATGAAAATTTGATAAATATTAAAGTAATTTTTACTTCTGCATGCTCCGAATTGTCTTCTTTGGAAGAGTGGAGAAATGTCCTATTTAGGCTTCCTTTTTAGTTCTAGAATTTAGTAAACAGATAAATAATTCTGCTTCAATACAGATGAAAAATCTGAAGAGCCCAATGGATAAAGCACCCATCCCAGGTAGTGAGGTGACCAAGTTCTGAGTTCTGCTGAGACTGAGGATGCTTTATTTTCATCCTAAGGGTCTGCCTACAACAAAAAACCTCATGTTGACTCCAGATGGTGATGAAGTTTATAGTTTGTAGATAAAATAAGGACTGAACCAGAAATTCACCTTCCAAATTCTAGCGACTTCCCTTCCTGCTTCTAACAATCAGATCTGACTGCCTGCATCTGGTGCTAGAGAGGATTTGGCTTTAGATGGTTTCTTACAGGAAGATAGTATCAGGATAACAATATCTGGAACTTCTATCAATATCCATTGAGAGATTTGTGGTGTTTGGCTGCACAGGGCATAACAGCAGAAATTCTCTTCAGTTGTATGATATTTAGTTATTAGATATTTACAGAGAATTACTTCAGCAAATTCTATTATCTGAAGTGTTACTGTAACATGTTAAAATCTACAAATCAAGTAACAATTTTGTTTGGGATTATATCGTTTCAAGTATAATTACTATGAGATTGGAAGTGCATTCACTTAAGAAGTAGTTACTGTAATTTGCCTACATAGTTGTGCTCGCCCCTTGTTGAAAAATTCTTTGTTGCAACATTTAAATATAACTTAAATTGACCTCCATGTGTGTAATACTAAAACTTACAGTACCAGCTCCTCATTGTTTGAAACCTTGATGTTTTATGGAGAAAACAGAGAGGGGGCAGTGTGCTGTGAGTGGGGAGGACATGACGCAACCTTTTGACAGACACCAGCTAGTGGGATAATTTCCATAGCTGTCCAAAATAACCCTTTTTTATCTGTTAAAACTGGCTTGCAACTAGCTAAGATTCTGCTAAGACTAAAGGCTTTTGAAATGTCCTAATGCATGATTTACTGTCTTCCTTCCATTGCAAAGAAGTTTCATTAGCAAAATTTAATTAACAGTATTTCATACAGAAGAGTCTGTAGTTCACTCGTGGGTTCCGAGTGTGGCTTCTTTTTTTCTTTTTTTTAATGTTGTTTATATAGGACACATTTTTGCCAAACTTCCAAGCTGTTAAATGGTGAATCTTTTTCATTCTGTTTTTATTTGTTTGTTTCATTATTTATCAGGTTTTACCTGGCGAGACGATTACACACAGCATGTTATTGGTCAGGAGCTCTCAACCATACACAAAATCCACAGCAGACACCCTGATGTATTTGCATCTGAAGGATCTGACACAGGAAGGTAAGTCTCCTGTAGTGTTTTTGCTTGGGTTTTGGAACGGTTTGCAAATGATAGGAAAGAGGTTGGCCCAGGAGTAGAATTTAAAAAATCACCAAAGCCACTATCTATATGATAAAGGTGTCCACCAGTGTTCAGAGGACGGAATGAATTAAAACCCTGGACCTTGTTCTTCTGTTTATCATCAAGTTAAGGAAATACACTTTCTATTGTTAATTAAGGTGTCAGAATTCAAAACATCAGGCCTTTCATTCAATTTATTCAATGTCTAGTGTCAGTTCAGCCATCCCTACCTATGACTGGCTTAAAAAGGCAAACTTATAGCAGCTCAACTGCAGGAGATATTTTATTCTGGAACTAAGCATTGAATGACATTCTGAGTGACTGATTATATTTTCAAAGTCAAATTCTTCCAAAACATACCTACAATTGATTTGAAGTCCATAGATTCCTAGTGGTAGTTGCAAAATTTGTTCAGGAAGGAGAGATTCCTGCAAGTTCCCATGACAGCAAATAGTGTTGGGACATGCCTTGAAAGGTATTAAGGGGTGACTTTGCAGTAGTTGGTTGCAAGACACATCAGTAATTCTGTAGAGTGATATGGTTGTAGAACCTGCAAATATATCATCTTCATATGCAGTTACACATATGGAGAGACTCTTTTACCTGGTCTGTTCTGTCCTACAGGCTTTTAAGTGCAACCCAAGCACAAAAACCCCAGCATGAAATTTTAGGAACAGTTAAAAATGACAAATTTTGCTTTCTCTTATGTGATTTTAAGAAATACATTCTCAAAAGTAGTGAAATTGAAAGAAAGGGCTTTTTGTTAAAAAAACTTTCATCATGGTGGGATAAATTTGAGCTTCTAGCCTTGATGGGCAAAATATTGAATGTTGGAATTCAGATCTTCATGTACTGCAGCATGTTGTTTGCATATACTGCAAACCATTTCTTTTCTAGATTGCTTTTTTTCTGGAAATAAAATGCTGTGTATTTAATACTTCCCAGTGTCTTCAACTGTGTTTGCCTCACTTTGTTTTGATTTAATTCAGAGACTTTGACCCTGTATTTCACATGTTTGCTGATTCAAAAGCATTTCTTAAAATCACAGCACCATTTCAGAAGTGCAGTAAGATAGAAACTTAATGTCTAAAGAAGATAGTGATCTAAAGATTACCATAAAGGTGATAACAACATGTGGTTGAATCCATAAACATGTTTTCACTGGTTAGATACACCAAATGTCAGTCTTGAATGGATTACTCTCAGTAGATGGTATCAGAAATGAACTTCAATATCCTCTGGGGATTTTTTTTAAGAGAGTACCTAAAATTTTTATTCATGAGAGTAAGACAAAATAGGCCAGATTTCCATGATATCAAGGCCATATTCTGCAGTGTTCAGATTTGTAGTTATATAAAAATAAAAAATATAAGAAGACATAAGATATGATTTAAGGTTTGGATTGAAAACAAATGCTCACTTTTAGGAATACCTGGTTTTAACAAGTTTGAGATGTTTTACATTTTTAACTGTAACTATGAGTTAGAAAAAAACTGCAACATTTTGTATGTTGATACTTCAAGAACCTCAGAATTTCAAATGTGTTCATGTAAAGCAGCTCCTATTGTGGATAGATTTTCTGCAGTCACCAAGCTGTGCTTCTGAAAGCATTATCTTATGTGCTAACAGTTTAAAGCATTAATTGATTTTTCTGGTTGTCCATTTCCAACGTGTTTTGTAGGTCAGAGAACAGTAGGAAATCTGATGTCTTGTAGATTCTGATCAAGTGTGTTGTATGTTCAGTGTGCTCAGTTGCTTGCAAAAATCTTATCAGATAATAATTAAATAATTTAAAAAGCAACTTAGAGTAGGTATCTAATTATCAAAGAAACATTATGTCAGGAAGACCTTTTATTAAGGGTAACGTGTGTAATAAGAAAATATGAAGTCATACTAATGAGTCATTAATCCCCACAGAGCTGGTGAGAGCAAGAAAATAGACTCAGACACTTGAAAGGTAAATTGACTTAGGCTAAATTAGTGCATATGAAATCTGATGAAACAGAAGACATGGATTTCATCTCAAAAAAAATGCTGAAACTGGGAGTTTGATTTCAAGATGAAAGTTCTTTCTTTGTTGGCTAACTGGAGTGTACGTGGTATTTCCTGGGTCCTTATTAAATTTCAAAAAACCCTCTTTTGAAAGAGGGCTCAAGATAAAGGAAAAAAGTCCATTCTGCACAGAGGGAATAAATGTCAGTTGTGTTCATTGGTGCAATTAGGCAAAACCACAAACGTTTCCAGCAAACTTCAATGTATGAAATGGGGTATAGTATTATTTCTGTAATAAAACCATCATTAAGTCAGTAATAAGATACTCTCAGCATTTAAAAGGGAGAATTTTATCCTAAAATGTGTGTTTTCTATTAATTGGGAACATTCCAGAAATAGCAGAGGTGCAGTGATTTAGATGTTTCCACAAAAAAAGCTTCTGAAATGTTAGATTTTGTAGGAAATACATAATTATTTCTGTAGATAAATAATTATATGTGGTATTGTCTTTATACTCTTAAGTTCATTGTATGCAAAGTCATTTTTCAGAACAAATTGAAAATATTTCCAAATAAGTGCACAAAAGGAACTGATCTAACAGTCATTGCTCCTACTCACCAAGTGCTTTTATATATTTGTCCATCCATTTTCCAGTATGACTTTGTCATATTTAAAAGTAATATTTTACTTTAGTTTCAATAATTGGTCAGTTAATGCATTTTCATTCCTAAGTTAACAAGGTGATATAGTGATAAACTACAAAAATTTTTAAAAATCTTTCAGATGTATTCATAGTATCTTATTAAAGTTGTCATCAAATGAAACATAAAGCTTTGTATTCTTTTACATTATAATTGTTTAAATGTTTACAGCATGAAATATTACATCTAATGTGGAATGCAAATATGAGTGCAATTATTGTCTCCATATGAAAAATCTCAGATCCCAGATTTTACTTCTACCACCAATGACAGTAAATATATATTGTAAATATAAATATATTGTAAATAATGGCTTGAGAAGCCAACCTAAATGCTGTCCTTTATCTGTGCATTCAGTTCCTGTTAGTTCCAGTGGAAATCCTTGTGGCAGGATTCAGTCTGTTTTGTGGTTTTTTTTTTTCATTTTCCCTTCCTTTTAAAATTAGTGAAGAAAGCAGAAAATAGGTGTTGGAATTAATCAATGAATGAAAGATGAGTGTTGGCAACTGGGATCCTTCCTATGAAGAGAGCCTGTTTGGATTAGTTCATCTCTAGTGAAGCAGAAAGCACAGTGCCCAGGTTTTTCTAAAACTGCAGAATAGTTTTGGTCTGGCTTTAAGCTGAAAAGGAGGTGGATAATGTTACCTGCATGTCCATGCTCCATCAGAAGGCAGAATTTAGAGCTCTGGAATAAGAGAAAAATGCAAACAGCATGAGAAGGAAGCAAGACTGATGGTAAATTATATCAGGTTTGCTATAGTGCTCTGTGCAGTAACCCTTCTTTTTTGTGGTGTTTGTGTCCCTGATGGGAACCTGCTGTTACACACTGGGGAGAAATGGAGGATTTTTCTGCTGTTTCAAAGTGAGCAAACCTGTGAGCACTGTTGGTTGCAGTGTCACCACAGTAAATTAGATTATTAATTACATCTATTAGTATTAAATTAGTAGGGACACACATTTGGTACAACTGTGAGCGTGGAAGGAAGTCTGTTAATTTTTGATTAAAGTAGTATAATTGATCTCCAGCTTTGGAAAATGATATAATGGTGCTCTCTCAGGCTGTGCCTCTACATTAGCGCCAAGATGTGGGCTGGTAGAATAAACTTTTATTTACAGTGGCACAGAGATGTTGAAAGTCCAATTCATTCACTGAGCTGTAAAGCTCTTCCACCTGGAATTCTTCTTCACTGGAGAAGTGTGTGGGCATGTGAGTAGGAAATGGTGACAGCAAAAGGTGATTTCCCTCAAGCAGCTTCACTCACAGGGAATGAGGAGGGCTGGGAACTTTCTCTCTGCTTTCTTGCACAAGGAATGAAATAGTTACCGATGCTGACATTTAAATTATCATCACCATTTATGTGTTGTTGAGCTAGATGAGGACAGCTGGTAATAATTCAGATTCATTGCATGCAGCACTCTGAATCCCATATAAACACCTCCACACTGCCATCATTTAATCACATTTCTAGCTTTTCTTTGCAAATGTCACCAAAATCTGTCTAAACCACTCAGGAAACACCACTATTCTGTGAATCCCAGGCACATTAGAAGATCAGAAGAGATACTTGTTCAATCTCATTATTCTCTTTTCAAGCCTTTTACTGGAGTTTACTTGCTCCATTACTTCTGCATATCCAGTAGTCTTTCTTCTATTCTTTACATTGGTGCAGGGCCAAATTGGTATTGAGTCTCATCATCATCCAGCAAGTTTTTTAAATCTTAGAACCATCTCATATTTCTTTGGGGTGCAATTTAATCATGTACATTTTCTTTTTACAGGAATTTCCTTTGCTTTTGAATATGGCTTTGCCTTGATGTGGCATTTTATTTGATTTACTCTAAAATCATTAACTTTGATTCATGAAGTAAATTGTTAGTAGTGCAAGATTTTTTTGACTGCTTTTGCTGAAACATTGAATTTTCTATACTTTTGTGGTTGCTAAGCTTTTGAGTGACTTTTCTGTTATGTATTGAACTACAGTGGCTTGCAGTGCCTTTTAGTTGGCCACTTTGTACATTGGACAGGCTGGTAACTTTCTTTTCCTTGCTTTTGCTGTGCAGGACTTTGGGACAGAACGAAGACAATGAAAGAAATTACGATGTTGAAAATAATGTGAACTTGGCCAAGTCTCTTCAGCAATACCTTAAATATCTCAGAATTCTCTCCCAGTCTGCATCTAAAAATTTGTATCCAAGGAAGACAAGTGACAAAGCTTCTGTCAAGGTAGTATTTTTAATGTGGTTGTTACATTCTGTGATTTTGGCTTCCTTTTTCTCTTGAGTTCTCATTCTTGAAATTTCCCCTCTGTCTGAAGACCAGACATTGTTTTTTTCTGCCTCCTCCAATTGATTATCATCAGTGCACTAAGTTTTCTCAAAATTAATCACCTTCAGCATTGTAAATGCTTCAGCTCATCCAGTCTGGAGCATTTTACCCTAATTAGGGACGGATTGCATGTGATAAAGAAGGAGGAGTGGGATAAAGCTGGTAACATCTTGACTGGCTGATCTGAAACTCTGCATCTGAACTACTCTCTGAAAACCTGGCTGAACTACCCTGTGAATTCTTACTGGTGTTTATCTGCTTAGGGTACAATTCATACAATCTTTAAGCAGATTTTAATAATGGGTTTGATAAATTGTGCCTCAACATTTCCTAGTTTTTATTGATCATAAGGAAAGCCTACTGTGACCAGTTAAGGTTCATATGTATACATTATAAATGTACAGATAGCTGGGAAGATGAATCACAACCATTAAATCTTGAGTATTGACTATGTCAGAAACTACAAACATGCCTATTTGAGAACTAAAGCATTTTTCCCCTTCCTAGAGAAAAGCTTTCTCCCTCCAAGATGCAACTTGATAAATTTATTAGAGTTGTTGGATGAAGGGGTTCCGTACAACAGGCCCCCATGGCCCTGTATCTTTTGCTCAAAAAGCAAAGATCTCTTTTATTTTAAAGAGCTAGGCTGCTGTTACAGCAATCCTTTGCGAGAAATTGTCTGTGCTATTTCAATGCATACAGTATAAATGCAAAATTTGCCAAAAAATATACTGAAGTTTTAGGAAAAGGATCAGGTGAAGAGACTACAGTGTCAAAGCCAAACTGCTTTAGTTTAGTTGAGGGACTAACTCAGAGGCACCAAACCACTGTGGTATCTGCAACAGCTCCTGGCCACAGCACCATTTGTAGCAACCATTTAGTCATGGTTGGTATTCTTGTCAGAAGCACAATTTCCCAGTTTCTGACTGACTTACATACAGCACTTGTGATTTGTGGCATATAAATCTCATCTGGGGCAAGAAGAGCTTTCAGGCAGTGGCAAGGCAGCTCTGGGAGGGATCAGGGAGCACCTTGGTGGTGCTTTTCCTGCACTCTCTCCTCCTGAGTGCTGGCTGCAGTGAGGATGCTCTGTTTTGAATCACTGGCTTTCAACAAAAACTTGCTCAAAAAGTATTTCAGTGGGTCTGGTGTTGTCATGCAAGTTCATAAATAATCCATATGGCTGAGACCTTCTGTGGGGAAGCCTGCTGTGATAACACCACCCACCAACCTTATCGAGTGTTGCCATGGAGATGGGTACTCTGAAGCCTGGGGGAGTGGGAAAAAGAGGAGAAAATCTGGAAATTAAGCACGTATAGGAGCAAACTGTACACTTCTATTTACTGAGGAGCATTTTGAAACAACAGACAATGAGTCAGATGTGCTACCTATAACTGAAAGTCAAAAAGAGAAGACAAGAAAAGGAAAGTTATTTTAAAATAACCCGTGATCAGCCATGAATTTTAAATTATCCTGGAGATGTTTCCCTATCCTCGGCAAATGCAACTGCTCTTCTTGAAAAAACAAGAGGGACATGATATTTTTTATCGATTCATTGTTTTATTAGTGAAATAGCATTTAAACAAGAGAGAAACCAGGATTTTTGCTGCTCCAAGAAGCAGAAAAAAACTCATAAAATTTAAAAAATTTGAAAAGAGAAGGTGGAAAGGTAACTGAATGAGCGAGCTCTGATATGGTTGTACCACTTGAAATTGGAGATAGCTACCTTCTGCACTTTAATTGCAAGCTCCAACAAAATATTGGTACCTTATTTTTGTACTTAATATATGGATTACAAACCCACATTAAATAATTATAGCAAAATCTGATCTTTTAAACTTTCTTGTCCTTTTCTGATTAAAATAAGCACAAGATAGAGGTACTTTACCCTACTTAGAACTGCAGCTTTTGGGCTTTGCCCTTCTTAAAAATAATTTTCTTTCAAGTATATATTTACCTCTGTCACTTGATTCCTGCTGTTGGGGAGTAGGAGATGTAACACTGCTCTGGTTGCTTTGATACCTTACGTGCTGTGAAGTGTAGCTGAATCTTGCAGAAATTTAGTGCTTCTTGACAGACTTCCTGCGTAGATTCAGGTTCCAAGCCTGACATCAGAGGTCTCTGGCCAAATGTAAAACAAAGGAAGATAAACAAGGGAAGATAAAAGATAAAGAGGTTTTAAAATATTCCTTATACTGTGAAAGTGTTATTTTGTATCTTCATATTAATATATTTTACAGACTTTCAGTCTTCAGCTGCGCTACTATCTTCCACTTGTATTATCAGAATAAAACTGCAGAGTTTCAAAATTACTGAATAGACATTACACACAAAGTTATGCAGAAAACTGTAAAATGAAACACCGCAAAACTTAAAGCATCTGCTCTTTCTTCTCTCTTTTCCTGTTTCTCTTGCTCAAACAACTGCCAGCTTGAGGCTTGATACAACAGTGACAGAAATAACACCAGTAAACTTAAATCATGTGACTGAGCAAAATTCCTATGCTGTCTACCATTTACTGTAAGAGCTTCTTTGGGTGATTTTTGAAGCACTTGAAGTTCATCACTAACTTAGAATTATTTCTCAGTATTTAGGCAGTATCTACTGCAGGCTGTAATCTAGCCAGCTGATAATGACTCTGCCAGGAAATAAATAGTAGAAAATCAGAAGTTTGGTGTGTCTGTTTCACAAGGGTTACAGTTGTAACATTTCACTTTAGTTCAGCTGAAAAGAGTTGTTCAGGAAATGGGCACTTGGTGGCATTTGTTACTTAAGCATTAACTAGTGGGATTTTGTGTTTGGTTTTCTTGGTCTTCTCCACACACACACTTGGGCTTTATGAAAGTTTTAACCATTCACAAAATGCTGAGTTACCAGTCTTTGTGATTCCTTTCTCCCAAACCTGGATGCAGTATGGAAAAATAACAAATAGCCAGGCACATATTTTAATGAGAATTGGTTTATCTTAGGTACAGAGACAAGAAATGCAGAGGCTTCAAATCATGCGTGAATTGCCCTGCCCTTCTCCACTCCAGCTGCAGCAAACTCCTCTCATACCAAAACACCCAAACCCCTGAAAAACCCACTGCACTGCTGACATTCCTACAGAAACTGGGGCTCAGAGTTTTGTTGGATTTGAAAGACAGCACATAGCTGGTATTGCTAAAGCTCAGAGGCTGTAAAGGAGAACTTGCTGCCTTTGCTGCTGGTCTGTATTTGAATAGTTACGGGAGATTTCAATTGTGCTGCTTTCATCTGGCCGAGAAAATTTTTTACTCATCAGAAAGAGAATTTATTTGAAGCCTAACCCAAATTTACTTCCTGCTGGACAGGCTGTAGGAATAAGGGAGTTGCCATCAGACTTGTGCTGTGGCTGTATTTCTTGTTGCAGGAATCTCTGTTCTATGGTTTAGGTTTTGTGGCTTGAAGATTCATGGAATTGCATTTTCTCCTTCCCCCTGACTTGTCCTCTGAGGGCTTCAGACAGGGTTGGTCCTACTTGCTGCTGGGGTCTTTGTCAGGCCAATGTGCCATTCAGGCCCTTGTGGGTGAGACGGGGGAAAGAGAAAATTATGTCAGATACATTAGGGAATTCCATTAATTTTCTGTTGTTACCATTCTTCGTGTCTTAATTACATTCATTTTTATGGTAGACTTTTTGTCTAGATATTGTGATTACAGAAATCTCCACATCTCAGGTATTCTTATAAATTTTATAGCAAAGATTTCTGGAAAAAAAAAGCCAGAATCTTTATATCAAAGAAGGGGCTAATAAAATTAAAGGCCTCTTCAGAATCATGATGGGGGAAAGGAAACAAGTAAAGTGATGGGTTAGTGCCAGATTGTTGTGGTTCAGCAGTGCAATGGTGCTAAAAGGGGAGATGCTGCAAGTAAAGATCATATAAATTATATAAAATAAAAATTCATATATGTGCTGGCCTAAAAAATCAATTGTTTGGATCTTTGTAATTGATCACCAAAAGAATAAGATGTGTGGTAATTATTTTAAAGGATTATTACTTATTTTAGAAAATTTGAGTGCATGAGTGCTCAAAGATGTACTCTGAGCTTATCTGCAAATAATAATTTCTGTCATTAACTAGTAGGAAATTACTTAGTCACTGTACATTTTAACCTGAAACTTCAATTCAAAAAACCAGCACCTTTATTTATCTAACACTGATATAAATACAGGACTGAATGAAGTTCATCAGAATTTTGACAAAAAGTCAAAAAATGTCCAGCAGTGTAGATAGTTAAACTCTGTTTATATAAAGGTAAAATGTAATATTTCATATATAAGGGATTATGTGTAAAAATATAATTCAGCTGTGCTTGAACGCTTTCATAAAAATATTTCTGGAATAGTTGATAGAGGAATGTCTCCTTGAAGCTACAGAATTGCCTCTGTCTTGGCATACTTAGGCAGTGATATCTGAACATTTCCCAAGCATTGGTCCATTCATTCACCTAAAGCCATTACAAAATGGGAAAGAGCTAATGCCCCTACTTCACAGACAGATTAGACAGATTTTCTGAGGTCATGCAATAATTTTTTGGTTAAGCATAGACTAGAAGCTAAGCCTCAAATCCCAGAAAAGTATTTCATCTTTCAGATCATTCTCCTCTTCATGGCACTTTATAACAAAATAGAAACAATAAATCCTCCCAAAAAGAAAGCCAACAAACACATATACACAAAAACCCCCAAACTAACCAATGAAAAACCCCACAAAATCCAAATCCAACCCCAAAACCCAACAAACAAACCCTCATAAGCACTGGAACAGAAATCATTTGACCATATAAAGATGTCTGTATTGGTGCGCATCAGACTAAGCTCATTCCATGATCAATGGAGGAAAAAGAGAGTTTTGAACAGATCCATCTGGTTTAATTTAAGTATATAAAATGTGGCACTGTAATTTCCATCCTCTTGGCCATTCTGCAGGAATCTGGTGTAGATTGCAATTTTTTCTGGAAGGACTGGTACCTACACATTTAAAGCTCTGATAGAATCATGGCCACAAAGCCTGGTAGAATTGCAATCATATTGTGTGTGGCAAAAATACACAGTCTGGTGATCTAATGTGACTTGTGATTTATTTTTTTAAAATAATTTAACAAGGGAGCATTCTAATGCTAGTGTCATGCTCAAGTCTTAGATCTAACTCATAATTTTACCTACAACCCATCAGTTTATGCAGGATATAATGAGAGAGTTTCAACGTCTAACATAGAAACCACCATTTCCCTTATTACACAGGTATCTCAAAAGGATTAATTATTTTTTCAATTATTAGAAGATACAAGTGCCATAGAAATGTTATTATAAATGATCTGTGTCAAGTCTGGAGTCTTATTTAAAAGGGCTGTTAATTAATTTCTAGTAATTCCCAGATGAAACATAGATTGATGTTTTTAAAATCTCAAATACAGATAATAAGATTTAGTTGTTTTTCAGACCCTTCCCTTTAAAATTAACTATTTTTTTCCAAATGCCATGTGTTTGGAGTTAATTTCTGTAATTTTTCCTTCAAGTTTGCTGTTTGGCTTGCAAATATTTACTCCCTGTACTTCAGTACATTGCAATCAGTAAATAGAAGATGACGGAGCTGATACAAATTTTAAAGTGTGTTCTATTTTTATTTTTCCATTATAGTTATCAAATGAGAGGGTAGAGCTCACAGAAATTTGAACTTACTTTATCTACCTCTGTGCAAGTATGTTGGTGTAGACATTTCAGGACAGTGGAACAGCAATTTCTGTTTTTTTAGTGTGGAAAAGACCTCAGCTGACCTCAAGCAGTTGTCCAGCAAATGGAAGATTGCTTTCAATGGGGTTGTAAAGCAATATTGTGGACATCAATCCTGCAGATCTCTATTCACTTGTATTTCTTAGGAAAAAAGTACTTTCTAGATTCATGTGTTGGAGTTATAAATATATTGAATTGGTGTTAATGTGCTCAACTTTTGGCAGATGAAGATCATCATGTTTCTATGAAAATCATCTTTAGATAATGAGATAGCTCAATATACCAGCATATGCCTACAGAAAATGTGTTTAAACATCATTCAGTGAAACCTTGAGTAACAGAGTTATTGGCATACGAGCAGAATGTTCTCAGGCGAAGGAAGCTGGCACACCCTGGTAGATCTGTCAGCACCGAGCACCAGACTGCGCCATTTCTGCAGGTTGACTGTCACTCCTTGGTTCCTGCTGGTGGTGTCAGGGAGCTCCTGAATGCAGTGGCCTGGCAGAGGTAAAGTTGCCCCAAGTCTTGTGTCCCAATGTCCAGGCAGTGGCCAAGTGGAGCAGGTACTGCCAGGAGGCAGCACAGGACACAAGGTACAGAACAGAGCTTCCCACCCAGGAGAATTGTTAGAAATCGAGTTTGTTGAGAAGACAGGACAGACATGAGACGTGGTCACACAGGTGTACTGGTCAGCCTGCTTACATGCTACCATTCCAGACTATTCCTTTTTCCTGAACATCCCATAGTGTGTCTCGGACAATGACAAGCTGGCACCCATAAGGAGTCCCACATCTCTTAAAGAGTCCCACAGCCTTGCAGGTGTTAACCCCTTTCAGTCTGCAGGGTGATCCAGAGAGCTTTTCCCATCAACCATCTGATGGGTGGAACTCCTGGACATGATGGCTGGTGGCTCAGTGTGATGGCCCTGGATGGAGCCAGGGCAGGGGCCTCTTGCCATTGATCAGGTTATTGGGGGTCATCCACCCTTCATTTTTTCTAGGTGTTTTATCCTTTATGAGTGGAGACAAGCCATGTATCCCAATGTGTAAAACTGACCTTTCTTGTTTAAGGTGAGCCAGTCATGAATGATGAGGAAAGACCATCCAGAACTACTTCTACACCAAAGGAAATGACCCATAGGATGGAGATGTGTCAGAAGGAAAGAGAAAAAACAGCAGTTAGTTATGAAAACTAAAGACAGTATGTTACATCAACTGACAATAAAATTATCCATGTAGGAGAGTCTGTTATAGATAGTTGAAAGGTAGGCAAGTGGATATCATCATTCCAAAGAAGATAAGAATGGCTGGGAACATCTGAGACTTGAAAGTGATTTTATTAAGTAGTAACTTTTACATGAAAGAAGCCAGCGTATTGTCCTTTCTTTTCTTCTTTTTTCTTTTTTTTTTTGCCTTTTTTCTTTTTTGAAGGTTGTTTTGTTTAAGAGGGGAAGCCAAATCTCTGAAATCATCTTAAATTACAGCAGTAGAGATTATTGCATGCTGTAGAGTCAGATACTGGACAGTCCTGTTGTGGTTCCACAACAAGAATTAGGAAATAAAGTCATGAACAGTTTCAATCAAAGCAGACTCTGAAGGCTCCTTTTGCTTGACCAAGTTTTTGACACTCCAAACTACAATTAACAATCTCTGCCACCTTCTCTGATGTAGTTCTTAAATGGTTTCAAAGCTACTGTATTTTTCAGAAAGAAAATAGAAGACAGTTACAGAAAATTATCAATGAAATAGTAGGTCAGGTGAGATGACTGTAGTGTTGCCTGTTGCCTTAAACCTGTGAATCTGTGGAAAGCCCATGGCCTGATGCTGTCCCATCACTGGAGCAAGCACTGGTTTGGCCTCTTTTCCAGTTTCTGGATTCTGAATTAGTTTTCCAAATTCTTGGGCTTTGTGCATGGTATAATATCATTATAGTTAGTGAAAAGGTCATTAGCAGCTGGTAGAAGAGGCCTTTGCTTCGTTGTTACTCAGGCAGTTGAAAATGTTCATTGGCTGTAGTTATTTTCAGAGAAAGCTAACACTGAATTTGGTGCTGAGTATGTGAGGTCATGTCTACAGCTTGCAGAGCTTGTCAAGGCAGTCCCCCCTTTCAGCTTGAACCTGGCTGGAAGCCTGCTGAGATACCCTGCCAGGACAGCACTGGGTGGGCACAGCAGCTCACCAGCTGAAAGAATTAAGGCTTTATTGTCATAGGACTTGCTACTTTAGCTGTGATGCTCTGAGGACAGCTGTGCTGCTTGCTCAGCCCCATCCCAGGGAGTTTCATGCTGTCATCCACTCCATGACACCCGTTCAGCCCTCAGGTTTCATTGCTGGCTGGATTTCTATCAATTTAAAGGTAAATCGAGCAGCACAAATTCACAATTGATTCAGCAACCAGGCAGTGCCACTTGTGCTGGTGTTTATTTTGGGGGCTGACATAAGTACAGGTGTCTCCCATGTAGTGAGTTTGCATGAGGCAAGTGTGAGTCACAGAGCATCTCGACTGTGTCTGGTACAAAAAGCTAAACTTCTTTCACTCCACACAGTGAGTTAAGGTATGAGGGAATTTCATTTCTGGTTGTCTTTGGAAAATGTTATTTTATCCCACCGTGTGTAAAGATGGGCCTTCCGGTGTTTGTTGTGGTTTTATCTTCTAATTTCAGAGACCATAACAGCAATATCTCAAATAGGCAGAATAAATTAAGAATTGTAGGTGGAATCATGCTTCAGCCAAATTTAGGTGGTAGCAAACATGGGTTAATATCTGCAAATGCATCAAACAGAAAAACATAGATGAAATTGAGGGCAGATTTCTTCTTCATGCATTTCAAAGGGATTTTTGTTAGCTCTATATGCCTTCTAGATTTAGCAAATGTATGTGCAAGAAAGGAAGTATTTTGTCATAAATTTGAGTCCATTCTTTCTGCACTTGGGTAAAACATTCAAGTCAATCTACCCTTTAGTGGATAAATTGAACAGCATTGTGTTTCATGTATCTAATCCTGCACCCCTCTTTTAATTTGTATTTTTTTTAGTAAAACATGTAGTCCATAGATTTTTGCATAGTGTGTCTGCAAAGTCTAATTCAATGTGCTGTTCTGTGAACTTTCATGCAGAAAATGTCAGTTGGTTACATACCTAAACCATACAAGACATTGCCCTAACAATTCTATCTTCAAAAAGGTTTGTGTGTGTGGAATTTTTGCAATTTGTGAGTTATCGAGATAGCTTATTTGAAAGGTGGTGAAGGAGAGGGAAATCCTGTGCTGATGGAGAAATAAGATTTTTTTTTTTTACTGAGAGATTTATTAATTCAGAATACTTTTCAAAGGCTTTGTATCAGTGACATGAGATAATTGAACAGTATTTTAACTATTAAAAAATGAAATGTCCCTGAAAGTAACAGGGCTTGTATTTCAACCCTACTCAGTATAAACCATCTACATGGTAACTAGAACATTCTTTAATCTTGCACATTTCACTTAATGCTTGTTTGGGATGGGGTTTTTTGCTCTTTTACTGGCAGTACTTCACATGAGTCCTGTGTAATCAATCAAAAAATATATTTTCTTTCAAAAATTTCGAGCTCTGTGTTTCCCTTTGCTTCTCCATAATGTTAGAAGATTCTCCAAAGGTGCCAATATAGGAAGTTAGCTTCATTTCACTCGCCACAGGCTATGGCATTTAACTTTGACATCAATCAAACTAGCAATGTCCGTGTTCAGGAGTGGGTTTTGCAAAACCCACTTCAAATAAGATAATCATAGTGCTCTGCAATTGTTATTAATAACTTGAGATGTAAATTGTCTCTGGATTCTAAATTACATATTACTGATATTTTTGTTCTATATTTTTCTGTAAAAATTAGACGTTTTTTCCCATATCACTTAGGCAAACCCATAGTTTAGGATTTTATTTATCTGTGCTGCAATTTTACTTGGATTTCATCTTGCATGTGTCAGGTGGCACATATACTTCTGGTGTTTTATTAGAGATGGGAGCAGCGAGGAAGGGGATTTTTTTCTCCTGCTAGTGGAGGATTGCCATACAGCTGTGAGACCCCTTTAATTAAAGCCAGAATAAACTACATCAGAAGGGCTGCTATCTCAGTGAAGACAGCTGAGCTATCAGTGCTCTGCTTTAATTAGAACTTTTAATATTTCATCCCTTACTGCCCAAAGTGTGACCTGTCAAGCTGCTGAGAGGCTGTCCCTTCCTGACAGAGGTGCAGCTCTGAGCCCAGGACTGGCACACACTCAGATCCAATTTGTGCATGATCCCGTGCTGGGTTGGTGGTCTTTTCTTTGTTGAAGTGCTCCTTGTCTGCAAGAACAGTAAATCACTGATCCGTTAATGCTAAAGGGTATTTGGACTTGTTAAATAGCTCGTCAAAAGCCAGCCCACATCTCCTAAGCCTAATCTTTCACATGGCTTGAGTGTCCAGCAGTTTCTTCCCTTCTAACACTTACTAGTAAAGCTGAAGGGGCAAAAGAGAGAGCTGGATATGGGACATAGATCCAAGCTGGGGTGCAGTTACCAAGCTGGATTGAGCGATTTCTTGTCTTTCCATGGCTGAATGGGGAATGTCCTCCTTCCCCTGTTGCATTTCTCCCTTTCCCAGCTCCCTGGTCTTCCTTCCCTTGAGCCCAGAAGCTCCTCTGGAAGGCTGCAAGGCAGAGAGAACAGGAGTGGGGAAGGCAGATGGCAGCTTATGTGAATTCTCACTGAACAGCTCGGGGTGTCCTGGGCTGCTTTGTGTCATCCTCTGCAGTTCCTCCTCACTCTGGAGAGTTAGAGAGTTAATTACCCCAGGCAAAGACCCGTTCAAATAGGGAGATAAATGCATCTGGCTGTAAGTTTTTCACATTTAGGCTTTGCTATTAGGCATGTAAACAATGTTCAACTTGCCTTTTGACAACTGGCTCCCCCTTGGAGCTGATCAGAGCAATGCCTACCCTGCAGCTGGAGCACTGAACCAGAGCTGCACTGCTGCTATTTGATACAGTTCCCAGGGGACACTGAAATATTTCATACACAAAACTGCTTGATCTTAGCTCTGTATTTTTTTGACACTGCTTCACTGCAGCCCAATTTCTTGGCTTTCACAAAGCACATTTCTATGTTAAAGACCAGCTGCAGAAATCCAAAGCCTTGCATTGCTAGGTGACTTGCCAAAGTGGCCAAAGTGCCTTTTGTCTCTGTAATAAAATTGCCTATACCATAATTCTGTTTGAATCATGATATGGAATCATGGAATGAACCTCTTCAATCAGTTTTTAAGGGGGAGAACACGCTCTTGGAAAGAACTGGGTATGAATATGTATTGTAAAATCCACTGGCTGTCATCAGAAGAAATAAAATTGTTCAGATATTGTCCAGAAATTAGGACCTAGATAAAATCTGAAAAGTAATTCTTCATCTCTGGAAGAGTTTATCAATCCTACTTATTTTGTTCTTACAAAGTACATTAGAAAATACATAAATAATGTTTTTTCTGTCTGAATCCTTCTAATTGCTCTCCTCTGGAGTGTATAGTGTCTTCACTCCCTCTGTATTTTGCAGCTCTGTCTGTCCTAAATCATTGTGTCATCAGTGCACAGGGACACCAGTGATTCACAATAATTTATAGCAGTGAGAGCTGAAATAGTCCCTGTCCTAAGGCTGCCACATTGTGATGCAGTTTGTGTGACAGTTTAACCAAGAAAGCACAGCTGAGAAGCAGGACCCATCCTGCAGCACACACAGGATGGGATGTAACCTCAGCAAGAGTCCTGAGGGAATCATAAACAAAGAATCTAATTGTTCTGGATATAAGTAAACCTCTCAGTTTAAAGTTGGGTTTAGCAAGAACTGAAGAAAAATGATTTTTTAAAATTACTTAGGAGGATGGAACTGGTTTGCTAAAAAATGGAAAGGCCTGCCTTCAGATTGTGATCATAGCAAAAACGTCTCTAGGATTAAATCATAGTAAGAAGAATGTCCATCTGGTGTGTCCATGAGAATAGAAACTGAAAATAGAAAATTGTACTGTAAGCCCACCTTTCAAGTTTTTATTCTCCAGCACTTTTTCAGTAAAAATGTTGTTTGAGCTTGATTGACATATTTTTAACATTGTTGTTTAATTTGCTGTGTTTTTTTCCTGAAAATAATAATTTAATTAAAAAACAATTTAAACATTGTTTATACTTTTTTTTCCATAATGTCAGATGATACATTTATTAGAGATTTAATTTAGTGGAAAAATATTTCATTTAAAATAGAACAAAGTACTTAATGTATGCAAAAAAAATTGCTTTACTTACTTGTGTTCCTTTAAAAATGACATTTTTCATTTGACATGCTAGTTTTTGGTAAGTAATCTGAAAAATAGTTAATTCACAGGTTAAGTAAAAACCAAAGGGAAAGTAGATTTGTTAAATTTCCTTTGTCTGTCTGAATACAAATAGTCACATATAGTTAACATTGAGTTTTGTTATTCTCTCTCTAATCTCTTGCTCTTTAATAATTTGATAAACTGGATTTTTGCACATTAAGTAGTAGTGCCTCTTTGAAGCACACTTGACAGTTTGAGGTTTGCAGTTTACATTTGCATGACAGGTTCCAATTATTGTTTTCCTGGTTGGTAAACACTAAATGTTCTGCCTCAGATCCTGACACAACAACAATTACAAAGCGATTCTGACCCCTTTCCTTTTGTCCACCTTCTGCTCTCTCTAGAGCTACATCTACAATGACCCTGTGATGTACTACACGAGGCAGAAGCCCAAAGAGCCATCGCCTCCTTTGGGCCGTGCGTCCAAATCCCACCAGGAATTCGCTGAGAATCCGCGTGCGAGGCCGCTGAGGCAGCGGCAGCCGGACGAGCTGCGGCCGGGGCCGGAGCAGAGGGGCCTGCTGGCCGCGCTGCACTCCTACATCACCCAGAACCTGTCCGCACAGAGCAGCGAGAGCAGCCCCCACAGCAGGACTAAAGGCTCTCAGCTTTATGCTGAGAGACTGTACTCTACACAAGTCAGTCCTTTTGATGGAACTTTTGCCAAAGGAAAAGCGGAAGGTTTCAAAATGAGGAAGCTGCTCCAGCCGAGGCCTGTGCCTGGAGTGCTGAGGCCAACCCCGGAGATGCCGAGTCATAAGTCTGCTTCCCAGGATGATCCGAAGGACCCTCTGAGCATTGTGGATGGTAAAGTTGATATTTACTTATTTTTGCTTACCTGAAGTTTCCCTCATGTTTACTGAACATTTTTGAGAAAAAGAAAATAAAATTAGACATTTGATAAATCTCCTAGTATTGGCATATTTATATCTGCCATAACACAGTAATAACGTTCACCGTTCCCGCTACTCTTTCCCTGCAAACATCTACCCACATTCTTCAGCCCACCTTCCATATGTGTGCAGAAATATATGGCACTTAGTAAGACATAGCATTTATGTAATTTGTTATATTTTCAAAGCATTTTACAAACAACGCGTAATTATGGGTATATCTTCGCCATCAAATCTGGTTTTATGCACTCATCCCACACTATATATATAGATAATACAGAAATGCCTGGTTTTGTTCCACATCTCTTTATTTAACTAGAAATGCAAGGACCATGGGTAAAATTCAAAGTTAAGCACAGAAATTAACAGTGAGATGAATTCTGGTGCAGAACACAGAGAAGAGAGGAGTCTGTCAGTTTCAAGGATAGGTGAATGAGAAGGTGAAGTTGCATCTGGTTTGGCCTGGACATTCTGTATCAAAGAAGCCATTTCCTGGATTTTCATCTTTTTTTTTTTGATAATGCTGTTTAACAATGATTGGATCACAGTTTCTCCTGTATGTGATAGTCCAACAAATATTTAAATGAAAATGGAGGGTAACATCCCCATGCTGTGCTGCACTTAAAGCACTGCTTTATATGATGGGTCTTGGGGATCATGTAGACTTTACAACTCTGATTCATTTTGTTGTTTCTTTAAACTAATCTAACTATCAGTGTTATTCCAGTGGTTTGGAATGCCTGAAAAATGAAAGGGTTGATCCCCAGCCATTGTCAAGCACTTGTATCTGTTACACTGCAGTCACCACTACCCCAGTGGATTTTGGTGATATGTAAGAGGGTTCCTTTGAATCCCTCTTTATCATCCATAAAGTGTAGTGTTCTTTGATTTGTTTTGTTGTTTCTTTAAAATATCCTCCAAAACCAGAACACACACAAGTGCACAGAAATGTCAGAGTTTCAGCAGAGGAAAGATAAGGCTTGCAGTCTAAAGGATGCTCAGAAGTGAAAGCAGTCTTGGTATGGTGCCCAGAGATAATAGGTTTCAAGGAATGAACTATAATGTAAAATCAAATCCAGGTGGCACTGTAAGTCTCTTGCACAGGTTAGACAATTTTGTTGCTAGACTCAAAACAAACTAGGCACATGCTGGTTTCATTATCCTCCAGCTGTTCCACTTCACCTTTCCTGGTAGGAGCCAACTGGGAAAAAAATGCTTAACACTTACAGGGAATAACATGTTTCACAATTCATTGGGTTGTACTACTTTGACTTCTCATACATAATATGCCCTATAGGAACTTCTGCCAATGCATTTGCTTTTAAATGTTGCATAGACAAGGCATTATGAATTGTTTGAGTAGGAAATAATGTGGCTTCCTTTGTATTTTTGAGCCACTTAATAATCTCACAAGAAAGTGGTGAGGACAGACCCCAGCATATTCATTGCTTAAAATGTTGTCCATTGGAATGAAAGTGCTTTAGATTCAGGTTTCCAGGCTGATCACGCAATCTCTTTCTGCTTTTGACCCTTTTCCAATCTCTCTTGTGTTTATAGATTATTGGGTTGGTTTTGGGGTTTCTTTTGCACTCTGTGAACTACAGAACTGTAAAAAAACCAGAAGGCATGGGGTGCTCAGTTCTCTGATCCATCTGATAGATAGAGGATTAGACAAAGGCGCTGGACTGGGAGAACAATCCAGAAGGTACTGAGCAGATTAGTACTGAGAATTGCTGCAAAACAGTGGCAGGTAAATTCTCTAGCAAGGCACCCTGAGGGAGAAATACAAAAAAAGGAAATGTGGAGTTGTTTTTCTATCAGATTTGGAAGTTGTTACCTCTAGGAGTAGCATGATGTGCGTGGGTACTGCCTTTGTAGTCACTGTGCAACACTGGAATTGTTAATCTCTCCTCTGCATCAGCCGTATTTAGAATTTGGCTCAGTTTTATGTGGTTTGTTCTAGTCTACTGATTTTTTATGTGTTAAATATTACAGAATACGTCTCTCTGTTCCTTTGAAAAGGTCACAGAATCAGTAATTCAGATGTCTTAAACAAAATAGCAAACTTCCATGTTTATGGAACAAAAATATTTTTTTAATACATCCTCTCTCTGGCAAAGCTGGAATCACCATTCCATATGGTGCTCAGCTGCTGAGGTAGCTAACATGTGGTTGGTGGGATGATGAGGTTGAAGAAGACAGGCCAGGCTGTGGAATTTCTAACAAAGTTACTGCTTCCATGCCATGCGCTTGTCAGGCGAGCTGGCTTTGGCTCTTTGCCAGTAGAGTATGAGGCATCATTTATATGCTGTACAATAAAAAGCTGTTTTCCCTGGATAAAGTGCTATTGTTACCTACTAGGGAATGCTACTGGTGGAGCTCATATTAAAAACTACCTCTTCTAGGACATATATGCTTTTACTGCCATTGTGGTTCCAGGGTAACTATAAAAGGCAGTTTGCATTCATCAGTTGGAAAGCTGGAGCTAAGGGAGGAATGTGGTTTGCAGTACAAGCCCTGTGAAACATGACTGGGCATTGCTGAGTCTACTTAGAAGTGAGTCAGTGGGAGACTATAAAGGCTGTGCACAGGTGAATGCATGTTCAAGTGCATGTGCTGCTTAAGTGCTGTGCCATTGCAGTATCCATCTGCTTTTTGGTCTTTCTCCAACAATATTTTCTGATTTTAATAAATACATCATATTACCCAAAGGTGTTTGTAAACAGATGCAATGATATTTATCTGTTTATCAGTGTTATCCGGTAATTTACAAATTATTGCAAACATGGACAAGTGCCATAACAAGAAGTGTAAATATCCATATTTACTATGGACAAGGATTAATACCATATCAGTAGCCATGTGAAGTTATCAAGACTCTTTAGGAATACCTGCATTTCACCAGGCTGTTACAGACACTTTGGTGACTGTCCCTCCTAGGGTACTAAAAACAGTTCCTCATACTTACTGGCTTTGGTTATTGCCTTTGGTCCTTGATGTTTTAAGTCACACTGTAGTTGTTCAGTAAAAGTAGATTTAATGCCAAAGTTTTACTCATGTCAGTGCAGTATTTAGGAGTCTGTTTGATGAACTGTGCCCAGGTGGCAATGGCCAGGACAGGAATGCCAGTGTTAGAGGAGCAAGAGGCTCCTCTATACAATACTGATGTTTTAGTGAGCCAGAAGTACCTGCACTAAGCCTGTCAATATTTTCTGGAATAGGGCCTGTGGCCATTCTTTTTTTCGTGTTGTTCCTTGCCCTGTTCCCCCATTCCCATTTGTTTGAGATTAAGACTGCTTTTATGTTGACAGGGGATATTAAAGATGAGTCTGAAGATGGACTGGAGAGAGAAGGCTGGGCTAAGAATATAGGTAAAGAGAAAAAGCTTGGAAAAAATGGAATAGAAATGACAAGGCTACATTGCCTGCATGTTATTGAGTAGCTCAGTAGTTGATCTTGACAGCTGGCTGTGAATCAATGAAATAAACAAAAATGTAGTTGTGCTATGTTAATATAACTCTTTTAATTATATATGTCCTGAAATATAATTCTCTTTTAAGATTTGTCTTCAAATGATGTTTTATTTGTAAAGTTTTAGTCTTGATTTGGATCTGACATCTATTCTTTCTTTTCATTGCTGACTTTATTAGCTCTCCTTCAATAATTTCGGCTTTTCTGTCAGGATATTGTCCAATGGTTCTATAAAAGATAAGATCAGAAATGATGTCTAAGCAGACACAAGGCTCCTGTGGTAATGCAGCAGTACTGTTTTCTTCCTACAGCTTAGTTTTCTGCATTGCTACTATGTGTAACATGTTCTCCACCTCTTTGCCAGTTAGCTCTTGTGCTTCTTGAGAAAGTGTCTTGAACTTAGGTTGATCAAGTGTATTGAAAAATTTTGTTGCAGTTTGGATTAATTTGCTCTTGTAAATTGCCTTCCTAAACTGAAGCATTTGGTCACTATGCTTTTATTGTATTATTAAATTTGTAACAGGGGATGGATACAATAAAATGAAAGGAAAGTTTTCTCTGAAGTGTTGCTAAGCCTCCATCAAACTTTAGTATTAATTTTGCTGCCTCCACATATCTTAGCCCAGAGAGTTTGGCACAGATTGAGTTTACATGTTTGATTCACATTTCTGAACACTTGCTTTCCTATACAAAGCTCTCTGCTATTCCAGTATGGTACCAAAATCTTTGTCAGCTGTCAGTTTGAAGTAACATCACAGATATAACCTGTCTTTTTTTATTGATCGTCACAATTAAGTGTACTTATAACTATGCTTTTTTAAGGAAATTTCAGAAGTTCACATTTTACAAGATTAGTTTGTATTTTATATTACTGAATTTTATAATTCAATTAGTAGAATTTTTTAATAACATCATGGTGGATTATTGGAAAGATGTTTCCTTTTCACCTGGAAAAGAAAGTACATCAAACAACCATCTTCCCCATATGTCAACACCCTCTCAGGCTCACAGTAAACCTATTATTTAAGCTGTTTAAGTTCTTTTGCTTTTTAAGGACTAATTAGTTAAGGGAAAATGGCATTATTTTGGTTGGTGAATTTTGGGTCAGGTCAAGGGAAATTAGTCTTTGCCTTGAGATGGAATTGGGAAGCTGATGGTGAGATGCTGATGGTGAGCTCTTCAGTTAAAACTGAGTGGTCCAAAAATTGACAGATGTGTTCAAGGTCTTGGCCTCTTATTCCCAATGAAAAATAGTCCTGAATGCTTGTCTCCCTGCAAAATCAAAGATGTTCCACTGCCTCATCCCTGAAGCAGAAGTCTGTTAACTACTTTAACTTCTTTCCCAGTCTCTATGTACTTCTTCCTTCTTTGTTGTGAGGAAAAAGAAGAATCCTTACTTTTAGCCCTTCTTGTGGCATTGTTTTTCCCTGTTTTCCTACTATTTAATTCACTGTTATGTGAGCCTGAAAGTTGGCAGCATGGTCCCGAAGTCTTGCTTACAAATGATGAAGATGTCCAACAACTGGGCTTAATATGGAGAGTGTTACTATTGAGAAGAAAGGTTGGATGTTGCCTTCAAACTGCTTATATGTAAATTCATACATTCAACAGAGATTTAAAAGCAGCCCTTATTTTCCTCTTCCTACACAATGCTATGGGAAAAACTCTGCTTGCTTGCATGCATATGCATAAATATGTTAAATTTCTTATCGACATGAATGAGCATGATTGGAAATGGTTTTGATGTGCTACTGTAAACACTACATTTAGTGTCTCATACTCCAAGGGACATTAGGCTGAGTTTTGTGGAGTCCTGCAGACAAATTGTGAAGTAGAGATGCAATATATGCAGTCAGAAAAGTGCCTTCCCTGGAGAGATGTTATGCTCCATCTTCTGACTCACCTTTAATACCCATTGTCCTTGAATTTCCTTATCTTCAAAACTTTTATCACATCAAAGGTGTTTTGCTGTTTGGTTTTGTTGT
>VWZV01005702.1:268728-349507 GCA_013397155.1 Irena cyanogastra | reverse complement strand
ATACTGGTATTACTCCAATAGCAGACCAACTCCTTTTCCCAGCACCTCTCTCCTGGGTGAGCTGCACCTGCTGCAGCAGCCACGAAATGGCACCTTTTGTACCAAAAACAAGGTGTGAGAAGCAGCCCTGGGAGAGCAGGAGAGGAGCAAAGCATCTCTCCTTAAATCCTATTAAATACTTGGGCTTAGTGTTCTGGCCTGGTTCAGGGAGCACAGTCTCTCTTTTTCTGTTTGAACAAAAGTCATTGAATGGAATATAAAGAGAGAAGTTTGGGAGCCTTAGGACGTGTTTGATGGTTGTACATATTCATAATAAAGCAGCAGAGTAGTTGCTTAAGGGAGTGTTTTACACCCACCCCGACATGCTGTAAAACATGGCACAAAAGCCTCCAAAGAGACATCAGCTAATAATAAAATTGCTAACTATAATCACACAGCAAGAGGAATGGAATTATTTTCTTTCACAATATTAAAGATTTTTTTCAAAAGCTTTTTCCTGCCGGCAGTAGCATTTGCACAGGCACTTGGAAGAAAGTGCCTGTATTTGCTGCTAAAGTATGAAGGGACAATGCTGCCTGCAAACACCAGGATCTTCAGAAAAGCAGGAGAATAGAAGCTGGGAAGGTTCAAACAGGTTAAAGTCAAGTCCCTCTGATGACATTTTTACAAGACCACTCCCCAGATGGAATGATTTGAACTTCTGCTACTATTATTAAAATGTGGGAGTATTTTTTCTCTTTCACTTCAAGTACTCATCACTGGATGTATAAATGCTGTAAATGTTGTTTATATTAAATGCTTTTTGACAGTCTTTTAATTACAATAATTAAAATCAGTATACAAAGTCATTTGAAAAGAAGGCTGAGTTAGCTTGACCTGTGACTTTGCCTGCCTAGAGGTTCCTGGTGACAGAGATGGTAATAGTTTTTGACTGTGAAAAAGTCTTAACTCTACAGCAGCCCCAACCACAGCCTGATGAAGTGTTTTGTGTCAGCAGAAAATTCCAACATATTATGTTTTCATATCCATGATAGCATAAATGACCTCAAGCTTTCAATAAAATACAGTAGCTGGTCTATCTGTTTAAATGATTAAGCAAAGAGCCAGGGACAAATCTCCCCTGTCATTTCTGTGTCTGCTTGCTGTGCCAAGTACATGAAGAAAGCACGAAGACATCAGTATGAGATGCATTTTCAGTCAGGGAGCTTTTAGGGAAATTACAGGGTTCTGCAGAATTTCATTCCCCATTAGGGCTGACTAGTGTTAAAGTGGAAAAGGAAAGATCTCATACCTTTTCCCCTTTGAGAATCTGCACACTATGTTTAGGCAGAATGTTATATCTAATTGAGAATAATTATTCTATGAAACCAAAGCTGCCATTTCTTTCTCTCTTTTTTTTCTTTTTTCTTGTGACAATTCAGTTTTAATCTACCATTAGTAAGTACAAAGTAGAGGATTGCTATGACATTTTGTGGATAGTTTAAAACACAGAGTAAGTCCCTCGTTATGACCCACAGAACAATAATAAAAAAAGGAAGAGATTTTACTTGACTAAACCTTCATCTCTAAGCCCAAAGTAAGACTACTTTCTTTGCCAAAATATGGCACTTCAGGGGTTAGACTCTGCTTTGGTAGAGTCCACTTCCTTTGCCAGATAATGTTGCACAGAACAGATATTCTGTGTGTGCATTTCAGATACCTAGTCATAAGCAGAATATCTGTGAATTAAAAGCAAAAGAGTATTTTAACATTTTGTATTTTCTTGTCTCTCCACTGCAAGCAGGTCAGTGTACATTGACCTTTATAAGCCAGAGAAGACAAAAGGCTGACAGGATTTTCCTACATGCCTGGGAAAATTCCGGCTCACCAGCCATTGCAAGGTGCCTCAGCAAAGACTGCACCACTTAGATGAGGAAAATTTGCACAGCTGGCCCCTAAAAAAGGGCTTATAAAGCTAAACTGCTATGTCTACCCTGGTCAACATCCACCGTTCAATGCATTAGGCCTTTAATTTTAATCATTTCTCATTTAAGAATAATTTGGTAATTAAAACAAATATAACCAAAGAGAGCATGGAGGGAGGGAAAGAATGATCTTGTGCTCTATTATTTGCAAGTCATGTGCACTGATCTTACTCATATGACCACAGAAAACATTCTAGCAATAGTGCCCTGTTCTTTTTTTTTTTTTTAATGTGTCTTCATATGGTAAATATTCTTCCTCTCTTTCTGATTCCTCCCCAAACACAGTAAAAAGCACTGCAAAAAAATCTCCACAAAGTACTCTGTAATTTAATGCTTCTAAACTCTTACAGCCAGTTGTAGTAAGATGTTCCTGTACTGGGAACTCACTGAGAGAGGTTTCTAAAGCTTTCACTCAGCTGGTCCTGTGGTGAGGATTTATAGATTTGCTTTTTCGGTGCAACTTCCAAAGCTGAGTTTGGAGCAACACTCTGATATGGCCAAAGGATGCTTTGCTCCCCTTGCCACAGCCTGCCTAACACAGGGAGAAAAAATCCAGATGAAAGGCATCCTAGCTGAAAACTCTGTCTCCCTGACTGTTAGCATACAGTTTACATGCACAATACTGAGTGAAGTAGCAAAGGTCACAAAGATGAAATTACCTTGTCCCTCATACAGAGGGCCAGTCTCCTCTATTAATACTCCTTATCAGCCAAAAGAATCCCTTACTTTCAAGCAGGATGGAGGTGAGATGGATGCTGTCCAGCTTACTGAGTGCAGCTGACCCATGGTCCACAGTTTAGGAAGGGTTTGACTATGCCATAACATTAAAAATGTGGCCTGATGCTGCTGCTCAGGCTGAGCATTAGCATCCTGCTCTCAACAGTGCAGCTCAGTAACGCACCCAGAGCATCAACGTGCCCTGTGAATCCAGCATGTGGAGGCTGCTCCGAGTGCAACTTCCACATCTACTGAGAAAAATCAGAGTCCTTGAAGATTAAAAGCTTCAGCTCAGAGCAGGATGTTGTTGTGTTCTATGTACAGAGTATTCACCCACAAGTACTCACTATGTACAGACCTCGCTATGCTATTCAGTCTCCTCAGATTTCAATTAAAAATAAAGTTTTTCAGGGCCTGTTTTTCTTCTCACACACCAGCCCTGAGCTGCAACGCTTGCTCAAAGGCTGTGCTTTGGCCTCTCACCCTGGCAAGCCCCTTCCACTGTGGGAGGGCACAGCTGGTGGGAGCTCAGGGACATCAGCACATCCACACTCAGCAGCCGGCGGGTGAGGTCAGGCGTCCCTGTGTGCAGAACAAACACTGTGTGCAGAAACACAGCACACAGCCCCAGCCTCCTCCTGGAAACACACCTCCTCCTCCTGGAAATGCACCTCCTCTCGCTCCCCAACCACAGCAAGGGATTTAGCTCTCAAACGAGAGGCCTCCTGAGCAAGGAAAGGCCTGCAGGAAATATTTTTCAAGGATCGAGGAGCATTTGTGCAGCTTCTAAACACCAGAGAAGCTCTCCTTCAAATTTTCAGTGAAATTCTCTTTAAAAAATAAGGCCCAATCCTGGACTGTTTACCAAAGTCAAAATGGCCTAAAAAAAGCTTCTGCAACAGGAAGAATTTTCACTCTGCATGACAGCTTGACTAATCCTGGCTGGTGCATCTGTCAGCTTTTAGCTGCAAACCTAATGGCCCTCCAGACAGACAGGTAGGAAAAAGGCTTTTATCAATGCCTGTGGCTTTGAAGTCAGGTTTCAGACCAGCAGTTGCTGACAAACATTTTGCTTGATGGAGAAAGGTATCATTATTTTTGTATTTCTGACCAGAAAAAAAAATCCTAGGAGCTTTTTTCCTCACCTTTCTAAAGTCCTCAAGAAGTACTGGGGGTGTCCCCTAGCTCTAGTAGGCTGTCTCTCCTGCATGCTAAAAACCTTTTGCAAGCAAAACAGCCCAGTTAAATCAATGAAAGTGTTGCCTGAATGAGGATCTGGCCCTGTCAGTGTTAAGCTGAGTGGAAAGATTTTTAGATGATTGATTTCCCAAACCTCTCAGCATTGGAGTATCCTGTTCCTGAATATCCTCTGCTCAGCCAGAAGGCAATTATGTGCAATCTCATCAGTGGTGAATGGGAGGAAATATCTCCCTCATGGTGCAACATGTGATAATGATGCTCACTCAGGGTATGTGCCTTGTTCTCTGCTGTTGCTCCAAATGGAGGTTTGTGATTTTGTGAGGTGTTCCTTAGCAGTGCCATTGTCTAGCAAATACCTTCCCACCACATATGAGGTCTCTTTGTGTCATCCTTCAAACTGGTTCATCCTGAATTTCATTTTATGCACTCCAGGACCACTTGATATTTAACATTTTGCTTTGATTGTTGGCAGTCACCTTACCCTGCAGAGCTGGAGGACAACTTGCAGATATTCCCTGGCAAACAGAAGTGCCAGGGAAATGTCAGTTTCCTTCCTCTGCAAGAATTGCCTTGGAAGGATGGTGGAGAATCAACTGGAAGGTGCAAAGAATCAGCAACTAGGACCTGTAGTGCTACTGCAAATGCAGCTCTTTGTTTCCATCTGTGCATTAAAGGCTGCCTCAGTTTGAGCAGTTCCCCAGAAAATCTTTGTAGAGCTGGCTACTCAAATCCACGTGCTGGGGGGTTTTTTGTGTGAGAAAACAGGTATAGAAAAAGCTTTCAGAGGGGCAGAGGATCACACAGAGGCTGTTTCACAGCTGGCACAGGCCACTGTGGTTGATGCTGGTTGGATCCACATTTCCAGCTCTCTCAGTAGGGGCTCTTACTGCTAGAACTGTAGTGGTTTACTTCCCACCAGTGTTCTAGAGGTCTCTGTCCTGGGTGTTTTCTGCTCCTGCTTGCTGAGAAGGAGATGTCAGCAATGCTCTGGAGCTTTTGTCCAGATCAGCCTAGGCATTGCAGAGCTGCTGAGAGACTCTGAGCTCCTCCTGACCCTTCCCAAGACAATGGATTTTCTCACTCTTACTGGTATGTTATTTCCCACTGTCAGGAGGAACCTGATTACTCTCCAAAAATATGAGAGAGGGTTTTTTAACCCAGCTGGCTGCTAGAGAAGATCCATTTCCCAGGAGATTATTCTGCTGAAAGCAAGGATCACAGGGTGCTTGTCCATCACTGGGTCAGCAGGAGCCATTCCAAGGTTTCAGGTACAATGGTGAACACAGGTACAGATGGTCCAAGGGCAGCAGCAAGTGGTGGCTGAAAGACCAGGAGGGGTAAGAGGAGAGGACAGGGAAAGTGTGGGTTGAAAAGGGTATTTTCTGGGACATGAGAGAGAGCAATGACTTTTCAGGAAAATTTTTCCAGCACCATTGGTTTATTTAGGAAGCCCACGCTGCCTGACCTCTAGCTTAGTAAAACTCACTGGAGCTTTTTCCTCCTGCAAGGTCTTCTTTGCTGTAACTGTGGTAGCAAAGCTGAGTGTTCATCAGCACATAGGGCTGGAACATAAGAATGACTCTGTCTCCACAGAGTCAAATATATACTGCTGTCAATACTAAGCTTCCTTCAAAATTTGAAATGGTTTAGAAAGTAGTGATAACAAAGAAGAAATTCCTGGCTTTATAAAACTCCTCTCTACCTTCACTTGAAGCTGTTTTTTATTTGATGAGAGGAAGACTTTGACCTTGCTTACACCTTCTTGTTCAGCATGATAGTCCTGCTTCAAACAGGTGCAGAAAAGGGTAAGAGCAGAAACACCAGCTGCCTTTATCTGCTTCATGTCACTGACCAGGCTCAGAAATGTCCTCCTTACCCCGTCCCTGTTTTTGGAAGTTGTACACCATCAGTCTAAGGCAACAACGTCTCTCCCTCATGACATTAACAAAGTCTCTATTAATTATTCAGTGTGGCTCAAGACATTTTAATAATTAAGCATGAAAGGCTAGAAAAAAAAGACTAATGCTATTGGTACTTTTCCCAACAATCAGGATTGCCAAATGGAAGAGTTCTATGGAGGGAAAATGATTCCTTTTTACCTTGGTCAGTAGAAGCTGTCAGAGAAGCTGTACGTGGTCACCAGCCCCCTTCTGCCAACTGATCCATGCTGCTTCACCCTGCACAGCATTCTGAGAAAGAAAGCAAGGTCTCCCTGTTTCCAGTTGTGTCTCAAGGGCAGATCTACCCACCCCCTCAAGATGAGTGGAAGCTCAGCACACTCAGATGAGTGTAGATCAGCATGCCCCTGCCAGACATGCAGTCTGAACTGGGCTTATGCTTGCAGTCTCGATTTACTGGGCTGAAGGCAGAGCCTACAGTGTGGGTTTTACATGAACACCAATTTCCCAACAGCCTTCTGCAGTCTTGGTGGTGTTGATAGCTTCCTTGTATCCTCCTGCAGTTTCTTAAGCCTGCACTTCTCACCCTGTATGTCCTCTATTCCTGTGTGTTGCTCTGGAAGTAAAGGCGAGACACCCTGGCTCAGACTCATGTTTCCATAGGCAGAGAGAGTATCTTGCTTAACAAGTTGGTTCTCATTGTCCAGACTGTGTTTTACTTTACCAACAAGCTATACATTTGGCAGACACACTAGAGTTGGGAGGCCTGTGAGTAGCTTTCAATAAACCCTGTTTTTGCAACATTAACACTATTTCAATTGCTGATACATTGGCATGGTTTCCAAAGCATTGTCCTGAGAGGAATAAAAGCCAGATAGTTGATATTTACACTAGAGCTAGGCCATATTCTCATCATTGTGGTCCATTTTCCACATAGGACACTAAATGGAGTATGTGCTCATTCCTTATTTCTTTTTTATACCTAGGATTGAGCCCCATGGTTAGAGGTGCCTTTGCTACTCCTTTACAAATGTCACACATCATAGCTTGTGTAACCCACTCCTGTTGTGTCATGTCCTTCTCTGGGAAGAGTCTGGCTCCCTCTGTGTCTCCCATGATACACAGAATATCATCATACAATTTCAGAAAGCTTTAAGCATTCACACAAGCAGAATAACACCTTACCACATCAGAAGGCTTCAGGGGTCTACCCATACAGAGTAACACCATTCCACTTCACACTTCCAGAAAGCTGCAAGCCTCTCCTCTTCTTGCTCTTTAGCCCAACCACTTACACCCCTCATGGTTCATACATTGCACCTGTGTGCCCTCTGTTCCCTTTGGTGGTTGGTCAGTGCACTTCAGTTCTCCATGGCTCATTGCTGTCAATGCTGTTCACCTGCTTGTCACAGCTGTAACCCATTGGGGATGAGGCTCGGCTGCAGCCCCACTCCCAAGTGCCAAACCGGGTACTTACATCCTCACCCTTTGTGTGACGTGGTGCCCACCACTCCTGGTGCCCTCCACTGTACTTGCTCCAGTGTGGCACTGTCTTTCTCATTCTGGGGAGCCCTGAGCTGGACCCAGTGCTCCAAGTGTGGCCTCACTGGGAAGGAATAGAGATGAAGGATCACTGTCCTGGATGTTGAGAGGCTTACTTTAGTAAAACAAATGATTCTCTCACCAAATCCAGTCACATCATCCCTACTGACCCTGCAGTGCAAACTGTATTAGTCTTAGCTTTGCTGCCCTCAGTGCATTATTGCTTTAGCGCCCCCTAAACCTAGAAAAGAAGTTAAAGAGAAGAAAGACTATTCACCATTGAAACTGTTGACACTGCAACCAAGTGCCAGCTTAGTCCAGCAATAGGCTTGATAAGCACCCAGACCCAGCAGGGTCCCAGAGGCAAAAGTCCCTGGAAACACACAGTCTCCTCATGCTCACAGTAGGAAAGCTGTGGAGCCCAGAGCACAGGGCCTCAGAGCCTCTCTGGACCTACTGCAACCCTTAAAACCACGAGCCAATGTCTCAGCCCTGCTCTAGCCTAAGGGCTAAGTGACTACACAGATTTCAGCTGTCCCTGGTGTAAAATCTATCACTCTTCCCTATGTGTATATAATAAATAACCTGAGATTATTATATATTTTCTCTAAACTGCCACGTTGCAAACTATGACCAATCTGACTGTCTAAAGCAATAAATGACAATTTAACTCCATTTATTACAGGCACTGTCACAGCTACTTCAGTGTAAAGTTGTGACTGTGTTGGGGTGTAATGAAGCATGTTCCAGCTTGCTGACAGCATTATGGTCTCCAGTAATTATCCTATTTTTCTTATCTCTGTGAGTCATAGAAAAAACAGAACAAGTGGTAAGTGAGGAATTTTGTTTAAGACAGTGTTAGGTTGCCTTTTTTCAGACCAACCCTGATGACCGATGAAGGATGTACAAATCCTTGGCAGAAATAGCTCTTAATCAATTCTATGAGCAGTTGCTTGGTCGCTTTTATCTGCTTGTTTTATCCTTGGGTAATCAATGACCTATTTTAGCTTTGGTCTGACGGTAAGATTCAGAAATCATTTTCCCCCATATAAAACTACTACTTTGAATTGCAGATTATTTAAAAATGTGAAAGGATATAAAGTAAAAAAGCCTCTCCATACTGAAGAAAGAATTCTCTTTCACCCAGCTCGTGTATTTAACCTGAAATATGTAATTTAAACAAATTCTGAGCATGATACAAAGCAACATATGAATTAAGTTAATTCTATTCTGTGATTTGAAGCTGTCTCAACCAATCATACAAAAGCCACAGAAAAGTTGAGGTACCTGAAAGTCTGTGAGAAGTTTCTATGTCTGCAGTACATCTGTGTTTGCCAGGTCCCTCTTTGTTGAGCTCAGTTTTGCTGCACCAAGGGTCAGTTCCTGTTCCAAGTCTGGAAAATTAAAAAGTCTGCCATTAAAGGTATATAGCCAGTTGTATGAGAGTATATTTGACTGGAAATGAGCATTTAAAGTTCATTTTGAGGTCTCTTATTATCTGTGTTACAAAAATTGCTAAAAGGACTTCAAATGATGGTATTTCTACCGATGGTTCCATCCTATTACAAACACCTCATAATTCCAATAAGAAAACCCAGATTAATGACACTGTGCCCTTCATTTATTCCTTTTCTGATATATGTGCCGTTTGTATGAAAAAACTTCTTGCACCAAAATTACCTGGGGGGACATTTCATAACATTTATACTTTCTGTCATCAGGAGAAAAGATGTATAGCAGAAATATCAGTTCTGTCTAGCACACACTGCCTCTGAATCGATCCTTCTGTCAGCCAGCACTACACAAATCTTCATGGAGAGGGATCCACTATTCCTTCATCAATTAAGTGCCAAAAACACTACGAGATGCTGTTTGCTTCCATTTCTCGTATTTGGAAAGCTGGATTAACTATGCAGGAGAACTAGTAAGGGAGAGGAGTCTGTTTAAACCACAACTGTTTGTTTCACTTTAGTGTCCCTGGGAATTCCAAAGGCTTTATTTAGCATTTTGAGATAGGGAAATAACAAAGCAAGGTGGCAAACAATTTTAATTTTATAGGAAATTTCACTAGTTTGAAGCTTGTTTTCATTCTAAAGCAGAACACAGTAGCATGTGAAAATATTTGAGGAAAAGGCTGGATAAGAGGTAAGTAAGGTAAAATGTTTTCCTTCAGTTTGTCTTCTTTTTCCATTCTTTCCCATATAATATTCAACATGTTTAGAAATGACAGTCATTTCAAAATACTGAACATTCTCAAACAAAAATAAATTGAGTTAAGCCATCTCATTAATAGAATTAAATTTTTCATTACATGAATATTCAGCCTTGCCTTAAGCATATTTTCAAATGAGAGAATATTACACCAGGGAAAATGATCCACTTTTGCTTTATGAAGCAGAATAATAGGATGCTCTGCAGGAAAGCTGTGTGCTAAAGGACAGTAGAAGAGGCTAGGAATCTTCTCAGTCTTTTAGTTGTCTTTGGCTGTTGACTCCTTTTTTCCCCCCAGATCTTGTGTACCTGACTGAAAACCAGCAAGTGCCATGTACTGGTAGCCTGGTAGAGCATGGCCAACAGCCAGTGGGGAGAAATTATGGACTGTGGCCAAGCAGAAGGGATAAATAGGGAAAATATTCAAGAATTTCACAGAATCATGAAGTACCAGGTTGGAAGGGACCTCAAGAATCATCTTGTCCAACTTTTCTTGGCAAGAGCACAGTCTAGACAAGNCCATCTCATTAATAGAATTAAATTTTTCATTACATGAATATTCAGCCTTGCCTTAAGCATATTTTCAAATGAGAGAATATTACACCAGGGAAAATGATCCACTTTTGCTTTATGAAGCAGAATAATAGGATGCTCTGCAGGAAAGCTGTGTGCTAAAGGACAGTAGAAGAGGCTAGGAATCTTCTCAGTCTTTTAGTTGTCTTTGGCTGTTGACTCCTTTTTTCCCCCCAGATCTTGTGTACCTGACTGAAAACCAGCAAGTGCCATGTACTGGTAGCCTGGTAGAGCATGGCCAACAGCCAGTGGGGAGAAATTATGGACTGTGGCCAAGCAGAAGGGATAAATAGGGAAAATATTCAAGAATTTCACAGAATCATGAAGTACCAGGTTGGAAGGGACCTCAAGAATCATCTTGTCCAACTTTTCTTGGCAAGAGCACAGTCTAGACAAGATGGCCCAACACCTTGTTCAGCTGGATCTTAACACTGGCTAATGTTGGGGAATCCACCACTTCTCTGGGGAGATTATTCCAGTGTCTGGTTGTTCTCATTGTGAAAAATTTTCCTCATCTCCAACTGGAATTTCCCCAGGAGTACCTTGTACCCATTACCCCTTGCATTTTCCATGTGACTCCTTATAAAAAGGGAGTCCCCAGCTTCGTAACCACCCTTTAAATGCCGGAACACGGTGAAAAGGTCTCCAGTAAGCCCTGTTTTCTCCAGGCTGAGCACACCCAGCTCTCTCAGCCATTTTCAAAGAACAGGCTTCCTGGTCCTTTGGTAATCTTTGTGACCCTGCTCTGGACCGTCTCCAGCCTGTTCGTGTCTCTTTTGCATAATAAGGACCAAACCCGAACACGGTGTTCCCGGTGTGGGCTGACAAGTGCTGAGTGGAGTGGGATAATGATTTCTTTATTTCTTCTGGTGATGCCCTTGTTGATGCAACCCATAATGCCTTTCCCATTGGCTTTCTTTGCTGCTGAAAGAGATATCAGGAAAAGAAGGATATGGTGATTTTAAAGAAATCCAGTGCATTTACTTGAGGCTGAAAAACTTTCTTTTGCATTTTCCTGTAAAACCTGTTAATGTGTTGAATATAAACTGGGGTATTGTGACTCTAAAGTTATAGATTTTGGCTGTGAGTTCTGTCTTGTTTGAAACACAATCTGATCAATTGCATAATATCCCTACAGAAACAGATTATCAAGGACAAAAAAATGAGAATTTCAAAGGTCCTGAGCGTTTACTCTTCTCACTGAGTTCTGATAAGAATGTTCACTGCCTCTCAAACTATTCTTGAAAATTGTGGTTTTCCTCGTTTCTTTCATTATGAATATAACATTAAATTTATATCAATTCAGTATGGCTGTTTCATAAGCATCACACACTGAAGTGAAACAGAAGGACCTTGAGGAAAATAAAATGGAGATTGCCTAGGGATTGCAGCTTGAAGGAAGAGACCAACCATCATTTCATCTTTTTCAAAATCTTTAGACATAGGCTCAATGTTAACACTAAAAGGGAGTTTTGCATATCTGGATCAGAGATATAAGCAGACTCAAATAGGCACAAAGTGCACAAGGTACAGGAAACTCAATATTAAACCAGACAAAAGTGGTTTTGCAAGGCCATGTATCTTTCTGCCAATACTGCTTAGCTGTCCTCTTCAAGGAGTTTATACTTCATCACTGTTCCCAGAATAAGTCACCAAAGTCTGAGTAGCCAATTCTTCAGCCAATTTGAGCTACTGTAGTCCTTTGAAGTCTGTAAGGAAACACCAATTTATAATTGCCATGGGCCTGGCCCAAGGTTTCTAAATAAGAATAGACATTAATTACATATGGAAACAGCCATCAATTCCAGATTGCATTGAGAGACAATGGTTATAATGTAATTGTAGTTTTCCACTTTTCATGACTGTCCATGACGCCAGCAAATTATTTAATTACAGCTTCTTTTCTCAGCCCAGGATACTTTGTTATTGCTATCTGGAAAACTAGATGAAATTAATTAGAAATAAGGTGTTAGACGTTAGGTCAAGATGAATAGGCCCATATAGGAAAGTACTAAAATACTACTGAATATTTATCAAAAAATCTGATGAAATCTCAGAGGTATCAAGAAAATGAAAGAGCCATAGCTTTTCCAAAGTAAGAAGACTGTTTGAATGGTCTTCCATTTATTTTCAGTCTACCCCTACAGCTCACTTCCTCATTAAGGACCTGAGGGTGTACAGCCAATTGTTTAGCCTTGCTTTTAGTCTATAATTTTGCTAAGGTATCTCTGGCTGCTCAGTAAGAGACCCATCCAAAGCCTTAAATAGAAAGATGTTGGTGTTTCACATCATGAAACAATAGCCACAATTTTTTATTTGTTTTTTAATACCCCCTCATGATTGTTCCAACAATGATGTGATGCTCATCCTACTTAAACCGTAGCACCATGTAATTCTGGAGCACAAACCTTTCTCTTTTCTCCAGAGAGAGGTTAATGCCAGTTTCCCACCACCCTTGCAAGTACATGTCTTTTACAAAGCATAGCCAAAAACTTTAAAAGCTGCCAGCTGAGTAAAGGCATCACTGCACACTGAAGCTAAAGGTTACATTAAAGAAAACATCCCTTCATTCAGTATTTACTAGGAAGAAAATAAGACCTTTTTAAAGAGCCCTTTTGTTCATTCCCACATAGGGAAAGGTTTCTTGCAATTTACAGGCTTCAGAGAACAGACATTTCTGCTTTTGAGACTTCTAGCAGATATTTAACAAGTTCAGTCAGACTAAAGGCCATGCTCTATCCTTGGCGTGCTGGGCAGGTGGAACATTTCCTAACACTGCAGAAAGCTTCCTGGAAAAGATCAAAATGAACAAAGTGAAAGGAGTGGCAAGTGCTGAAGAATCCATCCACCTCCAAAAAAAGTGTCACAATGAGGTGTTTTCATCTTGACTGGGGGGCCTTCACAAATCCCAAACTGCCTGCTTTGACAATACATTGTCCTTACTCACTATACTCTTGTCCATGTGTTTTATCCAAAGTAGAGTGGAGTGTATATGGAAGCAATAGGTTAGACTTGCATTTTAAGGTATTTCTAAATTACCTCTTTTTGTGTGCGTGTGTATCAGCATTGTATGTCTGATTGATTTAAGGAATACAATAAAATGTTCCTGGTAGAGGAATGTGGTGGGTTGATACTGGCTAGCTGTCAGATGCCCACCTAGCTGCTATCACTTCTCCTTAACTGGACATGGGCAGAAAATAGGATTATAAAATTTATGGTTTAGGATGAAGGCAGGGAGGTCCCTTATCAGTTACCATAATAGCCCCTCTCTGCTGCCCCATCCCCTGGGAGAAGTCTGAGTCCCTGTGATCTGCAGTCTTTCAGAACACACCTGCTCCCCCATGGCCCTCTCCACAGGCTGCAGGGGGTTCTGCTCCAGGGCCTAAAGCACTCACACACCTCCTGCTTCTTTCACTGCTGTATTTGCAGGGCTGGTTTTCACTTTTTTTTCTTCATCTCTCTCTCTGAGATCTGGTGTTTCACCCTTTCCTAAATATGTTTTTGCAGAGGTGCCACTAGCCTTGATGGTGCACTCAGGCATGCCCTGAGGTAGGTCCATTGGAGGCCCCTGAAACATTCTGTGTTCAACATAGGGCAACCACCTTGCTACCAAAGGCCAGCTGCCTACATCAAATGCTAGGAGAAAGAGAGGGCACTTTCCTAGCAGCTGCTGGACCCAGGCATCACATTTTGCTCATCTCTAGAAGCTGGGAAAAAGCATCTACAGCAACTCATGGAGCAGCCAGAAGCACTGCCCCAGGCCACCAAACTGATGCTTCCTCATGTCTTCAGCAAGTCTGACATGTATTTACTGTGCTAACATATTTACTCTTCCATAATGCCAGCTTGTCATAAATTTGGACAATTACCAATAAAAGCAATGGAGATGTTGCTGGCTGGTTTGAAATAGCAGCAGAATATTGCTGCATTGACCTCACTTCATGTTGGTAAGGAGGACAGAGAGATCATGATTTCCACCTAATTCTGTCTTCCTTTCAGCCCAGCCCCCTGGGCATTCAGGAATTCCCAATAGGCACTCAAGAATATATAGCATCATAGGAATCATAGGGATGCACCTGCAAACAATAGAAAATCACCCATTTCCAGCAAGTGGCTGATGCTGCTGATTACTTCAGCAGGCACTCCAGGGATGGAAGAGAAAAAGCTAACAACATCATGGAATAGAGAATTATAGAATCCTAGGATACTCTGAGTTGGAAGAGACCCACAACGATCAAGTCCAGCTCTTGGCCCTGCACAGTACAGCCCCAAGAGTCACACCAAGTGCCTGAGAGCATTGTCCAAACTCTTCTTGAACTCTGTCAGGCTTGGTGCTCTTCCCTGGAGAGCCTATTCCAGTGCTCAAACATCCTCTGAGTAAAGAAACTCGCCCTAATATCCAGCCTAAACGTCTTCTGGCACAGCTTCATGCCATTCCCTCTGGTTCTATCATACAGTCACAAAAGAGAAGAGATGAGGATCTGCCTCTCCTCTTACCCTCATGAGAAGTTGTAACTGCCATGAGCTCAGTGACTTCAAGTGACATCAGCCACTCCTCACATGGCTTCTCTTCCAGACCCTTCACTATTTTCCTAGCTCTCCTTTGGACACTCTCTGATAGTTTAACATATTTCTTATATCGTGTCACCCAAAAGTGCAGCCATTACTCAAGGTGAGACCACATCAGTGCAGAGCAGAACAGGACAATCATCTCCCTCAACAGGCTGGCAATGCTGTGCTATCAAATTCAGGGCATATATTTTCTTGTTGTCCTGTATGTAGCAGGATTTCCAAACCCTGGGGTGTTCCCCGAAATGTGTTACCCTATCTAAGAGAATTTAAGGGTTCAAAAAGCTATACCTGGACTAAAGCTTTTCATGGTGGCAGAGACCTTGTGGATAAGGATGTTTGTCTTCTCTTACAGAAAGGTTACCTTCAGAGCAGGGCCATAATGGATCTGACACAGGAAATCTAGTCTGAGCAGACAATTTTTAAAATGCAGAATTGCTGTACTTCATATAGTGGAAAGAGGGAAGGAGACAGGAAAAGAAAAGTTGATTCCTTTAAGTTTATTTTTTTCTTTTGCTCCAATCTTGTTTAGAAAAGCAATTTCCTCAGACCCATCAATTCCTGTCTGAATTGACAGATTCCCCCTTCATCACAAGTATTCTAAAATAGCACCGAGCATGCAAAAATTAGGAATCCCATTTTGCAAAACTGAAACACTGATGGGCTTCCAAATGGTCTTTCCTGCTTCCTTTCTCCATTTTCTCTTGCATACATATGTCTCAGGGACATCTTTTGACACATTAAAACATCATACCTGTTTTTACTATTTGATTTGGCCTCTGAACTTGGTTTTTATATAAGATTGTTGATAGACTCAGCCAGATTCGTTGATATTCTGCTGTAAAATACCACTGTTCAATCTGAAGCTGATGCTTAGCTAGGAAAATTGCAGTGGCATTGCAATTAATAGGACAGTGTCCACTATCTTAGGTGATGAATGCAGCAGCAGCAGCACCATGCTGGGTGCAAGAGTCTCATTTATATCTCAAAAGAAGCCTGCCAACCTGAAGACTGGAGGTTTAATTAAAGGCATTTTATCACACAAAATTCTTCAAGCAACAATTGGCTTTTTTGGAAAAAAAAAAAAAGCTTTAATTGCTGGATTGTCTCTTACCCTTTGTTACAGGAGAAAATCTTTTTGCTTTTTAATACCTAAGTAGAGGCCACTCAGTGCCACGCTCTGATTCACATAATGCCAGAGGAAATTGCTGAAGATGGGTTTGTCCCGGTGGTATTGAAAAGGAAATTGGCTTGTGCTCCAAGGTCTTTTCACAAAACATCTTTTGCAAGTTAAATAGTTGACATAATATAGCTAAAGAATATGTACTCTCATACAACTGCATGGGTTTCATTACTCGTGTCTGACACAGACCCTCACCCAGTTGTACCTCAGCACACTCACTGGGATCCCATCTAAGCTTCCAGCTCTCTACTTTGTGAAAATATCTTCTAATAGTAACTCTGGATTTTCACCAGGAAAGACACAAACTCATCTGTCTTTGCTGTTTGCTTTGGTATTTAAGTGTGCATACAGCACGACAACTCCACTCTCGTAGCACGTCAAAAGCACTCATAGACATTTTCAAGAGTGGAAGGACTTGCTCAGGTTACTAACCTGGTGTTTGAAGGAATATTTCTTTGGGTAAATTTCACAATTTTCTTGTTGTTGAAACTGAGAATAGACTGATGAATGATCAGAGATCATAAGAAGTTTAGATATATTATTTAGTTTGTGAAGTTATCCAATCTACCAAAAAATCTGAGCGCTGCGAAACCACTAATTGAGCTCTGACCAATCCCTTGCCATGCTGTAGGCTTAAGCCCTGGCACAGTTAGATCCTTCTCACCTATCTCTTAGAGGAACCCGTGTGACATAAATTGAGGTTTTTTCTATGACTTATTATATGTGAAAACAATGTTTAATTACGTTAAAAGTTAGTTATATTTTTCCCTTTTGCCTAAGTACTCCTCTGGTAGGTGTTGTGATACTGCATTAGGACCATTGTGGAAGACATTGTACTGAAGGAGCAAGTGACCTTGGGAAAGTCATATCAGCTCTACTGGACCTTGTTCTTAGGGTTTGAGAAGCCCAGATGTTAGCATATGTAGATGATATAAGGAATTTTTGCTGGAACATCCATTGCTGGCCTGTGCTCCACCCTGCTGGGTGTTATGAAAGACACCTGTCAGGAGAAGGTTTTGTTTGTTACAAACAATAAAAGGTCCTATTGTGTAGGAGGAAGGAGGAATGGCTCTGTGGATGTGATCTATGCAGCGTTCCATGGGAAAAAGCAACCAGGGTCTGTCCCATGCTGCACAAAAGCAGGATCCTCGGTACCCAAAGGGTTATATTAGCTTGTTACTTGTATTACTACTTTTATTCTACTTAATTAAAACAGCTATTTTATTACAGAGTTGTTAGCTGAGCCTTTTTCAGTAATGCCCAGAAAGAATCCTGCACCAAGATGATCACCATCACCCTGATGCAGAACAGATACATGCAGGTATCCCTGCATAATATCACACCGCAGTTTATTGAGATTCTCATCCATCTCAGTTATTCTCATCTTAAAATTTTGCAGAAGTGATGTCATGTTTTGAGGGAGAAGTGCTATCTGCATTTAAGTGAATTTTACTGGAAAAATGTCTTTGGGGATGAAGGTATAAACCACCCTACATCCCCAGGGAAACTTAATCCTGCCTTCCTTTCTGCATCCAGGGTCACAGACAGCCCCAGCTGCAGAGGCAGCTTGCTATCCTGGGACATTCTCCTCCTTTGCCTTCCTACCATTGTGCTTCCAGAGGGCTGCTTCCCACGAGCCACAGGGTAGTCACCTCCCTGCCCTGCCCTGGGCAGCCTCTTCCCCAAATGCCACTGGCTTCTCTGAGAATGGTCCATTACTGGCAGCAGATCAGTAAGGTTCTGTGCCTTCAGGCCTGTCAAAGACAAATCATCTTTTCTGAGAGGGTTTTCAAGTAGTCCTTCAGAGTAAGTCTAGAAACTAGATCTGTGAATGGCTTTTCATACCAAAGCAGGTTTTATCTTGTTTACAGTCTGTAACTGCACAGCCCAGTGCTCAACATGCACACTCTTAATCTGGAATAGACAAAAATGCTACCATAACATCCTGGCATAATTTTCAGCACTTTCTCTCTTAGTACAAGATACACTTTTCCATCCAAAAGATTTTACACATGATATCCATTGGTTTTAAAACCATATATTAAAATGTATTAAACTATTTCTTACTAGTAATAAAGTACAATAGTAATTTACAACAGTCGTTGCTCAACACAGTAGTGTCTGATATTATGAATAAAGCAAAGAGATTCCTACTTTTTCCCATCATGCAATACACTCTCTATATTGCATGACATATATTAGGTATGCCAGTAGCCATTATGTTTGCAAGTGTATTTGAGGAGGAAACAAACTGCACGTTATAGCATACTTAAATAGCATATTTAATATAAACTAAAAATAAATACCTCTCTGCAGAGACTGACTTCTCTGAATAAGATCTGTGCAGTGAAGGTCTTCCATAGATTAAGAAAACGTTTATTAAGGTTGTTGCCTCTGGGAATATCTCAAAAGTAGTGAGTCCTGAGTAAAATGATTCTAGAAAATTGTTCTAGACAAAGGACTGGCTCCAACATGGAACATAAACTCCCCAAGATTCAGTTGTATAGGACCTGGCCTCCATCTTCCTAGAGAAGTCACAGCTGAGTCTGAAGTACCTTGTACTCTCTTGCTCTGCTCAGCAGGAACAGGTTTGTGACAATGAGAAGCCAGGACCTTGAGTGGGGAGTCATCTCAGCTCCCTCATGAGGAATGTCCATGAGGATGTCTGTAAGACCTAGAAGGCTTAGATCTCACTTAGAGCAGCACAGAGGTATCTCATGAGCCCCTGAGCTGCTGGGACCCTACATCAGCCCGTCTTAACAAAAGAGGTCCCAGTGATGCCTTCAGATTTTAGCTTTTTTATTTTTCAATTCCCGAACTGCATTAGTGTGTGATTCTAAACTCCATATAGAGTGTTAGAGAACTCTCTTCACATTTTGGTCAGACAAGCAATCCCTCTAGGCCTGAAATTCAAGGACACCCTACTGCCTCAGGCCCCAAAAAGTATAAACAAAAGTGAATTGGGAATGAGCAAACTGGGGGTGTATGATTTCATTACCTGAAGGTGTAATTGGAGGATTAATCCCTGATAGGTAAATGGACCCAACTTGTATCTGTCTGAAAAACTCATCACCATCTTCCATTTGGGTGTAGCCCCTGGGGTAGGTTTCGCCTGTCCTTAATGTACCTGAAAGCCCTTCATTAATGTGTCTGCTTTTATTCTTTGAACTTTGTCTGGCCTCTGTTTCTAGGTAAGCTGGAAAAGGGCATCACCAGGCACTGTGTTCCGCTCCACATTGAAACGCTTCTGGTGCTTTTCCATTTCAGCTGTTGCTTAGCCATTGAGAATCAGATTCATTCCCCTGGGGATCTGGATCTCCACATCACTAGTGGAGATGAGAAGGTACCCAAGCTTGGATCAGTGGGATGCACACTGATGCTCTCATTGAGGCACCTAAAATGAGGTCATCACTGAAGTTTCTTTGAGGATCTAGACCCATATGTATCAACAGCAAAAAATGAAAAATGAACACAGGGAACTCCATTAGCCTAGAGAAAACCAAGGACAGAATCCCAGTAAACAGCTGATGCAAGACATTGTAATTGCAGAGCTCACAGCTAAATTGTTGCTTCTTACTGCTGCACTTTTAAAACTATTTCCATCTAGCTCTTCATTGCACAAAGCCTCTAAGTGTGTCACAAAAGATGGGTGAGCTACTTACATATTGCCACATCAGTGGCTGTCACAGTGAAAATGTCCATATTATTAAAGGTTTCACAACTCTTTAGCTGTGGGGGAACACGTTCAACATTTTGCAGTATGGCAGATTTCTGTCTTTCAAACTGCTTAAACACTTCTTCTTTAAGCATTTTGTATTAAAGTGAACAAAAGAAGCATTGCTGGTTCTCTACCATTTAGCACTTCATTGCACAGTCCTGAAGACACGCTATTTAGGGCACAATCCTTCCTTTCAGAATAGAGATATAATGCCAAAAAAAATCTCTCCAGAAATGCTGAAAATGATTCTTTGAAGGAAGCACTTACTCAAGCCCATTTGTTTTGCGAAATTACTTTTTAATTCTGTATCCCAAGTACAGCTGCAATCCTCGTATTTTCAATTCAATTTGTTGTTTAATGGAACTAGTTAATCAAATTTATACATTTAGAGGAAATTTAAATACCCCATTGTCTCTTCAGAAAGCTGAAGTAAACATTCCAGTCAAGGTAACAATTCTGCAAAGGTGAATTGACATAGGTTACAGTAAACCTGTTTTTTATTTTGTTTCTAAAAATTAATTTAACAAATTTTATCATATGGGTATATTCTAGCACTGAAGTAGTCAAAGCGGTTTCCCTATTCTAAAATCTAGGCCATTTAAACTAAAAAAACCAAATCCTTTGAAAATTTCAGTTGACAAGCTTGCCTATATTTTCCAAAAATTAGTTTTATTTGTGTCTCAGTATGAGTTCACAAAATTAAAATGAAAATTTCTTCCCAGAAATCTTGGTGTTTCTGCTTTCTTTGTCAAGCAGATCAGTAGCCGCTTTTCTTTAGACAAGCTATCTCACTTGGCACCATAATGTTTTGATGGCAAAAGTGCAAAAATTACCTCTCAAAAAATAAAAAACCAAAACAATTTTGCCTCAATTTAGTAATATTCCCTCCAAAATGAGTAACCAAAGTCCTCAGCTATTGCAGTGTAAGACAAGAGTCTACTCTGACCTCCCGTATTGTGAAACCACTTTTCATAATATAAGAAAAAAACACTTTTAAAAACCTCTCTGAGATTAACTCGCTGCAATCCTCCAAGCACTACTTCTTCTTCCTCAGTGGACAAATGAACAACAAAAGCTTCCTCATGCCTGTGTTTACTGGATATATCTTCTTTCAGAACAGTTTTTATGGCACAGAGTACAGCAATTACAGAAATACTGAGGGCTCTGTGTATCCTTAAAAAAGGATGTGGAGACATTCAAGTGGAATGGAAAACACTTAGTGAAGATACGTTGCTTCTTGTAAACAACAGTGTGCAAGTCAGTCATATTAGTCTTCTTCTCACAGCTTCAGCACTCCAAGGATCAAAGTTCCCTGCAGCAGGATTAGTCCAAGCCCTGGGGCATGACACTGACAAGGGGACTGGGGACTTCAAGGACGCTTCACACTCCCTCACCATTAGCTAGACAGCAAAGACAGCACCACTGTAGATTGATAGTGGTAACCTCCATGGCATGGGTGCAGATCTCCTCATACTCAATATCAGCACTTTCCAAGGTGGAAGCTGCACTGTACTCCTGGGAACCTCCCTCAGAGCTTCCCTGAGCAGTATCATGAGCAAGGTCTGCCAAAGTTTTCTGTGGACCCACAGTGGGTCATGAGGAAAGCGGCAAAACTCCTTAGGCCACCAGTCTCAGAAAGAAGACTCAGTTGAATTCTTTTTCTTCATATTTTCGGAAAGACAAACTTCTCCTGTTGGCTCAGCAAATTGGTTGCCAGCCATCCAAAGACAAGCACAGTCCAAGGAGATGTGTTGTCAGTAACTCTGGGCAAGAAGACACCGAGGCTATCTGCCCAAAGAGCACCTCTGCAGCAAGCCAGCAAGATCCTGCAAGGTTGTTGGGAACTCTTCTTTTGGGCAGTGAAATTAGAAACAGGGAAAACATTCCAGATTAGAATGTCTGCCTTGAACCAGCTGGCAGCTGTTGCTGTGCTGTATGGACACTCATGCTACCCTGTTCTGACCAGGATAGACTCATACCAGAGGAGAAGCAAGTTTCAGTGGGATGCCTTGACTGTAGGTACTTTAATAACATCGAGTTTATTAGTAATACCTTAGCTGACATCCTCTCCTTTTCCTGACACAGATTGTACCAGAGCAATTGCAGTTTTATCTCCACCACATCCCCAACATCCCCTCTCTCCAGAGACTGGTTTGGGCAGGGCTTCTTTTTTTTGCTGGTGCTTTGACCCTCTTTCTTCATATTCTGTCATGGCAATCTTTTCTCCTTCAGCCAGAAACAAGTTACAAGTCAAACAACATTTTCTTAGCTAATGCTGACATTTTTTGAAAATAGCTCTAAATTGCCTGACTCTCCTGGAGCCAGAGAGCCCAGAAGAAAGAGCACTTTATGGAAGTGATGGTTGCTGTGTTTGCTGCACATGCCGAGTCCACGAGCAGTCCATTTTCTTGTTTTGGTTCCTAACACCTTCCTAGAGCCAGCTTCCCTTACTTCCAGTTGTTTTCTGAAGTGCAACCGCTGTTACTGTCGCTGCAGGCCTGCATCTCTGAAAGGAGTAAGCCAAATTAGATCTGAAGACAATTTGTTCCCACAAAGACACTAGTTCATGTATTGCTGAGTCACTTTAGGGCCCATCCAGGGATTTTTACTAATGAAGATCTGCTCTCAATCTTGAGAGAGACACTCATTCAGAATTAGTTTTTTTATGCTCACAGTACTTACAAGGATGAGTTTGGAAATATTTGCCATATTTAAATAGCATGTCATGGGATCATCTGATGTTAGTCCCTAGAAAATGTATGCCAGTGTTGGTGTCAGGGATTGGGATGGTACAATGAAAACTGAAGGAGAATTGTAAGTCCATGCTGCAAACCTGCCCTCAGTGTTAAAACATATTTATCATGAAGCTGATGGGTCCTTCTCTTCAAAGAGTACTTCTTGTCCCCTTACTATCTCCCCCTGTTTTTACAGTGGACAAAGCTTCCTTTTCATTTTGTAAAGCTACAGAAAGGCAGGAATTTTCTGTGTAAGCCCATGGGTCTGTCTCTGTCAGCAGCAGGAGATCCCAAGCTATGGTCTAAGGCTGGTAGAACAGAAAGTGCCTTAGAAAAGGGTAAATGGTGGCTGAGGTAGGGGGACTTCCCTGGCAGGCAAACACAGGCAGCTTCTGACACTGGCAGCTACTAATGCTCAGTAAACCCAGGAGAGGCAGTTGTCCCAGTGCCACATCCACTGCCAGGATCCTGCCAGTGCTGGGGCCCATGTTTCCAGCTCAGGACGTGGGGAGCAGGGTATGGATGTGTGCAATTACTTTAGGTGCCTGTAAGGACAGTTCTGAGCCTCCGAGTGTGGGCCAGAGGGATACCTGATCACAGGACAGTGATTTTGCTTTACTGAGGTGTATGTTCAAAAAAGAATGGGGTCTGTGGCCCAATTTGGGACATGGCATTGGAAAATGAGGCCAAGATTTTTAGCTCTTTGAAGCAAAGACTTTTTTTTTCACTTGTTGGCTGTACTTTTTCTTCCAAATTCTTGAGCTTTTATTTTGCCTTTGTTCTATGTTTCAGTAAGAGTAAAGAGCAGTAATACATGGTTCAGTCTAAGGGTATATTTTATTCTATTTTATTTATTTTCCCAGTTGATCATCTATTTGATCAGATGAATCATATGCAGCTTTCCATAAACCAAAGTAATTTTATCTGCTCTGGAGCAACACAATGATCCAACAGTTCCTTCTAATGTATCACAACAGGAAGCTGACTAAAATCATAGTTTACTATTAAACATAGAGGACAGACCTAGAGAACTGCATGAAGTTGCAAAAGAAGATAATTCACAGGATTCTGTAGATCGGGGAATTGTATTTTGTTTTGAAATATGATAACTAATATTACATTCTTGTTCTCTAAGAAAGGGGATATATACCATCCATCTACTGGAAGGGTTTTATTGTACTTGCGAACGTCATAGGTTTGGATGAGAAATCAGCACTTTGGCTGGAAATCTTGCTAAGAAACTTGCCTTTTCTTTGTTCTTTTTCTCAATGCACACTGTTGGCAGCCAACAGAATTTCTTAAATGGGCTGGATTTCCTAAATTATTCTTTCTGGAACAAGTGCAATTTTATAATCAATTATTCCTGGATTCAGCATATCTCAGCAGAGAGCATTTTTATTACAGTGAAACCAATTTATAATCCCGAACTCTGAAAATCAGCAATTCCAGCAGACATCCTAACACATTCATTAAAGCTGGAGATCAACTTAATGAACACCTTTATAGCAGCTTTCAAAAGTCTTTCTGTTATCCCCATAATCACACTTCAATGTGCATGTGAAAATTATAAACAAAGTGGTGCTGGTCTGATTGAAATGACTGTGACTGGACTTGAGGATGCAATGGGATTCAGCAGAGTGTGTCTGGCACATTCTTCGCAGTTAAACCAGTTGCCAGGCAGTGTGTGAATGACTTGCATGCTCATCAGGACACAGATTTATTATATTTTTCTTTTCAAATAAGTAACTTGAAGAACTGTTGTATTCCTCCTTGTGATTTTTTTTTTGTGAACTGGGCCTGATTTCTGGTGGTTCATCAAGTTCTAATCAGCAGGCTTTTTGCATAGTACTCACTGCTTAGTATTTAATGTATTTTGAGTAAAACATCTCAGCGATATATCCCAGTTGTTTTTACTCTCCAAATGGATGTCTTTTTTAGAGATAAACCTAGAATGGGACCTGGGAGGCAGGGAGGTATCCATGCAAATATTTGTGAAACACCCAGGAGTGTCAACTGCTTGCATAAAGTACTAAGTCATTAAAGCACTCACAAAATAGAATAATATGTTACCAATAGTAGCTACATGACTTTATCATAAATATTCATAAACCTATTAGTGCCTTATTTTTTATACTGTTCCATTACTGCCAAATGAAGCTATACCACAAACCTGCACCTTAGTAATCACACAAATATATCCTGGAGATTTCTAGAGGTATTAAGTAACTGGTAAGACCAACGTGTAAAATGTATTTCTAGGATTGAAATTACTTGGGTTCAGTCCTAAAAATACACCAAGTACACCAAAGAATTCAAACATAAAAATTAATGATTTTCATCATGTGGCTGAACACAAATAACTGCCTCTACTTTTAGAAGCACAAGACTGTGGGTTTCCACCAAGGATAAATCATTTATATGGAATGTCCCTGATATGCCTCACCTTCTGATGTGCTATTACTTTGAATAACAGAGTAAGGATATTTTCCTTAATTTCCATAGAATTGAAATCTTCCTGTTCACTCTTCTTTGAGCTGCCTTGGACTTCAGTAGTATCAGCAGCTGGTGAGGAAGGAGTGTATTGTCAACATAGACATTTAAACATAGGCTTAATTATTCAGTACTTAGCTGGTCTCCTGGGAGGTTGCTCTCCACTTCTGTGTTGTGATCAACTGTCTGCTGGAGAATGTAATGTCCCAGGAGAGTGACTGGGTAGCTGTGTGCTTCCCACACTGTCAGGTAGAGCACAAGACCACATACCAGGCTACTGAACACATTTCTCCCCGTGGAGGGAATGAGAAGCAGCCCCACTCAGTGCTGCAGAGACACTTGAGATAGGCTGGGTTTTTAGTATGGAAGGAGTAGAGGGAGTTTCTCTGGGGCAATCCATCCACAGTGGTGGGCTAGGCTCTTCCCCTTGGGAACCCAAAATCCAGTATTCTTTGTGTGATGATATTTTAAACATAATCGGAAAAGAGGCAATAGGCCTCACGTTCACCTATACCTACTCGTAAACTGATGGTATGGATAACAGGTAGAAATAGAGTGCTGCTTGAAAGAATCACAGCAAATAAATGGTTCAGACCCATGAGGACAGGAATAAATTGCATCTGCTTAAAAGCCATGCTAATGAGTGCATTACTCTTTTCTTTCTACACGGTTGGTTGTTCAGTGAGCATAAATATATTAGATGTTTATGTCATTTTTTATTCTGGAGGTACATGTACATCTGCTGCACATAGCCAAGGAGACATCAGCAGAAAAGAAACTTGAAAAATTGAAAATCTATGACAAACTAGAAAATATTTCTGCTACTGCTTAAATCCTAGAAATTATTATTGCAGATGTTGACTTATCATACAGAAAAATACTGTTAGCAAATGAGACTTAATGTTACTGTACCTGCATTGCCAAAAGTTACAGAAGAGGGGGTATCTGATCCCAGAAAATAATTTTATGCAGCCAGTGATTTAAACCACATTGGCTTCATTAGCAGAGAAGAAAAAAAAACGTGGAGTCAAATTAATTTTTTCTGGAACAAACAAATTTCATTTTCCCGCTCCTAAGAAACAGTAGTGAAGGACAGAGTTTTCAATGCAATGAGCTTACAGAAGGCAAAAAGTGCCAGATCGTAATTAAAAAGTAAATAAGGAAAATTAAGTGATGTACTGAAACTGAAGACAAAAGTGGAGAGAGGCTTTAATTGAGGGACAAGTAGGAGAAAAGCAATTAAGACACCATTTGGAAGTAAAAAGCAGAGATGGCAGAGCATAAATCATCCTCCAAGGAAACCTCTCCCTAGCTCATTAAATACTTCAAAATTATTTATTATGAGCAGTTCCCTGCTCACCTTCCCAAACTTTGTGCTATGTGCCACAGTACTTGCAGTGAGGAGCGCTCCAAGGTTGACCAGTTCTCCTCTGGCCCCAGAGAATGGGGACAGGCTGATAGCCTAATCCAGTACTGGGCTTTTCTAGAGAAAAAGAACTAGATGAGGGTAGTATTATTGATAGTACATTCTCAGCCACTCTCATCTTCAGCCCTAAACTCACAGAGACTCTTGCTTTGCTTTCTGATAGGTATGCAAAATCTTATATGCGGTGCATTTATCATGTAAGATGACAGGCAAAATGGAGTAACTCTGCAGGAGATGCTGACCTCCTTGGGATGGTTGTGCTCACGTTTCAGAGCCATTATGCCAGTGACACACCCCTCAAACCTCTGCTCTCCTGTCACAGCCTGCCCCAAGCATGTAGCTTCACATGCTGGATAGAGGAAATGCAAGACAAAGCTCAAGCTGAGGATCAGGGTATTCAAAAGGGGGGTTTGGAGTGTGGGTCTCCCATTCCAAGACTCTCTCCACAGCTGCAGCACAACACCAAGGCTCTGCTCCCACTTCTTTCTCTCCACATCATGCCCAGCCTGGGCAATGCAAGAAAGGGACCACAGTGCACTGAGTAGAGATGTGAGGTGAGACCTAAGACTGCATGGGTGCTCCTGATGCCTGTTTAACAGGTGCAATCCTCTCAGCGCTCGGAAGAGTTAGAATTAAATATTGCAACCCAGACCTGTCCTCTTGGCATATCAAGCAATGCAACTCTTACTGCACGTCTTGTTTGCTTTCAGATTAGAATTTTTCTTCAATAATTCTTCCTGTTTGTCTCTAGTGCTGCTTGCTGCCTATGGGCAGAGCCATTTGGCAGGTGTAGCCAGAAATGTTTATTGTTCTCCACTGATTCCTCTGCACATCTCCTAATTTCATGGACGCTTGTAGCTGCTGGTATTTGGCTTGAAAGAGTCTTCAGACAATCCTTTGAGGAGAAAGCTCCCTTCTCCCCACTTTTACTCCAACCTTTAGAATATAGCCCACCACCCTTCAAGATTCCCGCCAAGTATAAACCAAAAAAGCTAAAAAAACTCAAAGGAGAGCTGGGGACAGATTCTCAGGCCAAGTAGCACCTCAGAGAGAGATAAAAGTTGCCTCAGCAGATGGTTAGAGCTCCTTTGAATGTAAATGTTAATTTATGGAGCAAAGCCACATAATTCTGAACATTCACTTGAGGTTTACAAGAGTAAAGTGTTTTTATGTGTGTGTGTACGTAAGGCATGGGTAGGGATGCACAACCCACACAGCTGGATGCTGGAGCACTCCCACAACACTGAGTCATAAGTCAGACCCCACAGAGCCCTTCTAGACGGGTGAATAGAGAGCAGCCCTGAGCTGAGATCTCCTGTTCATTACTTGTGTTTAAAGCTTTACTGTTATTTTTCTTCTCTATCTCAGTCTGTTTCCCCAGTTAAATACTAGGCACTTGGAACAATAGCTACTGCAAGATTAGCTAATGCTCCAAAACTCCCTTTTTTTAGGAAAGGAAATTCTTTTCTACACCAAAGAGGCGAGGTGGGTGGGAGAATGGATTCTGCTACATGCTCAGTTTGAAAGCATAAGTGTAGAAAAGGATGAACACTAGTAGCTTCTGTACATTAGCTAATTTTTGCATACTAATACATCAGCACCATAAAGTGCCTGGTAGCTTAAACATCATTATGCTACTGCAAATTTGACAACTTACATCACGTCCCACTTGGGCAGATCTTGGGAGTGGGCATGGCTAAGAGATGAGTATTGAAGGAAGTAAAAGGGACCAGCTGCACTGCAAATCTTTGTCTCCCTGCAAGGCAAGGGACACCATTGGTCCATCGGCTACATTTTCCTCCTTTAACAGCATCTTCAGCCTCTGCTGAGCTGCTGCCAAGAATGAAGCATATTTTTTTCTGCTACGTTTCTTTTGTGCTCCATGGCTTGTTTTAAAGTATCTTGAAACTGCATAAAATTTTTTGACAGTTTCTTTCAAAACGTTAAAAGATGAGGAAAGGGAATACAAAAAGTTACATGTTTTTCAAGGTGTGAGAAATATTTTTAAATTATTTGAAATATCACTTTTCTGTATCAGAAATAGTGTGGCCAGCAAGACTAGGGAAGTGATTCTCCCCCTTCTCTTGGCCCTGGCCCACACCTCAGGTACTGTGTTCAGTTCTGGGCCTGTCAAATCAAGAAGGATGTGGGGGTCCTCAAACCAAGGAGGACATGGAGCAAGTCCAGAGAAAGGCAATGAAGCTGGTGAAAGGTCTGGAGCACAAGCCCTATGAGGAGTGGCTGAGGAAGCTGGGGTTGTTTAGTCTGGAGAAAAAGAGGCTCAGAGTGACCAGATCACTCTCTACAACTGCCTGAAAGGAGGGTGTAGCTGGGTAAGGGTTGGTCTCTTCTCCCAGGGAACCAGTGCCAAGATGAGAGGACATAGCCTTAAGGTGCACCAGGGGAGGTTTAGCTTGGATAACAGGAAGAACTCATTCACAGAAAGGGTGATTAGGTACAGGGAGGTGGTGGAGTCACGATCCCTGGAGGTGTTTAAGAAAAGCCTGGACATGGCACTCAGTGCCATGGTCTGGTTGACAAGGCCACCCCCTTGTTGAGTCATAGGTTGGACTCAGTGATATCAGAGGTTTTTTCCAACCTGACACATTCTGTGATTTTGTGAAATTTTTGGAGATCATGACGTAAGCCTGCCGGCAGACCAGATTTTTCAAATATAATGTAGAGGCTGTGAATTTTAAATAGAGTTCTATTACTCACTATATTAGTTTGAAATTATTAAAAAGACCTCTGCTTTTTGCCACATTGATCTACATGTAAGACAATTGTGAACCACTTTTGGAAGACCAAAAATACATATGTACCAATATATAGTAGATAAGGAAACTCTGCCCTCACACAAATTATGGTTGTCTTCAAATCTGTGTCCCACATCTCATAGTCACTCTGACAGCTTCCTCATGCAATTGAGAAATGGACTCTTTAGTTTTTGACAAGAGAGTAAAAAAGTGTTTGGGTAGAGGGCATGAATCAGCCTCCAGAGGTGTTGTGTTATCCCCACTGGGTACAGAGGAGCTCTGGGAACTAGTTTAGACTAAATATCTAACTGGCAAATAAAGATGCATGGGAAGACCTTTGGTAGGACACTAAAGTTTGCATCAAATATTAGTTATCCACACAAATAATTTATTATTCTATTACACCAACAGAATCCAGTCTGTAGCATCTGCGAAGTATGCCTGGATTCATAATGAAAATGCCAATGATTTCTGGTGAAAGTATTGCTTCCATAGTAGGCCAGAGACATGATTTTGCTTCAGTTTTACTTTTGAAGGAGTCTTCATGCTGCACATGAAAAACCTTTATTCAACACAAGATGAATTGCAAGGCTAAATACTATGAGAATGGAAGTTATTGCAGATAGCAACATTAATTCATATCCCAGCTTTTATTTTAAGATCCTACTTAGCCTGAAAGGGCACAGTGTAAGTTAAACTTAGTATTGTGATTTACCACTCTGAACTTATATAAGTTGACTAAATCACCTATAGAGCTGTAAATATTAATGAAGTGTTGGGAATAGACAGCAGTTGTGAGTTGTGTTACTTGTCTTGCATCTATGAATATTAATGAAGTCTGATGAGCAGTGGTTTTGGCTGTGAATGGTGTTATAGGTGTAAAACTGTAAATATTAATGATGTGGAAAAGACAGTCCATTTGGTTGTGACTTGTGCTCTTTTCTAAACAGAAATATATCTTTCACTCTTCAGTGTTTTGATGGGGTTTTCAGCAACGGCCTCAGCCTCCACTGCAGCTACAATAAAATCGTATTTTGACAAACGTGTCCATCCAAAATGCAAGACGTGGTTCCGTTTCTGAGTTTTGAACACAGCCCTGTTTGCCAAAAGCTGTCTCAGTCCCACCATCAGGGCTGCATTTCAGGGCTTTGAGAGGAGGATGTAGCTGTTGAACCTTCAGCAGCCCCAGATGAACATCTTGTACTTTATGCTGTAAGCAGTGCAGAAGGCTGCGCTTATGTTCAACTTTTCCTGCTACTTCCCACGTAAAGCTTCAGTTTCAGTTGCTTTAATATTTCCCAGAGTTTCCTGGTGTGCCTGGCCCTAGCTCAGGTTTTCCATTTATCTATCAGTGCTGCAGGGAAGGGAAGGACATGGGCCACCAAAGGGAGGGCAGCATCCTTTTTCTGCCCTCATTCCTCTTTGAAGCCTGGGATGTGCCCTGATGGTGCTCCAGCAGATCTGCTCTGGCACTTGTATGCAATTTCTGCTGTAAACCAGGCCAAGCTCCTCCTGTGCAACTTGTGGAAGGGTGAGTGAAGTGCTAGAGTAGGTGCAGCCTGGAAATCCACATAACCCACCAGTATCCTCTCTGATTATGTAGTGAGTGTTAACATTTATGAGATGTTTAAACACTTTCCATTGCTATGCCGTTAGACATACATGTGATGATTTACAGGAAAAAAAATCACCAGGATGAGGAAGCTGGAGATACGAAAAATACTCAAAAAAGGGCTATAATTATGAGCAGTTAATCAGGATGGGATAATACTTCAAGGCAACTTGGTTTCCTTTAGCTGAGTTTCTACAGATAGCCACAGAGGATTGTGGAAGAGGGCAGATAATGCTCACTTCCATACTTGTTACATTTGCTGTCTTTTTTTAAGCAGAAAAAGTAACTCAAGTCCACCAGGAGGAAAAAAAATTGGGGAAGAGATCTGAATTAGGAGAGGAGGTGTTGTAGGGCATTAAAAGGAGTACAGGAGCTGCAAATGCTCACCTTTGTCAGAAATGAGAAACCAGTTCTTTGAGATTTCATTTCCCTTTTAGGACTTCCATTTGCAGGTTAGATAAACACAGGTATTTCTAGATGTTCAGTAATGAATATTAGATGAAACTATATTTTCTAATAATTGTCCAGGGCTTCTTGACATAGCTTTACTTCAGTTCCAGTAAAGCCTGCATTTTCTGTAACAATCACAAAACTACACTAAGCATGTCTTTTCCATACCTTTCTTTCTCTTTTTAGTTTATGACAATTTTTTTCAGAGTGTTTCTATTAAAAAAGAAATGGCTTTGTAAAATGACTGTAATCCAAATGGAGTTTGTAACTGTAGTCCAAATAATGTAACACTTTGACAGAAGAAAAGGAGCATGAAAAAATGCAAGAAAAAGCATTTACTGAACTTTCTTCCTTCTTTCTTCCAGGGACACAAAGAACAATGGTAATAGATCCAGCAGTTTTCTGGAAGCTGTTAAGAAAATGAGTGGTTTTGAAGATTTGTATTTAAAGACAAGTAGGAAATTATGAGTTTCTTGTCAAGACTCTGTTGAAACCAGGCTGTAATAGTATCTTGATGTTGCTTGAGATGTGAGAATTTAGCCAGAATAAGCTTTCTCAAAAAAAGACATGAAATCATAGAAGGAAAGTTTCTTAGGTTTCCTGATATTGTGTTAACTGGGTTTTCTAACCCAGATAAAGCCTGTTGGTTTGTAAATTAGTTTCTGTCGTAAAGCATAGAATGCATCCTGACTAACAACCAAACATTCATTACTGTTGTGGATATCCCTATGCTTGCTACAGATATTACTGTCTAAAACTTAGCTTCAGCCTGTAGGATATAGACTTATCCTACAGATTAAACAGATTAAATAATTGAATTGTTGATATGTTTCAAATACCTTTAATGCAGATGTAATTGTCTACCATGAATTAACAATTTGTATTAGTGCCTTGTAATTTGTCAGGTTAATCAGCAATATTGCCATCACTCATGTGAGCATGTAGGTGTGTGTTTGTATCTTCATATGGGAGGGGAAAACTGACAATCAAGGCATTGCTCTTCAATGTAGTCTCATGATTAGTCTAATATCTAAAAATGAAACAAGATACAGTCATCTGTCTTTACACAATGCTACTATAAAGGATCTCATTCCTAAAAGACCATGTAATTTTCATTTGCTTTTCCATCCAGGCTCAGTTGTTATTCAACCTTTCACCTTAATATGCTTTTCCTCTCCAGATATTAGTAGTCTTGTTCATCTTGTCACTTTGCTCATTTGGGATTATGTCCACACCAGTAAATTCATTTCCAAAGTGAGGCCTCACAAACACATCTGCTTCCTCGATTCCCTATTGCTCAGCAATAGCTTTCAGGAAAAATATTTCACACAAAGCAGGCTCTCCTTCCTCACATTTAGAGCTACATTTCACTGGATGAAACCATGGCCAGCAGGTATCAGCATTCCTCATACAGCTTCACTTTCAAGAGCTGAAAAAATTGCTTCAAGATTTTATTTAACCATTATTTTTACTGCCTAATATGATTATGAGTAACACAGCTCTCTACATATTATGACCATTAATCACTATTTGCAGTCAGCTCATTTCTGTGGAGGCACAATTTTCTGTATAAGAGAAAGAGAGGACAAAAGCAGCTGTATTTTTAAATGTCTACTTGCCAAAGCAAATGAAGATTTTTCTCTATCTGACTATTCCACCTAGCTAGTATGCTTAAGAGTTTCCTACTGCTTAATGTCATTAGACTAATTTAATTAGGTTTGAAACCTGACCTAAGGGATGCTCTCACCATTTTATCTGAATGATGGGAACTTTTTAGTATGGTGACTATGAATGGTAAATGACTCATATTTTTATTCCCATGGAAGTATAAGCCCTCCAGAGTTGTAAGTACGCACGTCCTTACACAGATATGCTTGCATGCATAAATGCAGTCAAATGAAAAATAATCTGCTGTTCAGTCTAATGTTTCCAACTGCTCTTATAAGCACTGTTCAAGCAGTTACAATCATTGGCACAGGCTGATTCCATAAATAAAAACTACTATACTATTTACTCTTTTCTAGCTATCAGGACACCTACTATCCTTCACAGTGTGTGTGCAGGGATTGCTTAAACAATCAGGTTGGATCTTTCAGATGCCTCTAAAAACAAAAACTACACTGTTTGCTTCAGATGGTTTGGTATCTTCTTGCTTCTTGAGGCATAGAAAACGGCTGCATTCGCAGTCACAACTGGGCTGTCACTGCTGTGGTATGTTATCAAAAAAGCCCCAGAATTTTTCATATACCCTGAAATTGTCACACAGAAGCACCAGTGGGGATGATTCCCACAGTTCTTGCTCTGTGTTCAGACCACAAAATCTGAAGAGAACCCACACTGAGTTAGACCAAAGATGCATCATCCTAGAATCCTTTCTTTGATACCTACCCAGCAGGGAAGGAGGACAGCCTGATGAGGAAGATCATTTTCCCAGAATGCGGCTTATCCCTTGCATCCCTAGAGTGATGATCTTTAATTTTCCCAAATACAGAAAATTTTTAGTTGGCTGGGCCATCTTCACTCTCTTCCTGCAAAAGAGAAGAGAGGGGAGGNGGAAGTTCCGGGAAGTTCCGGGAAGTTCCGGGAAGGGAAGGGAAGGGAAGAGAAGAGAAGAGAAGAGAAGAGAAGAGAAGAGAAGAGAAGAGAAGAGAAGAGAAGAGAAGAGAAGAGAAGAGAAGAGAAGAGAAGAGAAGAGAAGAGAAGAGAAGAGAAGAGGTCAGTACCTACCCACCAGTGAAAGGTGTTAAAGCTCCGTAAGAATTCACTATGTAACCTCAGCTCCTGGTGCATCCTCCAAGTCACACATTAGTTCCCTCCCTGCATCTGAGACCAATCTGAGGAAAATGGGAACAAGCAGCACATGATGAAAACTGTGCAACTGCTCAAATTAGTTACAAAGCTCACTCAAAGGGGCTTGCATGACAGGTATCCTTTAGCAGAAGTGGCATACCCTGATTATCTCACCAGAGACCACAGTGGACAATGTGTCACTTAGAAAGAGAAGGGAAGAGTTTGAGCAGTGAGAAGAAGCTGATGGAGCAAAAATGGATGTCCTGCCTCCAACTTGTAAGAGAGTGTCTCTGGATACTCTCAGATATCTCACACAAAACCATAATGGGAATAAATCAGGCTAAAGCAGTTTGTCTTTGCAAAGCAGTAAAATGATCAAGAAATATATACTTCTTCTGTAATTAATGTAGAACAAATCTAAATAGCATAAATGGAAAGCATTTTGTGTAATATAAACCCCAATTCCCAAAACACAGGAGCAGGTAGCAAAGAGACAAAAACAGAGACAATAACACTTATGAACATTTTCTGTCCCCCTAAACTTAAATCTCAGGGACATCCTGTAACTTTCAATGCAGTTTTTGATCCCTTTTTGATTGTGAAGCATATCTGGTTGTTAATGAACCCAAGAAATGTTTTTACAGCATCCCAGGATGAGATGTCTGCAAGTTGCCCTTGTGATATATAACTCCTTGTGAATCTTCCTCCTGCTGGCTGCCCTGTAATACCTCCTGCTTGCTGTACTGGCAACAGTAGTAAAAAACCAGTCCATTTCCATCTCTCTATGGAAAACTGTTATCATCTCCCCTTTGCTCACCTCTTACAGCCTGAAAAATTGCCAGATCCTCTGCCTGTCATCCACCTGGAGTCACCCAAAATGTAATTATGAACTTGATGGCTTCAAATCAGATGGAAAAGACTCATATATTTTTATTATTTGTAATAATAAGGATGAGTCTGATGTCTAAAGACAGAATATGGAACCGTTGAAGTGTACAAACTGTTTAGTGAGCAGGCAAATACCTGTGTTTTGTTTCTTTATGCTCTACCCTATTTTAGTTTTCCACAGCCACATCCTGTGGCCTTCTCTCCGATGGAGAGCAGTAATTTCAACCACGTTGTTAAGACAGGCACTCTGTCTTCCTGAAATGCGAGGAAAATATTTCAGGAGTCATTATTTTACCATATTTGGTTGGCATTGTGACCACCACGTTTAGAAGTGTTCACAGTGGGCTGGAGGACTGATGCAGAAACACACAGACCTCATGATGATACAAGCCTTGTTTCCTAAGGAGCTGAGCTAAAGCTTACAGTGAGCTAATAAATTATTACCCACTCCAAATCACGTTTCTCATATGATCTATTCTTTTATGAGCAAAAAGGATATTAGGCCAATAAATCCTTTATTCATTGACAAGATAACAGACCTGTTAACATAAAAGCTATTTTATTTTACATATGAAAAGTAAGTCTTTTAACCAGTTTAATAAGAAAGCATTTATCTTCTTTTTTTCCTATTGTTTTAGCGATTCAAAAGCTGAGAAATCCTGAATTAATTTGAGAATGAGTTAGTTAATAAATTAATTATCCTGCATATTATTTTACTTTGAAATATAAATGCTGGTGCAAAACTGGCAAAGAGAATGAAATTCTACAGATAAAATGTTAATATGGAGGGAATAATTTAATCAAAGCAGATTGTTTGGTAGTGGTAGAGGTGGAAGAAGGGGGGAAAAGGCCTTCCACGCCCCAAATTTAAATTCTCTTTAAATGAAACTGGGCCCACCCTTGATAAAGCAGTTTTATGCTATGTATGGGTGCATCTGGCACATTGTAGATAGTCACAACAGCATAGCACCACTGTCCATTCCCATTTCAATTCAAATATCATTTGGTGGCATAAATCCAAAACTGCTTGCTTAATGCCTTTGTGTGTCACCTTTGTTATGCAGACACTCTCAGCACACTTGCAATGAGTTCCTATATCCTTCATATTTTTAAGCAGCCCAGGTGTTTTGGGCCAGTATGGAAGTTGTCCATACTTTTTCTTGTTGTGCTTCTTGTCCATTTATCTTCTTATGGCAGAATTTCTCCTTGAGCAACTTCAGATCTTGACTGTGATATATGGTCTTGAAAAATTTATTTGAGAGTAATGTTTTCCCCTCTGTGCTCTAAAATGTTGAACAGTGATTGCAGTCAGTTGAGACACTTGGATAGCATTGACAGCTTAGACACTGTGTATGGCTCATCACTGAGAGGAAGAAACTGCAACGTGTTTTAGGAAGAGCAAATGCAGCTTTGAAGATAAGTTACCTTTCTCCACCAGGACAGATTATTTGAGTGAAAAAATCCTTGAACACATTTTGTGCTTCTATTGTATCATTTCATAATGTCCTACCATAGCACAGTAAACTGTGCAGCTTACCTAACATGGCAAGCTGCTTATGACTTCCTGAGCTTTCCTTATTTTCCTCCATTTTTATGCAGTCTATTAAAATAAAACCTTTCCAGTGAAAACATCCACCAGATCCTGCCTGTATGAACTATCCGGAAGATGATTTTGTCAGCACTTGACAGAATAATGTACAAAACCCTCTCTAGTGAGAGTGTCACAGGTGAAGTTGTTTTACATGACACAGTCTTCTAGATCAGAGCTGTGGTGTCTGGCAGAACAATGTAATATATGAATGTACTGGAAAACACTACTTCCTACCAAAACAAAACAGAGTATCTGAAGGATAAATATTTCACTGCTAACAGGATCAAATCCTCACTATTCCTATTTACTCTGATTTCAATATCCTGCTTGGCTTGCTTCTACTTCTAGAAACTTGAAAATGTTATTGTACGTCCCTAAGGGCAAATTGGCCAGGCATTGGAGCACTCAGGGAATATGGGAATTTTTAATTCTCTTATTTTGAAAACGAAATATGTAGTCACTCTCTAGTGTTTGCATGCCATAGGTAACATGATCTTGATTAAAATCTCTAGGATGCTTGAAGTACCCTTGAGATAGGAGTAAAGCTGTATAAATTTATGCACATAATGTTTAGTTATGGTAAAATACCATCACATAGGCAATGTCTGTATCACTGGGTTTGGGATGCAGTGTTCAGGAACATAACTTAGCCATACACCAACTCTGTCTGATAGCAAAACTTAAGTGCTCATCACCAGGAAGTGGGAGAGGAATCACAGAAGATGCAAATAGGTGCCTGTTGTGGGTAACTGCTGGCAGTCCCGTGGTGCATCACAGCATACATCACAAGGTGACTCAAGACACGAACTCAGGGCTCCTGTGGAAAGGCAGCTCATCCCTACTGTCATAGGACAAATTCCACCCTGGAGTGTTTCTTAAGCAAAAATGGTTCTAAATGCTCAGCTGTGAAACACAGCCAGTCAGAAAAGCATGAGAGCAGAGGAGGAAATTCGTATCATGAATCTAGAAGAAACCAGAAAAGTACTATTGCTCTATGCAATTATAAATATAATAGCTCCTTTTTGGAAAGAGAGGAAAAAAATCATGTATCTGTTATTTTTATATTACCCTTCTGCTACATTATGTTATATTCAGACCATCTACAGCTTCAGTGGAATTACTATATAATAGATAGTGATAAATGACTCAAATAATCTGTTTTCCCCTTGTGAGTAGAAATAGTCCCCATAACCATTTCCCTCTCTTGATTGCACTACAAGCCCTGGACAAGCAATAGTTCCTTCCCCCTGAGTACATATACCACAGCAGCCCTGATCTCTGGTGGCACATTTTGTGGCCTAAGTCATGAACCTAAAGTGCAAAACCAGTCACTGCCCACCACCTCTCCCCTTGCTCAGAAGGTACAGTGTTATCTTTCTTGAGCTCTCTTCAGGGTCACTGTTCATGCACCATCTTCCTGTTCATCCCAAACAAAAATAGCTTAATATAAAACAAGCTTCTTTGTTGTTGTTGTTGTTTTCTGACTGCTTCTCTGTTGATGTACTAAAGCCTTGAGCCAAAATCAAGAAGCAGACCCTACCTCAGGAACCCCAGCACCAAACAACAACAGATCCTTCTATGTAGACCATTGCACTAGTGACAGGAAGGCATCCAAGGTGAAAACAGCACATTCTTCCCTCACCATGCTGATGGGAACATGTGGGACAATGGTTGCAGGTGAATAGCAAGAAAAAAGGGATTTAAAGTCATCTTTCCCAAACCAGCTCCACCCTGTCATGATGCTGATCATCACCCCCTCCACCAGAGAAGAACTTAGATTGAAATGTATCTCTGGATGTCATCCAGTCCATCTCTTCACAATTCTAGGATAAATTAAAAACTATATCAATGACAGCAAGCCTCCTCTTGCCTTCTTAGTCATGGATAGACAGAGAGCACATACTCTTATGCTTCTCAATCAGTTATTTGTGTATCACTACATGGAAGGGATCATTTTCCACAGCAAAGATTCCATCCAGCAGGCTGACTGGGACATTAGTTTCTGATTGTGGAATCAGTGTAAGTTGAAGCACCTCTCAAAACTTTCTCCAAGTCCAAAATTCTTCAGTCTAGTGCAAGTGCTGGTCGTCAGGACTGACCACACAACTGAAGAAGGGGTTTCATTTATAGGTAATTTTTGACATTTTGGTAACCCCTTATCAGCATCTTCTTCTCTCAAGAAACTGACAAAGCTTCTTTAAGAGCCTCCTCTTAAGACAGACAAGATACTGTCTGTACACAGGGCTGCATGAGGCTGCTTCATGAAAGCCTTCACACTTTTGTTCTGTTTGCCACCTTCTGCTCCTCAGGCACAGAACTCACATCCTTTTCCGTGGGTCTTGGGAGCATGTGGGAACTACGGCATTTGTGAAGACCCTTGGAGCACAAAAGACCCAGATCTGATTGTAATATCAGAGCCTCTATTCATGATGCACAGCTACAGAAAAAAATCACAGACTCATCTCCATTGAAGAGAAGGCACCAGGTGAATCTGTGCATGTTTTGACACCAAGGAGATTAAAGTGGTGTTTATACATGTGGTCTCCTAATCTCTGCTTTACGTCTGTGGAAAGTCACGCCTAAATAATGGTTAAAAATATGTATTAAAAAGGTACAAAAGAGATAAAGTGCCTTTAAAGTAGAAGTAATAATGACTGTGAAATTAGTGTAGCCCTTGGCAAATGTGTTTATTGATGTTTTAAGAGAAAAGGCTTTTTATCACCTGTTGTTTGTTTTCCATGTTGTACACTTGACCATGTGTGTAGACTTCGGTTGTATGCTAATAAAAGACTTGTAGCTATTAAAGAATTGTAATCAAACCAATCTGCCAGAGACAAATCTTTACTTTCAAAAGTTAATATAAAAATACAGAGTTTGATTCAGAAACCAAATGCCATCATCTTCTATTTTTCTTAAGGAAAATATCAAGGGAAAAGTATTAAAAGTGTAGAAAACCACTAATGTTTAATGAAATACTTGAGAACATATGAAAAACAGAATACGTAATTTGTCCTGAGGTAATAGACCTCAGATCTTTGAGTAATATTTTTAACTTTGATGTGTCCAAACGTATTTAACATGTTTCTCATTATTTGCTGCACAAAACTTGGGATAAACTACTCAAGAAATATGTGGACATTTTATAAGAACAAGCTATCTGCATTCTAAGATGGGGAGGAAAATGTCCACCACTCCAGCTTTCACCACTTGGAGCATGTTTATTCAACATACTGCCTTAGAGTAGACATCTTTATTCTGGCATAAATCTTATATCATTCTAATATTATCAGCGAAGCATTTTCCCAGCTGCAGTGGAAGTACCAGTGTATCTCTCAGCTCCACTAAGCACAGCATCACCTTTCTGTCTATTTTCACTGACCAGAGCTTTATGTGAAGGTCGACGCTGATGCTTTCATCCTTCTTTTCCAAGGCTAAGAATGAGTCACTGAGCAATACACATTGCCTTTCATGCACTGTGCAGTGGGTGTACAGCAATTATGGTAGGTCCATATGTAATCCCCTTCCCAAATTAGTTAAAATGAGAGGCATCTTTCCCGTCTTTTTAAAGGACCACAGCAATTTCCTTGAGCTCTTTGGAGGAATGGTTTAGAACTTTACTTTCAAGGAAGAACAAACAGCTGATGAGATGATTAACTTGAAGATGGGAAGGATAGGAGTGTTCCACACTTTCTACTGACTAACCCCAGGTGGTCTGATTGTGCACTGGATGTTTGCACTCTGTTTTCAAGCATCTTTGTTCCTGGTGTTGGTCAAGAGAGTGTAGGAACCTGAATTTCATTCCTTGAAGTACTCTAGTAAGCAGTTAAAACTTAGACTACTTAACACTGTAGTCCTTATGTTTTTATGTATCTAAATCCTCTATTATTATTATTATTATTATTATTATTATTATTATTATTATTATTATATGAAAATACAGGAAGACTTCCACAATTTGGAGCACACGCAAGGCATGTGATATGTTTCCACTATTTGGACAAACACTGTGCCAGCTGCAGTACATTTTACTAAATAGCCATTCCTCCTTCACATTCAAGGCCACAGACAGGCAGTGTTGCCTGTGCACAGCACAGCCAATGCCCCCAGCTCTGTGTGCAGCTGTGGATACAAGCTGCAAGTGAACCTGCAAGTTGGCATGTTATGTGGGAGCCAGTACAGCTGCAATTTGCTCATCATTTCTGTCTGAATTCATTATTCTGGATGTCCTGGGTAAATCAACTGTCTAGGAAACTGTTCAGGGTACTTTCATAATGCACACAAACTACCAAAACTATTTGTGTACACACAGTACCATGCATCTGTGAGGGCAATGGCATGGAGGCAGAGCATGGGTCTTAATGGCTCCTCTATGTCCTCATGCATCTCTTGATTAATTAATATATGACAGTTTTGCCTTAAATGGAGAATGGTATGCTGCTCTTATTGCTGCAGGTGAGCAGAAAGACAAGGAATGCAGCGGAGTGCAGGAATTCAGCCCTTTTATGAGCAGGGCTGGGTGGTGTGCAGAAACAGGGATTGTATTTGGGAATGACACAGTCTGCTGCATCACTCCTTAGAGGGATGAAAGGTTTTTTTCTAGCCAGGTAACGACCCAGTGATGTTTTCCTGTAGGCATTCCTGAAAGACTTAATTTTCTCACCTTCTTCATTTGACTACTTCTTATTTTATACCTCAAACTTACAAAGAATTAATTTCCTAAGACTGTCTGAATTGTTAATTGGGCAGCCATTAGCAAGTCTCAGGCAGACCAGTATCTCATTTCAGATGACCAGTAGAAGTGAAGTGAAGACTCTCCCAAAGGCATGGGTGCTTCCAGGTTAACACATCATTCACTGGTTTCTGCCAACAAAAGGAAGAACCTGGGAGCAAAACCATAATGATGGATGAGATGAATGAAAAGGGGGATGAGGAAGGGGGCTCTCACAGAGTTCTGACTTTAAGGGCACCACAGGGCACAGCAGGCAGGGCTCAAACACTCAACAGGGAGTCCTGTTTCCTCAGACCAACCCAAGGTTTTGTGATGCTCATGCTCTTTCCTCTAGCCCATCACAAAGAGCCCTCAAGTCTTTCATCATGAACATCAAAAGGAATACTAGAAGAAACAGATGCAGATGTAAGCATGAATCCCACCATATCAAGGATTTTGCATCGAGCAGTGGGGGCTGTGGGGTGAGAGAAAGCGCCTTTAATTTCCTTGAGCATGGTGGTGGTCCCCCAAGACTTGCTCTGAGGAGCTGTCCCTCCCTCTTACCTACTGACAATGGTGGGGCTCAGCCTTGTAAAGCATTTGCGTCAGACGTGACAAGGTTTTAAAATTGCTCAGAAGTCAGCGTGGGGTGAGTGGGAAAGGATGACAGTGACAAGCAGGTAAAATATCCTCACATGCGAGCTGAGGAAAAAGTCTTGAGTTTCCATAGCATCCACCAGCAATTCTGTCACCTTCCTCCTCAGGACACACATTTGAATTCCAGTATGAATAGCCCTTCTTTGGTTAGGTAGCTACTTCTGTTAAACTTCTGCATTATAAATAATCCCTGTAAATTCATTTCACACTTTTTATTATCTTTCCAGCTGAAGGATTTATCAGGAAGTAACCTACTTTAAAATGAACTTGTCACAGACATGAGTTTAGAACTTGAGAGTGTTTTAAAATATGGGTATACCATAAGATTCAGTATTGGAAGACAAGACAGTCAGGCCATAGTAAGATATTTTGTTTCAAGTGATTATCAAAGCAGCAAAATTGTCTTGCTATTTTCTCCCTTTCTCTATCTTTTTTTTTTCTGTTTTATTTGGGCATCTGAACTCCTTACATCTCCCACTGATTTTGTGCTCAAGCAATTTCTTTTTCTTTACTTCACTTTTGTCTCATATACACAGTGTTACATCAATTTTGTTACACAAAATTTCTGGGTGTTTGTTCCAAAAATGCCAATGTACTTTTACAAGTAGTTGCACAGGATTTTATATACATATTAAGGAATTAGAATGAAGTCTCCGAAAAACTGTGAAGTAAACACAAAGTAGAAAATCATAAGTGAGATTTTTGAGGACTTCAAAGAATTCTGGAGATATTGTAAACTTCTGTTGAAGATATGTGAGGAAGAAGAGAGATACAGTGAGACACAACAAGTGCAAATAATGGAGATAGTGTTATGCATTTGTAAAAGTTGTTTTACGTAACTACTAAAAACCTGGTAGATGTAGTAATATTAGAATTAATTCAGATTTTGTCAAAACTCTGCCCTTTTATCCTGCTGATTTCTGAATCTGTTTTTCAAATGTACTGAGTTACTGAGAAAACTATTAATATTCAATGAAGGTATAGTCATATAAATTATCCAGTTGCTAAAACAGCGTAGAAAAGAGGATGAGTCATCGTTTGATCTCAAGTTAAGAAAGTGTTTCAATTAATCAGAACTCATAGCAGCCATGAGCAGCTATTCCTTTTTTGCCATTGCAATGAGCACTGAAATGCCATGGGGAATTGGCAGAAGGAGACAATGTAAAACAAGCCTCATCGTCCCTGCAGGAGAAGGTCTGGAAGTGGGGAGTGGGAGCCAAGGCTACCCAGGCCTGTGCCCAGCCACCGAGGGCTGTCGTTGCACAGGGATCAAAACAGAGTGGATGGGAGTGGATGGGACAGTGATACATCCATGGCTTCCCCAGATAACCAAGCAGTGCTGTTGTGTATTCCCATGGCATGACACCAGGGCTCTTCCACTTCCTGGGCTATCTCTCCAAGCTGACCATTGTCCTCTGTTGCCATTATAATAACAAGAGACACTGACTCCAAAGTTGGTTTTGCAGAAAATCCACCTTTACTACAAGTGCTACTTCTTTTATACCGTGTTCTGATACAAAAAGACCTGATTGGACACTCAAACAACACATTCTACTTGGTTGGTTACTTAGCTTAACATCTTAACACAAAGAGATAGAAAAAGGGAGAGAACAGCACCTGCAGGTGTTTAGACTAGAAGTTATCATATTTAGACTAGAAGTTCAGAGTCTCACAAGCAGAATCTGAGAAAGTTGGTTTTCTCAGTCTCTGACCAATTTACGGGGACCACAGTCCGCCACCCCTGCTGTCCACAGCAGGAGCCAACCAGAGGTCAATGAAATGAGGAGAGGTTCTGGTGGCAGGATCAAATAGAAGATACTCAGGGTGTTGAAAACAGGCCAAGGACCTGTCTTTGATGATCCTTCTGCAAAATTTACTAAGCCTGAGGTCAGTCTCTGAGAAAAGATTGTCCTTCCTACAGAAAAGCTTTACAGAAGGTGTGCTGAGCCCAGATTATAAACCAGCGTTTTGCTTTCACCTGTTGATGAAGTTTAAATCCTCCCTTACCCTCACAGGTCACTGTGAGGTAGTTTACAAATAAGCTTGGACAACTGAAGCAAAAAGCCTTAGAGAGTGAACTTCAGACTCAGAAGGTTTGGTTTGAAACAAATCAACCAATTTACAAATATATCTGTAAACCAGTAAGTACAAAACAAAAAAGCAGGATCTCTGCGTAAGAACAGAGTGATGTAAGCAGTTTTCTTCCAAGAATGGCAAACTTAATTAGTCTCAAGCCTCTGCTCCTTGGCTGCTCTGAGCCCTTTCCACTGTGAGGTCAAATTGCAGGTTTTCCCTGGTCAAGCTCAGACCAATGATGCTCATAGTCTGCTTTGGAAATATTTTGTACCATATTTCATGGTCGTCCCTGGCCATCTTTTTGGTGATGGCAAAAGTGAAAATAACCTCTGGTTTCATGGTTAAAAGCAACAGACACTGTCTCTGTGAGAGGAATACTGTCCTGTATTTGCTATTGAAATGTGCTGTTCTAATGTCATTCCCTGTTGGCTTTTTTGAACAAAATTAGCAGATACCGTATCTCCCACTTTTCTTATGAAAACTATTTGGAGAGTTATGGCAAGGCATCTCGAGTAGCAAGTCCAGTTCTTCTCACAGCTGTTTTCTCACATCTAGAAATGCCTCTGGTGGCCCTTCCCCTTACCAACTCCCCCAGAGCTCCTGCAGATGCAGAGGTGGCTTGGCACGGCTTTGTTTCTCAGAGATCTCCAAGCAGATGAAAGTAAGTGCTTTTTCCTCTCCAAAGACATGCCCTCTCTCAAGCCCAAGAAGGTTGACAGGACTGCAATTACTTCCCTTGCAGATGATTGACTCTAGAGATATTACGTTGAGGGGATAACCTTCTCTGCAACATTCGTGTTGTAGGTTTACATTCAGCATTTTAATACCTTGACATTTATTTCCATTTGGTCTCACATCCCAATTTCATGTCTAACTTAGTGTGGACAAAAGTGAGCCTCAGGTCAGGGTAAAGGAAGCTCACTCTAGATAAGATGTGATGATAATAGTGGATGGGTGGGATGGAGAGCAGTGATGGCAGTGTAAAAGATGACAGGGACAAGAAGAGTGAGGAAACACGTTAACTTTTCAAAGTGAGAATTAAAGACCAACATTGCATTTTCAGCTCTCAGCAGATGATTCAGTAACTGTAAGATCAACCTTGCTTCTGCCTGTGCCTGCCCAGGAAAGGACATTGCTGCGGCATGAAAATCTCACTGCTCCCCTCCTTGCCTGCCAGTGAGCACAATATAATTGAACCTAGAATGTTTTATTTCACAGACAGAAGAATAAGAAGTCATTCTCTATAGATGGAGAGGGGGGAAGAAGGAGAGAGAGAGAGATACGCATAATTACCACATATGCCTCATATGCATTTACATGTACGAGCATATGCTCTGAAAATGTAAACCTGCATCAAAGGAAAAATTGAAGATGACAAATTTGTAATGTAAGATTTAAAATACAAGAAAAGTGAAAGATTAATTCAATAGTTTGTTCACACTTAATTAGAAAATAGGATGCTATGGTGAGTTCTGCTAATTTTTCCAATGTCACTTGGATGTGTTGCCAATAAATAATCTTACAGTGGCAAAATAAATCACTGTGTTACAAAGAGCCCTCATCTGCAATCGAAATCATTCTATTTACCCTGGAGACACATACCTATGAAAAATTCAGGAGGCCATCAATCATGATCTCACTTTCCAATGTTTATAAAGTTGTATCTTTGGACAAGAACATTTCCAGTTTTCTTGTAACGATCGAAATCAGAGCTGAGGTCTGGTGTATATACAGAGAGGACCATTGTGCTCAGGTAGACTGCATCTCATTCCTGATTTTTGAAGTTACATAAAATAACTCTTCTGAGGCTCTCTGTTATTTGAATGTCTCCAGTAAAGTGATGAAAAGAGATCTCAATGTACACAAGAATCAGGCTCTAGGTTTAAATATACAGTATGCAATTCTACAGCGCAAGACCACTGAAGAATAATGATAGATGCATTCATTTCATGTCAAGTGCTCTGAAATTGTGCATACTCAAAGAATTCAAATCTGTATTCTGCACAAAATATTACATGTAATTTGCTACTTTCCCATCACACATTAGCTGTTTGTTGATGGTGTAAGAATCACTAGGTAACAGTATAGCAGCCAATGTAACTTATCATTTAATGATCAGACTTTTTACTGGAAACCAAAACATCATCATAAAATTCAAATAAACATTTCACAAGGATCATCACACAGGAGGTATCACATTAAGCCTACTGAAAAACCAATTCTCTGAGGTGTGTTTCACAGGCAATTGCTTCCCAAATGGTTTTCCATTAGTGTTGAGATTCAAGCCACAACAAGTGCCTTTAGTCCAGTTCCTAATCCTTATTAAGGAAATGTCTGGATAAGGACTCTGAAGGCAGCTTTCTCTGTCACTTCCACAGAAAATGTCAACCCTTATTTGGGTCGTTTGGATCTAATGATCTCTTGGTTCATGACCAAAAATCTTCATGCTGGCCATTAGAAATCACATGGTTTAACTGTGACAGAAGAGTGGGGTCTGCTCCCTGAGCATGGGTAGAGAAGGAATATTCACCAAAGACACCTCGTGCCTGCCTTTGAGCTCACATACTTATTCACAGGGTTACTCATAGATATAAAGCTGCTAATATCATGTGTGAGGAAGACGCAGCTTTGTATCTATGAGAACCTTGTGAATAAATATGTGAAACAGGGAGTTTTGTTTGTGCACAAAGGGCACTTTACCATGCTCTAGTATATCCCTAGGATAGGGACTGGGCAGCACAAAGGCAGGAGCTTCAGCTTGCTTCCTTATTTGAGCTTTCTATGTCCTTTTCACATGAAAAAAATGAACTCAGAAAATCTTCCTAGGAATCATCTTTGCTCATTAGCCATGAAATCTGCTCACTTTCTGAAAAGTTCATAGTGCAATGTCTGGCTATTGCAGGTCAAAGAAAGATTAAACAGCCAATTTATTTTAAAATTGAGAAAGAGAAAAGTGAGCTTGATCTATTAATCAGTTTTTCATTTCCACCCAAACTATTAGATAAATCTGAGATTGAAGTACTTGAATTCATTAAAGTCTATAAGACTGGAAAGGACCCCTTTTAATTCTTCTTTTGCTCTCTCAAAAGATAAAATCCCTGTAATTTCATAGGTCAAGTTATGTTTACATCCAGTAAAATATTGAATTAGAGAATTAGAACAGATAAGATATTTCCATTCAAATTTGCACTTTCTGTGGATAGAAAGTGATAGAAATTGACTTCATAGAAAGTTGGGAGTTCTCAGAATTTCTGAGAGACACAAGCTTCAGGAACATTTGCAGGATTGGAAAGCCTGGTTTGATGTACCTGACCAGTGCTCTGTTGTCACCATAGTAAACAGACACAAAATAATAAACAAAACCACAAGAAAACAATTTTTCTTCAAGAGACTTCAAAGTTCACACATTAAAGGGAATGCTGCAAAGGTGCAGCATGAAAATCTGATGGTTTGGGTTCCCAGAGTTGATAAACATTGTGGTTTCTGGCAGCCTGTTGCTAGTCAGAATGAGGAGCATTCTCACCACCCACCCTCGAGCTCTCAGCAGAGGTGCTCAATGCAGGTGCTTGGGCTGCATGAAGTCCCTTCTCCAAATCACTCTTTCTCAACCACACTCTCAAGCAGCCCATGTCAACCAGAGTGACCCTTAGCTCACTGGGTCACAATATTTCGTATTTAAGTGCAACCTTAGGGACAAAGCTGTCATAGGGGAAGGACTATGCAGCCGGCAGGGATGTGCTGTTGGAGTACTGCTGGCCCAGTACTCTTTCCAGTACAGGTGTTTGCCTTTTACAGCAACCAGCGCCGCGGTGCCGGCCTGTTGCCCGGCGGCGGCAGCCCCTCTGCGGGCACACACACACCAGACCTGGGGGGCCCGGCGCCCCAAGCCGGCACCCACCCTGTCAGGCCCTCCTCAGCTTCCTGCATCCCTCACTTTTAGTCCCGCCGGGCTGGGACTATCTGAGCAGCGGCACGGGACAGACAGAGCCGGGGGAAGGAACCGGCCCGGGCACGGGAGGCTGCCCCTCTGCCTGGCCGCCGGGGTGGCCGGGGCTCCCTTCCCGCTGGCCCCCGGCCCCTGCCCGCTGCTCTCCCTCCCGGCGCTGCCGCTCGCAGCGGAGAGCAGCTCCCCGTGCCCTGGGGGAGCTGGGCGGGGTGACAGAAGCGAAAAGCGGCGTCTGCACCCTTACATCCGCACCCGCATCCAGATCCACATCCTCACCCGCGTCCGCACCCGCGTCCGCCGCCGGGACGCGCCTTCGCCGCAGACGGTGCGGGGCGGCCCCGAGGGCGCGGNCCGGGGCGGGGGCTGTCACGGGGCTGGGACGATAAAACCGGGGGTAATTGCATTTAGGCAAATGAGGCTGTCTTGGCCCTCCCCGTCCCCAAGAATATAAAGTGGGGAGCGCTCCCACGGCCGGCCAATGCGCTCGGAGAGCAGCGCTCGCCCTCCCTGCTGCAGACGGTGCGTGCGCTGCGGAGCCCGGCCGGCCGTGCCCGTGTGCCAGGGGTCCGCTTGTCCTGTGGTTGTGGGGGGGTGTGCGTGTGTACTTCTTTGTCCCGGTCTATATGTGTGTGCCTCTCTGTCGGGTGCCTACTCGTGCTTGTGTGTCCGCACGTGCGTGCCTCTGGATGTGCCAGCGTGTTTTTGTGCCTGTCCTTGTGTGTCTGGATGTGCAAAGGGATGAGCGTGCACCCCTGGACGCATCCGTCTTTGTGTTTGTGTGCGTGGACAGCTGCGTTCCTCCGTGGGTGTGAGCATTTAAGGTGTGTAGCCCTTCGTATGAGTTTGTAAGTAGATGCATGTGTACCTGGATGTGTGTATGAGGGGGATGCATCCGTCTGCGTGTGTACATTTGGGAAAGTGTGAATCCTAGATGTGCATAACGTGTGAGGGTGTGTTTATGGCTTCCCCTGTACGTGGTGTGCGAAGGAGCACCGCTGGCTGTGTGTGTCTGTGTGCTGGGAAGCACACCGAGATGTGTGCACTGCAGTGGATGTGGGGTGTGTGTCTGTCCGGAGGGCTCTGCAGCAGTCGGGGCGGGGGTGCCGGTGAGGCTCGGCGCGTGTGGGGCAGTACGTGGGAGGGAGCGTGTCCCCAGCTGTGTCCCGGGGCGGCCGTGTGTCGCTGCGTGCAGGGCTGTGCGCCCGCCCGCGGCTGCCAGGGCTCCAACCTCTGCCCCCGCAGGACGTCGAGGCGGCGATGAGGCTCCCGCTGGCTTTCGCCGTGCTCCTCCTGGCCTCGTCACAGGCGTTGGGCGAGGAGATGGGAACCACCGACGACCTCAGCTACTGGTCCGACTGGTCCGACAGTGACCAGGCGAAGGTGAGCCCCGGCGGCCCGCGGGGTGGGCGAGCGAGGCGTTCGGAGCCGGGGGCTCTGTGCCGGGCTCTGCCCCGGCCGGCACTGAACCGGGGGTCCGCACTGAGCGCCGCCCGCTGTCGCCCCGCAGGAGGAGCTGCCGCTGCCCCTGGAGCACTTCCTGCAGAGGATGGCCCGGAGACCCCGGCCCCAGCAGTTCTTCGGCCTCATGGGCAAGCGGGATGCCGGTGAGCGGGGCGGGGGGCTGGCTGATGATCACGCCTCTCCTCTTCTCCCAGTGTCTGCCCAAACCTTACACGGTTATCGCTCGGGACTAATGTGTTACAACTGCTTCGCGGGCTGCCATGAGGGTACTTCAGGTTTGGGCTTTTTTGTTTTGTTGTTTCTTTTAAGTTTTATGTGAGATAAATTCACTGATTAGAAAAGAGAGGGCTTTAAAGTCTTAAGTATGTACCTGTTACAACACGTAAACCCAGTAAGGGATAGCATGATAATTCATAGGTCAGCATACATGCCACTGAATCACCAAAGTGTGGACATTGGTTGAGCATACAATTATTGTCACGTTTTCTACACGATAACTGAAACAAGAACTGATCTAAGAAATTGAAGCTAAACTAATCTAAATTGTGTGCATTAAGCTGAAACAAGTTTTTTAGTCTCTTCAAAGAGAAATGCAGTTGTAAACCATCACCCTAATTTCCTTAAGTGGAATATGTGTAGGTTAGTTTCTGTATTCGGTTTTTCAAAGCATTTCAGTAGCATCATATATATATATATGTCAATCCTTTTTTAACAACTCTTTTTGTCTTTTTTCTCTTTCCTTTCTTCTTCCAATCAGGGTATGGCCAGATCTCTCACAAAAGTAAGTTATGAATATACAAATATTTTAAGTAATCATTAGAAGATATTCAAATAGAGAATAGTGTATTTGACAGGATTATTTAGAAAGTGACTGGTTTCAGCTAGGGACTGGCAGCACCACTGGTGGAGAAATGATCTTTTAAAGAATTGAAACCTCCCCTTCAGTGCCACTGTGCCTGTATCTCATCTGAGCTGCTGCAAGCTTTGAGATTTCAATCCATATTAATGTGCGGATGTTGCAGCTCTCTCTTATTTCCCAAGGGGGGGATTTTGCAAGCCTTTCTCATTGACAAGGCAGGCTTACTGCCAGACTCTGAGAGGAACAATTAAGATGGCAAACTCTGGAAAATTAGAATAATGAATTCCCAAGTCCCCAAAAATGCTTTCATGGGAGTGCCCTTGTCCTCACATGTGAGATACTGTGTCTGTGCTCCCAGCATTGTCTGAGAATCAGACTCCTGCTCACAGCAGGGGCTGATTGATGGTATGCTGCCATATGAAGAGCCATATCTTGCCCCATTAATAAGTGTGCCTTGCTCTGCTTCTGTGTAACACCAAGCAGGAGATGATATCAGCACTGGGGTGTTACCTTGTTCTGCACAGTGGTAGTTTTATTTCCTGAAATTATCTCATGATGTTTGAAGAGAAACTGGAAGGTTTTTATTAAGTAAACAAGATTTTATGCTCTGTGAAGCCTCCTCTGTCCATGGAGGCCAGCAACTGTGTTCTATTATCCACAGGATGCTTTCTTTGGGGTTGTGTATTGGAAGACCAAATAAAAAGTCTGATACAAAGCTCATGCCAAATTGCCTGCTGACTAAAGTAAAAATTTATAGTTTTCTAAAACTGCTTCAACTTGAATTAATACGTTAGGTCTGGGTATCTTGCTTTGTGTATGAATTCACCAGGCAAAATTCTTTCCAAAGAGAAACTTCTAAGTTTGTCTCAAAAGCCAGTTTAGATAAAGAAGAACAGTTCATTTTCATTCCTTGTCTGAAATTATAGCTACATCCATAACCTGATATGTATTGTAGGCCTGAACTTGGAGTAAGTTATCCTCTACAATTCCAGTGTCTTGAGAATTACTAGAGGGACAGGAAGGTAATACCTGAACTTATAAATATTCCAAAAATAGAGCCAGACTGTCTAGCTCAGATGTGTCCAGACATAGAGTCCCACTGGCTTTCTCTCCAGTAAGGGCTCCACCTGACCTGTGAGGGAGGATTTTCCTCCACGTTACAGAAATAAAACAACAACAGGTAGAAGAGATGCACCACACAGATGCAGGCTATACCAAGACATTGCCTTCTTGTGCATTTGCTCAGATCAGTAGGAATTGTACTCGGAGAGAAATAAGATTTGTACTGATAGTGGCCATTGTTTTCCCATTACACTTAAAAAGAAAAAACCCAAACCAAAGGTCTATCTAAGCTGATGAGAAGATGCCCACTAACTGGCCTGTGCCTTGGTCTATCCTGTTTAATCTGGTTAGTCAGACTGCTGTTCGTTCTCTGTTGTCTGAGAGTGATGTGAACAACTGGTCTGTGATATCAGCAGTTTTGGACCCTGTCTTCCTTCCTTGCAAGAACCTGTTATTTTAAAAGCCTGCCTAGATAAAATGTATTAAAATACCCCAAATATATTTTTTCAGGGCATAAAACAGACTCCTTTGTTGGACTTATGGGCAAAAGATCTTTAAATTCTGGTATGTATTTGACTAAATCTGATACTTGGTGATATACAGCCTCTTCATTCCGTTGCCTCTTTGTTCTCTCCCAGCGGATGGAAGAAGCAGTTTTTATGTAGTGCAGAACCAGAGTTCTCTGAAAAAGAATCAGGATTTTCTTTGTTACCCAAGATATTTCAGAGTTCACTTCACTTCAATGCTTGAAATGACCATGCTGCTCTGAGCTGCAGACAAGCTCAGGTAGAATTTCCCAGAGCACTTTCATTATTGCCTTGTCCTTGCATGTTCTGCTAGTCCCTAAGGTGCTATTAAAAGAAAAAACCCTAAATTTCAGTGGCATATCAAGAAAAATTCGGAGGCTGAAAATGCAAGTGTTGCTTAGCTTGTGGTCTAAATCCAGATCTCGTCAAGTGAAAGGATATCTTCTCTGGAGACCCTTATTCCTAATATTTGGAGTAGAAGGTGAAAGAACAGAACTTTGCCATTAACACCACCTCATTCTGCAGCTCAGGCTGTTAAACATTCACAGTCTCTTTCAGCTTTCGACTTCACCTAAAGCATTTTCAACTCTGAATGGATACTGTGAATTTATTTTCCCATAGCATCCATACAGGGCAGAATTCTCCTCTCCCCTCGTGTGCAGGAACCCTGTGGGAAACTGGAGACTCCCCATAGCTCTACCTTCCTTCCCTGTGCCATAGGGCTGTACTGAGGAAAACCCTCACTGTGAACCATAAAGTATCAGTTGATTCTCCAAGATAAGAATTAAAAAAACAAAAAACCTAATATGTATTTCATGTCTCTGAGATAGTTCTCACTGTTTTGTTAAATGGATGATAAAAGTTAAATTACTAGCTGACACCTTTATATTATGTGGATACATGCTGTGATCTATATTCTGCAATTATGGTTGTCAGTAACTTTTATTTTCAATTAAACTCCCTTCAAGACTAGTAATACTGCTCTCTGCATTATTTTGCAAATTGCTATGTATCATGAATAATTTTGTACAATTTTCCACAGTGGCAATAGCTATTAAATGCATAATACCTGTAAATATATCTACTATCACAAAAGTAAATAGCCTGTAAGTAATAAATTGGGTTTGGTTTCCACTGGGATTACATTTACATTAATATTAGAATATAAAATAGAGAAAATGTTTTTAAAAATGCAAAGATTTTATTGCCCTAATTTCAAAATTGCTGGTATAGTCAGGATACTGTTATGTGGTATTTCTAACAAAAGGGAATAATGATGTTTTACTCTGTTGGGCTATGTAACATCTGTTTGACAGGTAAAACTAGAATTCACAGCTTTTCTGCCTGATTCCTTGAGGGGGAAATGGTAAGAAGTTTTTTCTTCTCCACTAGAGAAGAATACAGGTCCTAAGGACTGTGTAATCAAAACAAGATCAGGAATAGTAAGTGTTAGGATTACCCTCACTTCTCCCTTTTGGGAGTATATTTAACCGGGCAGGACCTTTACCCCATGCTGTGGTTTTCTTCTACAAAAAGCCCCTGAGCTCGCTGCTAATGGGCAGGAGTTTGTGCTGTCCCTCTGGGTGTGAGCAGGTCGCTGATTTACAGCCTCGGGTGCCAAAGCAGGGTAAGGGGATGCTGATGTCTCCGTCCCCGGTTTGGGGACAGCCTTGCTCGAGAAGGGCTCTCTGGATTTTACTTTCATTTTAAATAAACAAGAAGGAGAGATCTACCACTACTAAACATTAACATATTTTACTTAAGGCTGTTTTAGCCTGCAGCTTGTCAGCATGGTAGCCTGAGTACATCTGAGGAGCTTGGCTCCTGCTGCAGCGAGCAGTAAAATTATCCCTGTGTGCAGGGCTTGTGGACAGGGAGAGTTTCAAAGAGCTGGCAACGGGCTGACTGCACAGAAATGAAGGTGGATATGTCTGGGCAGAAACCCTCTACCACAAATTGACCTGAATGCTTAGATCCCATCAGTTAGATGAATTACTGGGAGATAAAGGGGCTCAGAGTTAATGGTGCTTCAAGCAGCTCATCAGATGAGAGGTGGAAAACGCTGCTCAGACCTTCAGCCTTCTGGAGGACAGGGTAGTCCGAGAGGTAAAACCAAATCAGAGCAGCTCAGGGACGGGCCAGGAGCCCTGCTCACTGTTCCAAACTCACCACTGGTGTCTGATGGTGCCAGCTGGCTGCAGGTCTCTGACACTTCTTGTGCTTGCGGGTGTTTATGCAAGGCTGTACCTTGTGCTTCAATCTGCTCCGTTTTTTGCAGGGTCCTCTGAAGGGAGCATAGCACAGAATTACGAACGGAGGCGCAAATGAGACACTCCTGTGCATTATTTATTAAACTTCACTTGTTCTAATGGCCAATGCAGTGTAATATAAACTACCCACTGTATGAAATAATTATTTATTTAATAACTGGAGGGGGTTGTTTTTTTTCGAGTTGTACATTCAATAAAAGTATTATTTTTCATATTGTGGCAGTGACACGTGTTGTGTAGGTGTGTTGTGGTTCTGAAAGGACCAGCAACCCTGGTGATGTCTCACAACAAAGCACATGTTTGATATGACCTGTAAAGTTATGTTTACTAAACAAGCAAGTATTCTTTTGTTCATTGAAAGCAAGTCTATCAGCTTCACAGCTAGTGCAGAACAGAACTGATGTTCAGTCTAGTGCCTCAATTTGTTTTCATGGTTTATTATGTACTGTAATTTCTGTATAAAAAATATATTTGTATCATTGCAGCATGTTTTATGTTCTGTGATTATGTATCAATATATTTTAAAAGGGGGGATGGGTAATGTTTGAATGGGAATCCAAGGTCTTCATTTCATAGTCTGGAATTTTATGATAGTAACATTTTAAATAAAAACTACTCTGGGGCTTTTGCAACATACTTCCTTTGGTGATAGTGATGAAGTTATTTCCCACGTTGATCTGTAATGAGAAATAGCAACAGATGTCTGAGACTGGAAAGAAATATCAAATTATTTTCTTTTTGCAGGGAGGCTGTGAACCTCCTCATGTGTTTGGTGAATGTTTGAGGGATTTGTTGCTGGAGATAGGAGTTCCTGGGATTGCTCCAGGTCACACAAGGCATCATCCCTTCTAAATCTGATGGAAATAATGAAGCATGTTGACTGAATGGAAAGAGCATGATGTATGCCCCAGCTTCAATAATTTGCTGTGGAGTTTATCCAATATTGTAGGTTTATTACTTGAAAGCCAAGCTCTTAATAAATTCTATCCCTCAGATTCACAATAAAAGCACCTGTGGGTGTGAATCCATGCAATATAAAATAAAAAAAAAATGTGACGGTAATTATCTTTTTAATTAAAATATCTGATTGCTATACATCCAGGATAGGCCTGAAATGCTACATCCATCTCACCAGATGCCAAAGCATCTGGAGTTCTCTCTTCTTTCCCCCCGCTATGAGCTATACTTCTCTCATGCTATGATTCAAACTTTCGCTGCAGATGAATCACCAATAAAAACAAGCAAACTAAATTTAAAACTAAGCAATACAAAGGGATTCACTGCTTGTTGTTTTCCATTTTGGAAATGAACTCGTACACCTCCATTTTCAAGGTTGCCTGAGGCATCACCACACCTACCCCCATCAGGAGCAGGTGGGTGCTGGACCTCACTCCTGCTGGGTTGGAAGCAGCACCTAAGCCTGCCCATGCTTAAAGCAGATCCCACTTCCAGCTAGGTAGAAGCCAGATCTAGCAAGGTAGGGGGCTACATGGTGGGAAAACTGGGGTGACTTGTGGCAGGGACCACACTGATGAGAGACACAGTGGTTGTGCTGGCACTCTGGCAGCTCTTTGTCTTTCCCAGGCTAATTTTCAGACTAATGAACTTCTGTATGAACCCTCAGTGAGGAGGAGGAGAAGCTGACTGCTGGGCTAGCAGCACAGCAAAAGGACTGTGGAAATCATGTTGAATAATGCTCAGTGAAGGGTAGAAAGAAAGAAAAACTTTAAAATGCTGTTACCCTTGCCTGGAGGACCTGGTGCTCACAAGAGCTCACAGCCCACAGGTGCTGAATTTTGAGACACAAAGAGGAAAGCAAAACCCCACCATTCACTCCCTGCAGCCTGCACATCCCAAAAACCTCACTGCAGAAGTAACCACTGCAAAGTCCACAAATATACGTGGGCTTTAAGTGTTTGAAAGACAGCACAGGTACTAAATAACAGCATCCAGTAAACAAATAGAACTGGATTTTCTAGAAAAACCATAGAATGGGTTGGGTTGGAAGGCACTTTCAGGTATCATCCAGTCTAACCCCCTGCCATGGTCAGGGACACCTCTCACTAGACCAGTCTGCTCAGAGTTCCAACCAAACTGACACTGAACACTTCCAGGAATGGGATATCCACAATTTCTCTGGGCAATGTGTTGCAAAGAATTCCTTCCTTAAAGCCGATCTAAGACTACCCTCTTTCAATTTAAATATCTGATCATCTTCATGCCCATCTTCTGTAGTTGCTCCAACAGATCCATGTTCTTCCTGTGCTGGGGAGCCTGGAGCTGGATGCAGCATTCCAGGTGGGGTCTCATCAGAGCAGAGCAGAAGGACAGGAGCACCTCCCTCCCCCTGCAGCCTGCAGTGCTTTGGATGCAGCCCAGGGTGGGGCTGTCTTTCTGGGCTGCGAGCAACGTTGAGTTGCTCATCCACAGAGAACCCCAAGTCTTTTTCCTCAGGGCTGCTCTCAATCCATTCCCTGCCCAGCCTGTATTTGTTCTTGGGATTGCCCTGACCCAGGTGTGGGACCTTACACTTGGCCTTGCTGAACTTCATGAAATTGATGTAGGTTCACTCCTTGCACTTGTCAAAGTTCGTCTGGGTGGCGTCCTTTCCCTCCAGCATGTCAGTGGCATTACCACAATTTACTCTAGAAGGAAAGGCTGAGCCTCTGTCACCAAAACAGTCTTCTTTTACGTGTCAGTCTGTTGAGTGGTTTCAATCTGGCATTTGAAACAACTCATTTTAATTTCTGGTGGCAAAATAATGTCAGATTTGTGCTAATTTGGGTTTTGAACAAGTTTCAAATTAGCATTGATTTATATGTTTGTATAGACATATATGCCAAGCTAGAAATAAAGCAAACACACCAAATGGCATAGCCTGAAATGTTTCAACTGACTCTGCCAACAGTACATTAAAACCCCCTCCTCACATTTCAGTGCTGGCAGGGGTGGCTCAACCAGGCTGTGCCACATCAGGGCTGTGGGGCTGTGCCTGCCCAGCAGGTCCTGGGCAGATGCAGAGGTGCATGGATTGCACACATCTGCAGGCATCCAGTCCAGCTGTCTGTTCCTGCCACAGACTCGCTCCCAGCATCTCCCCACAACAATATTTGCCCTCACAGGCATCCTGGGATCCTGGAGACGCAAAAAGGAATTCTGTCTTTTATTCTGCCTTTAGCCTTAAGCAATATAGTCTACAGATTGTTGAGTACTTCAAAGGGAGTTTTAAATAATTTCTCTGGTCTTTAATCTCCCTTTTAGGGCTCCATCAGGTTTTAAACACTTTTATGTTTTGGAGAGCATTGCTTGCAGTCCCAGGCCATTTGTGCCTTGGATGGCTGGGCAGTGCCCACTCTCCAGCTCCACTGCAGGCTTTGGAGAAGCTTTCACTAAATCCCTCGCTGTCTCCACAGCAGCCAGCCACTGTGACACAGTCTGAGCTCTTTTTGGTGGCAGCACTCTGACATCCATCATGTTGCATAAGCTAATCAATAACACTGCAGCAAGGGCATCTGTCAGCAAAATGCAAGTAAGCTTTAAATAAAGCAATAGAAGTCTTTCTAGGAAATCAGCACAGAGAGTAAACCCAGTGCTGATAATTGGCCCCACTGGGGATGCTATAGGCAGTTCGACATCATAGCCCACCTCCAACACGCTTAGAACCCTTTTTGCTTATTTTTTTCCCCCAGAAATACATCAAACACCTGCATTGTGACATGCGGCTGCTCTTCTGGTAGGCACTGTCTCCCCTACACACAGGTGCTCCCCTTCACCCAGACAGCAATGTTGAAAACAGGTTCTCAGGAGCCTGTCTTGCCCAAGAGTGACACAGAGGGCCAGCAGCTCTGTCCATCATCTCCATCTCTCTGTTTTTGCATGGAAACTGGCTGTCCATGGTAGAGATGCAGCCAAATTTAACCTGGCAATCCAAAGCCAGAGCCATTGCCCACAAACCTGCCCATGAAATGGGGAGCTGGGAGGGGGGTCTGGCTGCCCTGAATACCTCTTTTCACCTGGGGAGCATAGACTCTGCAGCACTTGCCTAATTCTGATGCCATAAGCAAATCTGTGCTCTGTTCATGCCAGGAGACTGGTATTTTTCAGCATGGTCCTAACCAAAAGAAAAAGAAGAAGGAAGAATCTGGAAATATCTGGGCATGGGGATCTTGCAGGAACTCAACCCCTAGCCATCATGAGCTAGAGCACAAAAACATCAAGAGGTTTTTTGAATATTATTAATGTGGGTCTTTAAAATGCTGTTTGTTCAGAGTAGGTCAGTAACAGCTGCTTCAGAGCTACCAACAGCCATTATTTAAATGCCAACTTTGTCCCTTAGACTATGTCTCCTAAATGATGGCTGACTGCTTTATCATCAGAGACACCTAGCAAGTCCCAGTGCAGACTTTGGTAATGACCAAATGCTCTTCAGATGAGCCCAAGCAGTTCCCTTGGCCATAATGTTACACACTGCATTGACAAACACCTCAGAGTGACAGGACGAGAGCACACAGTGGCTCCTTCCCTGGAGTGGCACTGTGTCAGTGTACAGCCACCTGCAGTGCCAGATACAGCCACATCCTCAGGTCATCTGCAAAAGAGCTCACTTCCCTTTGTAGGAGATAATTGTTACTTAAACCGTAGCAATTTTTTAAATTTTGTTTTTGGTGCTAGCAAGTGAACAAATATCCTTGAACCTATATCTTTCAGGGAAGAAAAAAGACACTCTGTGCATTATTCTTTAAATACTTTTGATAGAGACTGAAACAATTGTCAGCTGTGTGAAAATCATTATGATATTTATTAAAAATTATCACGGCTCCATTCCTGATAGATATCTGATTTCTGTCCGAATAACCCATCTCAGAAACTCCTTTGTAAAGAGTTGTGTGCAAATACAGAGCGTGTGCAAGGAACATCACCTCTTGTTTTCTACATCCATCTCCAAATTAAACAATGTTACCACTTACTGCATATGGAAGAAATGAAATGTGAACAGACTGTTAGATAACAAAACACTTTATCTCTCATGGTGCTCCGTGCTCTCCCAGAAGCCTGGAGGGAGGAAGCCCAGCAAGGTAAGATGGCTTGGCCAGAAGTAACAGCAGTGGCTGAGCTAGAAATGCAATGCACACTATGTATCTAACCAGCCACTTCAGTGCCAAGAAACTTCAAAAATTATAAACAATAATGTCAGCAGCATAGCTGTAAAAGAGTTAAAGGATACACCTGCACCAACATATCACAGAAGCATTTACATTGAAAAAGACCCTTAAGATGATCGAGTCAAACAAATGTAACAATGGAGACACCACTCGAAGGCAAGAGAGAGTGGAACTGTGTGAAGCAGGTAAAGATCTGCATAAATTCATGCCTTATATTCTCAGTCAGAACTGGAGTGCCTCAGTGCCAATACATGTTAATACACCTTCAGTGTTTTATTTTCATGAGCTAGTTAGCCTTAAAAACATCTAGCTGAGTAACAGAACATCTTTAATCACAGATATTCAATTTTGGCACATAGAAATGCTTTAATTTTCACTGTTATAACACTCAGACAACAATAGTCCCACTGTGTTTCTGTGTACCAAAGTGTTAAAATTCAAGCAACGTGCTCTGGAAGCAAGCCTTGCTTGGAGAAGATACACAATAATTACTGAAAGAATATATACATATGGCCTACTTACTGTGACTGCACTTAAAAAACCATAAAATTTGGCGAATTTTAAAACAGTGAATGTTCACAACACCCAGAAGACATCACAGCTGTTTTGTGAGACTCCAGCATTTAGAGCTTGGATTCCCACAGTGCTAACTCAGCCTGTACTATGTGGGCATGAGTGAGACCCACCCAGTGCACCACAAACCTCACCAAAACTGTACACAGGCACAAGGCAGCACTTCACAGCAGTTTCTTGAAATACAGCATAATGAATTCTGATGTCTGCAGATGGAAACCTGTTTATCCACAGCACATCTTCCCCACACTTCCTTACCAGCCCAATTCCAGCTTGAGGAAACAATCAAACCTTCCTGTCCTGCCCTCCCAGGCTGCCAAAGGAGTTCCAATTAGTGTCAATTGGGATAATAGTTCTATTTGCATTTTTAAGCTATTATTAGCAAGTTGTCAGTCAGCCAGTAATTTGTATCACTTTGGTATAATGAGTATTTAAATATTTAAAAGGAGAACGTTCATTTCTACCACCCCCTTCCTTTTTGTGCTAAAATAATAATAGTTTTAATCAAAAGTAATTTGTATTAATATACATTTTGCCCCAGGTGTTAAAGGCAGTCTTCAAGAGCAGTGGTGAGAGATGTTAAGTAATACAGTTTATTAATATAGACAATTACTTCTACCCTTGATAGTAGCAAAAATGGAGGCAGCTTTTACAACCAGAGCAACCTGACTCTCCTCTTGGCCTCTACAAGATGATTATGGTTCAGGAATTGAGGTCAGTTCAAATAATTTTAAGTACCCAGTATTATAATTTTCTAAAGAACTATTTTGGACTCAATTACTCTATCTTCTCCTTGATGAAAATTCATCAATTAAGCACCCTGTACCACACACACACAAAAAAACCAAAAGAAAGCAGAAGACCTCTCAGAACATATCTGGAGTAGACAAAAGGCTGTGTGTGTTTCCACTTTGCCATTACACCACCTATGATCACTGAGGGATATTTTTCCTGACAGGGCTCAAATCTACGTGCTCAGGTGTACACAATTCATCATCACAGAGTTCACAAAACAACCGGACTGACCATTTACAAAAACAGGAAATCTTTCCAAATTTATATTATGCACTTCATTTTATAATACTTTTGTGTTTTTAAAATAATGCTTTTGAGAAAAAAAGCACCTAAGCCTTTCTGATGTGCACCTGTAAAACTTCCTAATGGCCTTGAGATGTGGTTTCATGAAGTTCAACTATTCCAAGGGCAGGGCCTCGCACCTGGGTTGGAGCAAGCCCAAGCATAAATACAGGCTGGGTGGAGGATGGATTCAGCAGAGCAATGGAGGGGATTCCACTCCTCTACTCCACTCTGGCAAAACCCCACTGGACTGCTGCATCCAGCTCTGGGGCCCTCAGCATGGAAAGGACATGGAGCAGTTGGAGCAAGTCTGGAGGATGCCATGAAGATGATCAGAGGATGGGAGAACCTCTCCATGAAGACAGACAGTGTTGGGGCTGTTCAGCCTGGAAAAGAGAAGAGCATGTAGCACTTTCCAGTACCCCAAGGGAGCCTACAAGAGAGAGATGTTTTACAAGGATATTTAGTGATAGAACAAGGGGAATGGCTTTAAACTAAAAGACAGTAGTTTTAGGTCAGATATAAGGAAGAAATTATTTACTGTGAGGATGGTGCGACACTGAAACAGGCTGTCCATAGAATTGTGGATGTCCCATCCCTGAAGTGTTCAAGGCCAGGTTGGATGGGACTTTGAAAGGCATCCCTGCCAATGGCAGGGAGGTTGGAACTAGACGATCTCTAAGGTCCCTTCGAACCCAAAATTTTCTATTATTACATCTTAATGTTCTCTTTGTATGACTATCTGAAATCCTGTGATCCTTGTACGAATCATGAAGGAAAAAGGAAAAACTAAAACTCCTAACAACTTCAGAGGTAAAATTAACATTGCTTATTCCCTAGTCTGGTATGGTCTTCCATCTTCCCTAGAACTGACATTTTATACTTACTCCAACTCACATTACTGATTTTAAATATAACTAGTTTTGAATTACCTCTAAATGGAATATTGAATACCTTCAACACTAATACAATTCAACTCTTAGCTGCCGCCTTACCTGCAGCACCAGCATGAGAAGCTCTGCACAACATCTTTTGAGCAAGTTCAATTTGAAAGCATTTTATTTTATGCTTGGCTTTATCCTTATTCTAATCAAGTACTTATTAAATTCCACGAGGCTCACGCACAAATCCCAGTGACAATCGTTTGTGAAGGAAGATATTAAAAGCAGAGATGGAGCAGGAAGGAGAGCATCTTCCCCAGGGACGAGGAGCTCATTGGCACCGATGTGCTAACTAGCGGCTGCCATCTGCCGGCTAGAGAAGGAAAATTTTGTAAAAAACTAGGACATCATCCCAGAAGCAACTTCCCGATCCGAATTCAAATTTTGACAGACTCTTTGTGTCGTGCTGGGGGAAACGTGGCTGCCCGTTGGCTTCCTGGGACACAGAACAAGGGGCACAGTCAGCCCCAACTCGCTTGCATGGGAGAAACACAAAGCCGGGTGGGCTCCAGGGTAGTCAACATCTTTTGTGGTAGCTCATATGATGATTGAAATACTGAAATCTGAAAGAGTTTCCAGGCAACAAAAAGATGGAAAGTGGCACTACAGAGAGGGGTGGGTGAAATACCACAAAGAGGTCTTAGACAGCAGCTGTTAATGGACCACCTCCCCTAGGTACTACCCCTACCAACGTGCAGAGAAGCACAGCAGCAAAGACCACCTCTCTGCTTCATTCTTCTATGTCCCTTTGCTGGGAACAAGCTTTTAAACTAAGAAATCAAAATTACTCCTTTAAATGAAAATAAATTGAAATTATTAAATTAAAATAAAAATACAATTACAATTCTGTGCATTACCTGCATCCAGAGACAGGCTAACACAAAACTAAGACTTTCCTAACTGCAGCCTTTCTGCCAACCACAATGTCTATGTAAATACATAAATAAAAAGCAATCGGCCCCAAAATTCCAAAATGAGGAACTGTGACAGGCATGGTGCAGGTGATGCATGTGCTTTGGCTATCCCATGGAAAGGCACTGAGGAGCACACAGTTACAGAAATAAGCAGCCTCTTCCACAATTCAGCTGCTCTCTCCTTTGGAGACTCTGTTCAATAGCCAGCTCAAGCACAGGCTTACCTTGTATCAAATCCTCCTTCTTCCACAACTTCTGTTAACAGGAACCAAAAATTAGGTCTCTATCAGAAAAAAATAAGTCCACCCCTCCAAAGACTCTAAAATAGGCTTCTTTTACACTTTACTGTGATTTTAAACAGAGGTTCAAAAATTCTACATAACTTCAAACCATCCCACATCAAAAAAGTCTGACCAATGGACTAAGGGTTCCTAAAGTCCTGCCAAGAGTTCTCTGGATCTTACATGCTGGTTTGTACTGGGGAACTTCTCTAGAGAGCCACTGTCAGGAGCACTGGGATGTGGCACAGTCAGGCAGGCTCCACACAAGCCACCAACAGGAGGCTAAAACAGCACATAAGCTTTATTAAAGAGATGAAGGGCAGGGGTAGCACCGGGCAACCTTAAGCACCTGGCAGGTCTCATATCCTGCAGTGCTCTCTTTGGGGCTGGTAATTTCTCATTCCTCAGAAGGAGGAAAGATTGCTGTGAAAATAAAATTTAATAACTGAATTGATTCAAATTAAAACAAAACCAAACAAACTCACCCCAAATCAACAAAAAAACCCCTACATTTCTTTAGCCACTTCACAAGAACCCTATAGGTTCTCCCTCAGCCCTCATCAGTCCTGCAAGACGAGCAAATACTCATCTCTGCTTTCCCCATGTGGACCACTGACTTCAATTCCCCATCCCCACCTGACACAATATACTCAAGCTGTCAGAACCATCCAGATTAATTTTATCCAAAAGAAACGGAGTGAGAAAGAGGCCACCACAGCAGGAAGAAAGCTAGAATAAAACTAGACAAGACAGCATTGCACCCTGGATCTGCATCCTTTTCCTTCCTGTGACAAACTACAAACACGGCTGCAGCTAGCAAATGATCCTGAGTAGCTGGATGTTTTTGTCTTAAATTCTTTTTTGTTTTGTCTTTTTTTGCCTCAATTTTTACTTTAAAGGGAAAAAAAAAAGAGAAAATATAGCATCAAAGAAACCAAAATGCTATAGAATTCCACACATGGAGAAGGAATGAACAGGTTTTACACCCACAAGGCAGTAAGCACTGCATTCTTCCTGTGCACATTAGTAAAAAGCTAAAATAACTAAATCATCAGTCTAGAATACTGCCCTGATGTATAAATCTCCAATGTACTAGGAATTAAAAAAAAATTAACTGTATTTCCTTGAATGTTGCAATGTTGCAGCAGCAAGTGCATTTGAGCAGTGATCCCAAAATTTGTTTAGCCTGTTTTCACTTCAGGCAAATACTGTTTTCTTATCACAGACTTTGGAAGTTTACACAGTGAGCAGTAAATATTACTTGTACACATCAGTACCTAACCATGTAATCTACACTCCTCTCACAACACAAAATATTCTTAACTAATTCTTAATTAGAAATTCTTAACTGTTTCGAAGAAATCCAAAAAGACTTAAGCACATGGCCCTTAAGGAAAGAAGGCTGCAGGAACATATTAAGGACAGCTCACAAGTGCTGTGGTGCCACCAAAAGGTTTCAGTGGTTTCTGGGATACAGACTCAAATGCAGGATTAGGGTGGAGAAAGAAACAGATAACCAGTCATTATGTGAAGGTTTTAAATCAGAACAGCTTATATTTTGTCTTTTAAATAAAAAAATGGCTTTGGTTTCCTAGTCAAGAAGGACAAAAAAGACTTGTTTTCACAAAGAGCATGATGCTAATCAAGTCAATCTGCAGCACACATATGTATTTCTTGACCACCCTTATACTTAAGTTACCTTCACAAAAGTAACCCACTTGGCTAAATAGTTAATAAAAAGTTTTCTTGGGTAAAAATTCAAGTGTTTTTCAGTAGAGTATTATAAGTTCTTCTAATTTCTGAAGCAGTTTTTTCCCCATTTTTCCAAGCAAGGCATCTGATCCCATTGTTGTCAGTGATGCTTTGTCCAGCTACAACCTATGGTTAACAGGTTTGGTTCACCCACACAGTTGGCCACATGTGGTTCAACAGCAGTAGTCAACCTTTTTTCATCATTCAGGTGAGAAAACTCTCACAATAAATGAAAAATTTCTTAAAATACTTACTCATGCAGTTTCCATCAGACTGATACCCATCACCCAGTTAATACACTATTTTCTCAAGACTAATAAATACATTTATAATACCTGAAGTCCTTGAGTTAGAAACAAAGACATAACTTGGCTTCTCTTATCCATCCTGCTCTTTGATAACAGTCACGATATCTTTCAACTGATGGTATACTTACAGAACAGCCAACTGGCAGCTTTACAGTAACAAATAAGATTGCCATTCATTTAATTAACACCCAGCACCATCTCAATAAACTCTAGAAAGCATCTCTGCACAGCTATGAATATCTAAATACTTTTTGAAAACTAAACCAAGGTTTTCAGGAGTGTGTAGAAGGACATTCAGAGTAGAATAATATAGATGCTATCCAAGTCCCTCAGCCAGGAATACAAATCACCAGATAGCTAGAGTCCAATTCCCCTTTGCTCAGAGGATCAGCAGCAGTTTGCATCCCTCAGCCTGATTCAAGTCCTCAAAACAGAGCTCACATTAAAATATATTAAATTACGTCAAGGAAAATTAATACAATCAAGGTTACATAAGGAACAGAGCTGTCAAATAAAGTAGTCCCTTGTCCAGAAAGTATTTTCCCATGAATTACAAAGTGTTGGTACAGCAGCATAAGTTTCTAATAGTACACTAACAACAGAAAGCTTTCATTTCCAATAGCACTGTCAAAGTACATCTTAAAGACGATTTAAGCTTTAGGTTTGCATAATTTGTCTGGTTTTCTTAAAGCAGAGTGCACACAAAACGCTTGCAGCACTTCTATTTGGGGATTATCTGAACAGTCTATTCTTGGGTAGCCGACTTGTAATGTTTCAATGTGCGTGCAGAAGGATCAGTAGCTTTAACCCATCGTGGCATCCAGTAGTGGGGCAGCCAGCTGCTCCGCCCTGAGTAGTGCTTTTCAAAGATCTGCCGGTAGTAATAACTTTCTTTTGTTTTAGGAGGATTGAAAGGATATTTCTCTGCTGCCTTCTCCAGTAAAAGGTCATCAACCTACAGACATAAGCAAAACTCAAGTTAAGCTGCAAATATTTTCAACTTTTTAAGATACACAAGGATTCACCAACCACTAAATAGCCACAGTTTCGGAAAAAAAAAGTCTACTCTAGAGGCACAGGTTTTACAGGTCAAACCTGTGTCACTGGCTCACTTGATCTTTATGAATTCATAAATGCATTTCCAGTGCCGTTTGTATTTCTCTGCATGACATGTGAAGCCCATTTCTCTGAGTCACAACCACCCTTGTTAGTAAGGTCACAGACACTTCTTTGCTGCCCTTCCTCTGCTGTGAAACAAGTATAAAAACTTAAAGCAGTCATTTTGCCATGTAAGTGGCTTCCTAGGTTGTTTTTGTAGCTTGGGGAAGAGTTGGCTGTTATAATTAACACCAATAACTGTGCTCTTAGCAACAGAAGACCTGGATACAGAGGGAAAGACACGTGCAGTTGCTAAGTTGGCTGAGAAAGGAAGGAGAAATAGTTGCACCAGTTGAAGCAATTTCAACGAGCAGTTTCTGCTGCCGTCATGCTGCTTAACTTTTCATGTCTGTGAAAGATTTGCTGCTCCTACAGCAGTACAGGCTCAGAACAGGCAGCAAAACACAGTTGCCTGACCCAACTACTTTCTTGCCTGAGGAAACAGAGAAAGAAAACGGGGAAGAAAGAGTTGGTGGTAGAACAGACAAGCTCCCATCCACAGGCTTACTGTACGGAAATACTACATGTATTTCCATGTAACAGAGCTCTGGTGTAAATAGGGTGTTATTCCTTCCTCTCCATGATTAAACTACCTCTGCGCTCCAGAGAGGATTACCCTTTGTACAGTCAAAATGCTGTAAGTCTTCACTGGTTAACAATGCAAGCAGAGGCTTTAAAAAGCAAAAAGGCTTAGCTAGGGATGGCTTTGAAAAACGAATGACGCAAACAAGAAAGTACATTATAAGATCATTATGCTGTTACTCAGCTGCAGAGAAAGTTCATGCAAGTGCCTTCAGCTGAAGCAGCTGCTTTGCCTGTAACCCAGAAATTGTGTTTGTTGATACACAATCTAATTTGCAATCCAGACACTTAAATGATGTTAATTTCCTTATACAGTCATTTCTGGCAGGGTCTAGCATTTCTTTGTAACTAGGATCACAAATGCCTTTAACCAACTCAGATATCTAGAAGAACATTGATTAAGGTTCATCTTACTACTGCACAAAGAAGCTCAAGTTAACTGTTATATCCAGATTTATTCTCTCAACTAAGCATGTGAGCTGCCTCCCACTGGCAACCACATCTAATACACCTAAGTGAAAAAGGAAAAAGTGGTATTTTACCTGTTGATCAATATAGTCCTGAAGAATGGAAAACCAGGATTTCTTTACTGATGCTATACCATCACTGAAAGCTTCTTTGGGTCTCCAGAGAATTTCTTTGGGAAGTAAATTGGAATCTTCAAAGGACAATCTTAAAAGGTATTTTTCAATTCCATTCTGTTTGCAGAACAAAAAAACAATGTCATGAGTCTCAGGAACTGCAGTGCAAAGATCTGGATTTAAACACTTACAAAATGGTTTCCTTTCAGAAGTTTTGGTCAGAAAGGGATTCCAATCCCTTTCCAACAATTCGATAAAATATTTAAGAACATGCTTGACTTTGGGTGGAGAACTTAACATCGAACTCAGCAATCTGGTCATGCTTAGAACACGTATCAGTGAATTAGTAAACTTACACTTGGATCCAACCCTAGTTTTAAGTACCTTTGGGATTCGCAGCTCTGCTGGCAGAGATAAATAATAAGAAGTAAACCGATGATCCAAAAATGGGACTCTCAGTTCAAGGCTAAGCAGGGGGAAAAAGCAGAAGATACTGAATTAATCCAACAAGTCATCTACTTACAAATTCCACAGCAGCTAAGCTTTCTTTGGAAATTAAACTGTCTTTCACATAAACACCAGGTTGCTTTCACTTGGAAGAAATTTGACTTACATATTTACAACTACCTAAATTTGATTCAACAATTTGTGAAGTTAGGTGTATGGTCTACACAGATTAAAGACTAAAAAATTTATAATGCCATCTGCTGGGCAGTTTATCGTCCTCTGAACTTACAGACTACAGTCTTATAGGATCTGCAACAACCATTGCAACATGTATGTAAAAACACAATTTAAAAAACCCTCTTACCAAATTGCTCACTAGGATTTGCATCAGCATTTGTAAACATCTTGGAGAATCAAGCAAGGACTTCTGCTGTCATTTCTGAAATCCACATTTGTTTGTGTTTTCAAGAAACAACAAAAAGGAGCCCTAAAAAGTTCTCTCCTATAGCAATGCTAGATATGCACATACAAAGCCATCCTGCTTTCGTATACCACAGCTTCTAAAGACACAGAAGGCAACAAATAAAATGACGATAACTGCATCTTCAGCAGAAAGAATGCCTCGGTGTGTCTGCTCAAGAGACATGCTGTAAAACTTCACAACTGAAAGGAGGTGTTATACTGCATCCTAGTCCTTTCACTGTCTCTTTAGTTTCTACTCTGATAAAAAGCTTCAGCTGCTTCAGGTAATACCCACCTAATGAAGAAAAACCAAAAGAACCCAATACTGAGTATTTAGTAATCAAATACTGAGGGCTCAGTTTCTCCATGTACTAACAAGATTTGCACTGCAAGTCTTTCCTTATAGTTATTCTTGTTCCTAACTGATAATAGGAGTTTCATCCTTTCCTCGATACTCTTAGTTCTTCTCCTTTTCTCCATAAATCTGAGCTCCTTAAATTCTGTTCTAATTTGTTAATATGAGGGTTCTTTCTTCCTAACAGTGCTGTGCAGCAGAGTCAAAAGAAAAACCAATGCAGCCAGCATGTGATATTAAACAACCTTGAAAGTGTGGTGAAAATTTTCAGCACAAAACAAATTATAAGGCAAATGGCAGGTCTCCTGCACTAGTAAAGAGAAACATAAGAAAATTGCAAAATCTGGGCAAGTAATTTTGTGGCAGGATCAATATAGAACAAAAGCTTCCCAACAGATACGTTATTTGCTTTGCCAAAGAGATCTTTTTTTTTTTTTTTACTTATTTAAGAAACATTATGCTATGCTTTCCAACATTATTCTCGGTTTAATTAATGTATTTCTTTTAGTAAAATTCTTCTGTTTAGTATAACAATACTATTTTCTACAGCACTCAGTTTAGAGATCCTTTAAGGTATCAGTTACCCAGATTGTATCCTAATATCTCTTTATTACAGTCAGCTACCTAATGCACATACCTTTTTCAGTACGTTATTTTAGTTTTGACGATCATCAGATTCAAGATTTCTCTTTGTCTAAACCTCCAAAGACCCCAAAGTCAAATTCAAGTTTGCCTTCCCTCCTTAGCTCTGAATATTTGTATTTCTAATTCACTGCTTCTGTAAAGACCAGTACTGTTCTAGACCAAAAAATATTTCAGTTGGCAACACAGTGGGCCCTATGGCCACAGATCAGATTAAATTTGGCAGTGTGCTTTACTGTTGCTGAAATTCCTTAAGCCTACAACTTCACTTTGGCATACAAATCCTCAATGGTCTTTTCCTGCCTGATCTTCTTTTGCTTTCAAATTATGAGTGCTCAGCATCCAAGGGAATACATTTTACCCATGTGCTGCAGTAGTTCTGTCTGCACGAAGTACATCAAACAGGTAGAGCTCCTTCAGAAGCCTCTCACTCTCCTCTGCAGCTTCCTCGGGAGATGGCGCCTGAAAACAAACATAGTATGGAGCACACAGGCAGAACAGGGCTGCAACTGAGGGAATCATTGCTGGCTGTCCTGCATTTGAATTGTAGAGATCACCAAGTGATCTCAAAACCAGCAAAAACTACATACAAGAAATAACAGTCTCAGGAACTGCTGAAGAGTAAGAAAGCTATTTTGACGCGATTAAATTCCTCAGATTTTATGCCGCCCCAGAAGAAAAATTCAACAAATACACAGTTATAACAACTCTCAAATATCACACCTTGAAATATCACAAATGTTCTGTTGAAAGGCAGAACAAGCAGCTCAAGAGCATTCTGTATAGTGAACATATTTACCTTATGGAAATATATGTATCCTTGTGTCAGCTCATCTGATCCTTCTCCTGAAAAAATGACCACGCTGTCTGTTTTCTTCCGAATATATTTGGAGACAAGATACATACCTTAAAAAAAAAAGTATGAAGTTATTAAAGTACATCTACATACATGATGCTATATATGCAGTTAGTAGTTTAAAATTCAGCATTTTAGAAATCTGTCTCCTATACTACTTCCTTCTGCAGCAAAAAACTGATGTAAAGCAGCATCTCATTGTTACTCAAAGCCACCAACACCCACACTAAGTTGGACCTGCAAATACATCTAAACTGTGTATTTATACTTGGCCCTCAAAATATCAGAAAGACATGTCTACTTGTGATCCTGGGAACACTGGAGGATTCCCATGGGAACACAGAGAGGAGATGTTCTGACTCCATTAGAAATTAAGTGCATGATTAATTCTAGCACAGTGCTGAAGAAACCTTCTAGCCTTGGGGAAAAGCAGAAACTGCTGTTTAACTCTCCACCACTCTGAGTTGAACTGGATGAAAAAAGGAAAGGGTAACTGTGATTTGCTGTCATAATATTCAGCATCTCAGAAAACCTGTGAATTTCCCCCTTTCTCCAAGGTTCATACTTACTAGAGCAGAAAACTTAGACCTGCAGATCTAACATTTCTTCTTCATGTAACTATTGCTTTTCATCTCAAAGCTTCAAGAACAGTTCTTGACAGTTGCTTTGTGCAGTCAGGGACTTGTAAATAACTTCTTTTGCCTCAGTGTGGTATCACAGATAAGTCTGGGTAGCAGAACTTTGGAGTCCCAGTCCCCAGATTCTGTGCTAGCTAAGGGATCTAGTAGATGACCATGTAAGTTCGCATAAAATTTTATTTGGGTAATATAAACCAAAGACTACCATTAAAAAAATCTTACCAATAGAAGCTCTTATCGTTGTTATATCGTAGGTTTCCAATGAGAAGATAACCTCCTCAATTGCCTGAATTCCCTCTTCAGTATTAAGCATTACTTCATGATGTTCACTGCCTATATGTGCTGCCACCTGTTTGCAAAAGGTCAAAATAACGCATCACTTTTCAACTCAAACATTTCATAAACACACATTGTGTTGAAAGCAAACACATTTAGTGACAGCACCAGCTCTCTTCTACTACAATGAAAATCATGACATTAGGCCAAGAAAATACATTACTTAGCAGGCCTCTGACTTGCAGTGGTATGTTCACCAGAAAGAACTTAATTACACTGTTCAATCATGATTGCAACAGACCATCCAGCTGCTTGCCTAAAACATTAACAGAATCTGTAGAGGCTCTAAATATTCCAGATATCTGCCCTTAAGAGAAAAAGCAGCACAAAAGTCATGATAGTCTGCATAGTACACCAGATGTCAAACAGTTTGTACAAAACTGTTAATTCAGCAAACTGATAATTAACTTAAAATACTTAACATATATAGAAATGCCTTAGTATTGGAACCATAATAGGAAGACGTACTCTAAAACCCAGAGGCAGAACTGAGATAAGTCCAAAGTACTATTCTTTTGACAACAATGCAAGGGGACTCTGTCATAAAAGTTTTCCAAATGCAAGAGAAAACAGGCAAGGTTCCAGTTGCCTCTTGTAAGATTAAGCAGCAAGTGTTGTACTAAATGATTTACTGCGAAGTGATTTACATCATAGCAATAAACGACTTTTCAGTTTTACTATTAATGCCATATCATGAACTTAGCCACATTAATATACACTGTTTAGCATTCAGTAGCTCAGAACAGACTGGAAGCAATGCTCAAGGATACCTTTCTGGCAGCAAGTAAGTCAGGACTGTTTTCCATTCCAATTGCAAAGGTTTGTAATGGATAATTGATGTTGATTTCTTTCATCAGTTTCAGAAGAACAGCTGCAACCAAGCTGGAATCTAAGCCCCCTGCCAACAAAACAAATTATCTGATTAGGTGTTTGAATGATCTTAAGGAATCTAGATACTAGAATCCTGTGAGTGGGCTTCATTTTTAAGCTGTGTGAAAACAAGGTACTTCTTACACAAGTGCACATTTACTTCTGCTTAATAAAAGAATCAGGCAACTTTAGTGGAACATCATCAGTAACAGTTATCAATACTTTTGGTGTCAGAAACATCAGTGAATTACTGATTTAAGACAAACAGAAAGTATACTGAACACATTGTACTACTAGAGAATATGTCCCTTCTCAACTCTACCAAAAGGGGATTTATTCTCCATTTTAAAACCACTCCCTATCTTCCTTTTACCTACACATTTGACAGTCAATTGATAGGACTATGGATTTTTATGTTTGCTGTAAGTAAAAGAACAGAATTAAGTAAAATAACTGCTTAGTGCAAGGGTTCCACTCTTCTTCAGTCATTCTTTTTTTTTCCTCCTCTTCTTTCTAGAGGAGTGAAAGGATATCAACAGTTTGGAGAACAAGCAGAAAATAAAACCAAGACATGCACAAGCTGCATCATGAACTAGTTCTGCTAATCCTTGGCTAGTTCTACTTGCTCTCCTACAAAGTACTGAGCAAAACCCACATCTGCCTGCAGTTCTGACCAGCATGAGGCAAAACCCTCTTCCCTTTGTTTCCTACAGTCTGTATGTGATTTTTCAGCTGAGTGCATTAGCATCAATTCCCACCCTGATCCCCTTTGTGGACATGCTATCTAAAAATAAATATTTCCTGTTGAAATTACATGCAAATTCTGAGGAAATGAGAGCACAAAAAACAGAGTGCTCAGGATGCAGAAATCAGGAAAATAAAAACCCAGGTTTCCACTGTGACACTGAAGAATTCCCTCTGTGATTAGAAACAAAAGCAATTCTCTGTGATGTTCCAAGCATACTCAAAATTGTGAAGCACTGAGATACTCCAGTATTATTTATACCAGCATGAGCACATAGTTTTGCTTCCTGCATGTGCATCTGAGGAGCTGCTGACTGCCTTCTAATTTGATATCTGAAATCTGGGGTTTAAACAAGCTTTTTTACTGAAACTGAGATCTTCCAACTCTATATATATTTCTGTTTAATTTACCTTCTTCCTACTTTTTATGATTGCATAGTAAAGAAATGGTCCAGCAGTATCTCCTGGTCAGTTCTCTCTCATTCAGATGCACATTTAATAGGGTTCATGACAAATGAGTGTAATTACTGTTGTAATTAAAGAGAATGCATGAAAAGCATTCCAGAACTCTAACCACAAGTACCAAGTGCCACACAAACCCGGGAAATACGGTGTCAGATCCATGGTTACAGAGCCTCACCTCTGTAACACTGAACCATCAGATCACAATAGTGATCAGCTAAGTCAGCGAACAACTTCCTGTACCACAAGCTGTTACCTTATCTGCAAAAGAGTATAGCAAATAATTTTAGTCCAGATGGTCTCCTGTAATATGGTAAATTAAGGAAGTTTAGGATGGAGACTAAAACAAAGGTGGCAAATAACATGCCAAGGCTTTCTTCTAGGTTTCATCTGCGCAAAGTGAATGTAATAATTACATTTTCTTTTCAGACCAATCTAAGCATAAATCTCATGTATTTAAGAATATTGAGTGATTTTCAACAGCAACACTAGATTTATTTGTCTTTTAAAAAATGCTCAGTGTCTCAATAAACCAAGATCCCAGCCCATAGCAAACTTTAAAAGCATAAGACTTTCAAGATACTTGTAAACTGGAAAACTTTATTCCAAACGAAGAAGTTCGCTGTTGCCTGTTCTAAAAAGTGAATGAAGATTCAGATCACTCCAGGTACATTGCAGCAGAACAACCAATATACTTTCCTTTAACTAGCAGAGGATGGGCAAAAGAGAGAGAAGGTGCAGAATCGCTGTGGTTCTTGGTACTTACCTGACAGAAGACAACCAATCCTTCTGTGAGCCATCAAACGTTTTCTAACAGCATTTTCAAAGAGAATACGGATGTTGCTTTTCACCGTTTCAAGGTCAAAACCTGCACAGGAAAAAAAAAAAGAGAAGGGTTAAAAAAAAGTGTTACCTAGCCTTTGCTGGATGATGCTAATTAGGAAACAAAGATATTTGTCTGAATCTCCCTTGATAACAAGGACACTCAAATCCATCTTTGTACATGACTGCCTACAAAACCAATTCTAAAGTCCCTATATTTTAAAGGTTCTTAGAGGTTGGGTTTTTTTCTTAAGTGGTACTTTTTTAAACCAAATCAATGAAAATTTTAAATTCAAATATTATGATTTTGCACTTTTAAATCAGAGCAAGTAGAAAAATCTTTGCTGTACTACCTGATGGCAGAGCTTCCACTGTATCACATGCAGCATGGAGTGGTTCATCTTTACAGCTATGAAATTTTACTAATTCCACTGATGCAACCTTGCCAGAGGGCTTTAAGTCCAGCACTTCATAATGACCCGGAAGAAATGGTTCCACTTTAGAACATAAGGATGTTGAATGCTTTAAGTTGATAAGTCCTACACATAAAACGAGAAAAGAGAAAAATGTCAGAGTTCTTGACTTAAAATGGTTAAGTTATACCTCACTCAACAGCCTCTCTACTAAAAGTATACACAAAATATTTTCTTTGGATCCTAAATCTGGTATTAAAAAATATCCTTCTGAGTCACCATCAGTCCTGGCCAGAGCATGATTCTGCTTCTGGCAGGAATCACAGTACTCACAGATTTGAGCCATCTCAAGCTGAGGCAGATAGCAGAGAAAGCAAACCAGCAAGTTCTACTAATTGGCAAGTAGCAATTTATCCCCGTGAACACTAAAAAGAACACTTTTCTAAATGACTACATTATGACCGGGTCAAAGTATAATATGCTTAGGAGAATTTGAATGACAACTATTAATTAATTTTGTGTTTAAAATTAAGTGTAGTCAAGCTAACAAGGGGTTTGAAATTAAGCAACCACTGGTCACCTGGATGCCCCTTGAGGACATCCTCAAAAGGGACACTGAACTGCTGTTAGAGGGACTGGTAGTCCACCGTGATTGCTATAGGACACAGTCTCCAAAATACTCACTTCCCTTCTCTCTTCATAAGCAACAGAAATGGTGCAGCTCTTAGTATTACTACACAGTACTATTAGAAGAGCCAACCTACATTGGAGTCTGATAACAAAACAGATATACGATATATGGGAGAGAAATAATCATGAAAGTCAATTTTAGCCAAAGTGCATTTTAGGCAATAAACTCTCTTTTGACATTGTTTGGATTTGTTTATGATAGCGCCAAGACTAGAGATAATTACTTTAAAAGAGAGAGCAGTGATGTGTCATCTCAAAGAAAAAAAATCATCATCAAATAAAGTATGTGATTCTGGGAAATTACCCAATGCTGCAGTAAATTTCAGTAGCGTTTCAAAATTCCTGGCTTTTACAGATTAGCAGTTCTTGTGGTATAATTACCTAGTTCACTATGTAACACCAAGACCAAAGTCTAATACAATTTATTGTAGCGTAAGTCTAGACTAAGTCAACAGACTATATTTAACTTTGGCCTAACATAAAACATCTTGATTTCAGTACAGCTATGACTCCAGAACACAAAAAATTCTAGTTAAATAAGCAAGTTATTTTAGAGATATTAAAGACAATTAAACATCTTGGATGTTTTTATTTTAATTATGTGTAGTTCTTACATTACTAAATATAGCTGAACTTACTGTTCATTTTCTCTTCACACTAAGAAGAAAAGCCCAACAAAGAAGTTTGGCTCCAACAGAAATACCTAAGATTATTTAGGCACTAAACACAACTGGCTTTACCTTTTGCCTCAGAACAGACACCCAAAAATCCATCATCAGTCAGCACCTTAAATAGTGGTCTGACTCCATAGGTATCTCTCGCCAGAAACACTTTTCTGTTTGCAGTGTCCAGAAGGATGAAAGCAAATACACCATCTAACATGGATGCTGTTTGCTCTATTCCTCCTCTGTTGTATAGATGAAGGATAACCTCACCATCCACTAATGTTTGATAGTCAAATCCAAACTGCTTCTGCAGCTAAAAAAAATACAAAGAAAAACATAAATAAGCATTCGCAAACATTGGCTACTTAGTAATTGTTTCATAACAATAATCTTGTATGTAAAATCACAATTTAAAAGTCATATGAATATTTCTACCAAAGAAGGAAATGATACTTTTGTGTTCGAAGTTGTACTGGGTTTGAGTGGCCTGGCTTTGGTAGTGGATGGACTACAGGAGCGACTTCTGTGAGAAGCTGCCAGAATATTTCCCCAGAGCCAAAGTCAGACGGCTCCAGCACAGACCCGTAGCTGGCCAAGACTGAGTCAATCAGGAATGACAGTAATGCCTCTGTGATAACATATTCAAGAATAAAGAAAAGTTATTGCCCAGATGTAACTGTGGCCAGAGAAGAGGGGGATGAGACTATGTGGAGAGGAACAGCCCTGCAGTCACCAAGACCAGCGGAGAAGGAAGGACAGGAGGTGCTCCAGGTGCCAGAGCTGGATTCCCCTGCAGCCCGTGGTGCAGCCCATGGTGAAGCAGCTGTGTCCTACAGCCCTTGAAGGATGATGGGGATGCAGAGATCCACCCACAGCCCATGGAGGAGCTCCCTGCTGGAGCAGGTGATACCTGAGAGGAGACTGTGAACCCACGAGAGACCCGTGCTGGAGCAGGCTCCTGGCAGGGACCTGCAGACTTGTGTAGAGAGGAGCCCATGCTGGAGCAGGTCTCCTGGCAGGAGTTGTGACCCTGTGAGGGACCCATCTTGAAGCAGGCTATGCCTGAAGGAAAACAGCCTATGCCTGAAGGAAAGCAGCCTGTGGCAGAGGGACCCACACTGGAGCAGTCTGTGCAGAACTGTTGCTGTGGGACAGACTCATACTGGAGAAGTTTGTGGAGGACTGTCTCCTGTGGGAGGGACCCCACATTGGAGTAGAAGAAATCTCCTTCAGCAGTGGCAGGAACATCGTGTGATAAACTGACCATAACTCCCATTTCCTGCTTCCCTGCTGGGGAGGAGAAGACAGAGTTCGAGAAAGAGGAAGGGGTAGTGGGAAGGTTTCTTTTTTCAAGGCTTATTTTACTTCTCATTACCCCTCTCTGATTTTGTTGGTAATAAATAAAATTTCATTTCCTCAAGTTCAGTCTGTTTTTCCCATGACAGTATTTGGTGAGTGATCTCCCCCAGTCCTTAGCTCACAAAACTTTAGTTTTACTTTCTCTCTTCTGTCCATTTGCTGAACAGAAGCTTTGGTGGGTGCCCGGCATCCAGCCAGGGGCCAATCACTTCAAAAATTTTACCCAGGATCATCTCTTAGGCAATGAGACTGACAATGTAGTCTTAAGCAATTCACATTAAGGCAAGTTTTCAGGGATACACTTTTAACTGAGGATGTCAAACTGGAAACCCATGACCCTGGTCTTCAGAAGCACTAGCCAGCCACTGTGGAAAAAAAAACACTGAACAACTCAAAACACATAGACATGTGCAACATCCCTGCAGAGTAAAGTACTTTGGAAATAATCTTTGGTTTACTTATGCAGTCACCGCAATTCCTCAGCTTTTTTTATGCAGAGAATTTCCTTCTGCCTAATCTTCCTCCATTCCTCAAACTAGCCCTTTCACTCTGCTCATGCATATAAAATGGGGGAGGAAGAAATTAGCTGTCAGACTTAAGTCAGATCAAATATTCTTCATGTTCTTCTGGTGCCACTCTTAATGGTCCTTACAAAACAGAGGGAAAGAAAGGGTTTCACTAAAACTCTAACAAGCCAAAAAAACCCACAAAACCAATGCTTTAACATTTTAAGTTCCTTGGTTTTAATTGTTGCTTATGGGGCAGTCTTAGATCAAATTGAGTCAATGTTAAGTAAGTCATTGCCCTAGGGAAGGCATTTGTTTCACCAATGATTCTTTCTTAGGTAGGTTTCAGCCACAAGCTTGAAAGAAAAATCTCATTATAGAGAAAGAGGGTACATAATATAGTGACAACAACCAAATTCCCGTAGATGGCAATGCAAGTGTTCCACAGTTAAGGTCCCCTCAGGACTGTGTGTAGCATGATTGAGAGTAATTCTAACTGTTTTCAACAGCAGAAAAACCAGAGTGCAAAACACTGCAAGTAATACAGATTGTTGGTACAATACTTTTCACATGTACTGCAGGACGAAGTCTCACCCTTCAAACAGCCAGATACTTGAAGACTGGAAAAAAAATTAAATCTCCTGCCTATTCAGTCAAATTCCCAATGACATTACTGATGTCATTGATGTGACTGACAGCAGCCTGACCTGACTTCAAAAATGTGACATTAGAAATGCTATAACATTAGCATTAGGCATGCTATAATATCTCAGACTATTCAAATGTTTCTGATGCTATCCCACTTAGTATGTGACACATTTTACACATTCATTCAGCATGATTCAGAATCAGACACAGTTTTAAGTTGCTTTATACATCAGATTTGGATGATCTGAGTCATCTTGCCAATAACAGGCAGCATGGACATCTCAGCACAGGGACTGAGGAACACTGACAGTGTTCAGCAGCAGCATCACAGCCATCAGGGACATTTAGGACCTTTAGAAACTATATAAGAGTTGCTGCTTGTTTGGTGCCTAAGAGACAGGTGGCTCTCAAAAACCCCACAAAAAACCTGACTTCTGCTGAAGACACCTAAGGGTTTCCGTGGCATACTGGAAACATCACCCTAAGGCTTGTTGCTTTTATAGAAATATACAAGCATGCATACTATGCATCACCATATCTTAAGTGACATAATCCATCTAGATTGAGATGCAATAATAAAAATGCAATACCCAACAACTTGGGAGAATGACGACCCAAAACAACTGAAGAGCAAGACAGGCTAAAAGCATCTGTATTATGAAGAGAGAAGAAGGGGAGAAAGAGGCTTGGAATTCTTGTCCCCGTGAGGTAATGAAGAATGTGTCTTAACTTTCAACAGAAAAAACCTGAAGATGCAAATATTTATTGCCCTTCTTGTCAATTAAAAAGTGATTTTTTTCAGTATTAAAGATTAAGTATGTTGCTAAATAAGCTACCAGATTCACAGCTCATTGAGATAATTTACTTCCTTTTAAATACTAGTTCTTTGCTAACTTTTACAATTTTTTTCTGATTTTCTAGTCCAAGACATTTCAAAGATGTTCTGAATATTCACTAATCTTGAAATGAAAAAAAAAAAATTTAAAATGCCTTACCATGTATACAACACTTACCTGTTTGAAATTGTAGATTTCTCCATTGTAACACAGCCACAGGTATGGGAATTTCTTCACCCGGATAGGCTGCATACCATACAACTGATCAACAACTGCCAGGCGGTGGAAACCAAAGCAGCAGTTGGTGAACCCATTGACGTTCTCAAAACGAAATGCATCAGGACCCCTGTGTGCTATCTTCATGGCACTCAGACACTGCACAGACAGGCATTCATCGCTCCCAAACAGGGCCCAGATACCGCACATTGTGAGCCTCTTGTTCTACCTGCACGTGGAGAACCTGTTCAATAGAGACATGAACACTGTAAGCAAGAGCTGACACTTCGTACTGCTCTGGCTGAGAGGGAGTTCATTTTCCCCTCAGCAGCCCTCAGAGTGCTGTGTTTTGTGTTGGTATCACAGCAGTGTTTTGGCTGTGAGCTGACCAGTGCTCACACAGCATCAATGCAAGCCAACATTTCCCCCTCACCAGAAGGCTGGGAGCAGGCAAGATCTTGGAAGGCAACACAGCTGACCTAAACTATTCAAACAGATATTCCATATCTGATGTCTGCCCAGATAAAAGATTTAAGGGAAAGGAGGATAAAGATGGAGCAAAAGGTTTTTTATTTTTAATCATATTTTCTTGCCCCTCACTCCATCCTGCTGAAGAGGGGAGTGATAGAATGCCTTAAGTGAGCACCTGACATCCAGCCAAGGTCAACCCACCACACACCTAAAAAACACAGATAACAGATGTAGGCTATTTATCACTTAACTGCCAAGAGGCCTGATAAAAAGAATAGCAGACTTTACTAACATGAAGTAAAACCTGGCTTGCTGAAAGTATGATAAGAAAATTTTAGTCAGCAAGAAATTAGGTTTAAGTTTTACCTTTTACAACAAGACTGTCTGATTTTTTATTTATAGAGCACAAATAGAACAAACCATTACTGGTCATAGAGTATGATATGTTGAAGTAACACCATCTGAGCAGAAACATTAAACATCCTTTCAGCTTGTCGCTTTTACATGCAAAGGGAGTTTCTAACAAACAGGGAGACTCTTTAGCAAGACCTGTAGTGACAGGACAAGGGGGAACTGTTTCGAACCCAAGGAGCCTAGGTTTAGACTGGAGTTCCCATCGGCAGCGTGGCAGGCCCGGATGGCAGAGGTGCGGAGGGAGCACTGCTGTTGCTGTTGCAGTTGCAGTTGCAGTGCCCCCGGCACGCTGCTGCAGCCCCGGTGTCGCCGGAGATGCACGCAGGCCTTGCAGCTCTCCGAGCCCTCACCCTCACAGGGCACGTGCGCTGCGGCTGGGCACCTCCGGATCAAGCGATGTCGCTGGAGACACCAGCCCAACGCGGCCACTCGGGTTAAGGTTCAGAGAGACACAAAGCCCACACAGCTACGGGGACACTGGGGATGCAAAAGCGTGCCAAGGGGAGCACAGCACTGCAACAACACTGCTCCCTCTCCAACATCTGTCCCATCTGGACATGCGATGGCGCTGCGGACCTCAGCCTCAGCACATGGAGCGTCCTCCTGGTAACCCGCAGTCCCTAGGCGACCGCGGGCACCCGGGGCAGGTTCCCTCCGCGCGCACTCTCTCCCCTGGGGCCCTTCCATATGGCCGCCCCTTCCTCCGGCGGCTGCCGCAC
>VWZV01005702.1:252742-268721 GCA_013397155.1 Irena cyanogastra | reverse complement strand
TCCGGGCCCCGCCGCCCCCTCGCCAGCCGGCAGCAGGAGGCCGAGTACGGCGGCAGCTTCCCCGGGCGACAGCCCCTCTGGCAGCCTCTCCGGCCGGCCCTGCCCGCCGCAGCCCCGGGCCGCCCCCGCCCCGCTGCCTTACCCGCTGCTGGCCGCCGGCGCACGGAGAGCCGCCGTCCGCGCCGCGCCGGGGGACGGAGGAGGCGGCCCCCACCGGCCGCGGCTCCGCCCCCGCCGCCAGCTGCTGTTGAAACACGCCGCGAAGTTTCATCATGCGCCTCCCCGTCCTGCCCTGCCCTGCCCTGCCCGCCGGCGGGGCGGGGGGAGGTACGGCCTGGGCCCGCCGCCGTGCCCGTGTCGCTGTCCGCCGCCGGCCCAGGCTGCCCCGCAGGAGCCCGCAGGCCGAGCAGCGCCGGCGCCTCCCCCGGGGCGCTGTGAGGAAAGCGAGCACTGGCAGGCACCGCTGGGCGCTCTGGGTATCGTGGGCTCAGGCGGGCGATTTGTAGCTCTCAGAAATCCTGTCCCTGCAGGTGTGCTCCGAGCCCTGCCTTGCGTGATGTCCAGGGAAAAGAGCTAAGGCATTGCCCTAAGGGCATTGCTGCTTTTATTTGGTTTGGGAGAGGCGAGCGCATGTAAAGCTCGCACCTTTGGAAGCATTGTCGAGGACATGTGATTTTTCTGTGCAAAACTAAATTCTAAATCATAGACACGATGGGTAAAACAAGATTTCGGTGCTTACCTGATCATCGTTATTGGACAGTTTAGCCTATTTGTCTTTGAGAGTGCTATTCAACTCTGAATATTAGGATGTGAAGTGTTAAATATAAACCCCAGGTCTCCACAAATGCTTCAAGAGAGCAAGTAGTAATTTGGAGGCAGTGTGCTTTCACAGCCAGCTTTAGTGGAGTTACTGTGAAACTGCACTACATCCATAAAGTTCTTCAGGTCATGCAGTTTGTCAGCAGTGTGGCCTGTGCGTAGAATTTTAAAAGGACCTTTAAGAAGCCATTAAAAGGATATTTTTAGGCTTCAGAAAGAAAAATGTGTTGAAGCATCCTGTGCATGAGAAATAGACTCCAGTGCTGATCAGGATGTTTCTGTTCAGCACAGCTTCACCTGAACGCAGGCAGCCTGCACATGCCACGTGTGCAGTTCCCAGAGCTGTGCACTGCCTGGAAGGGCAGGTTTTAAGTATGTGCAATGGCACATGGAGTCACTGCTCACAGAAGAGAAATGGTTGTGGTGAGGAACACCTTATCTCTTGAGGTTTTTTCCAGAGATCTGAATGTCACTCTGCATTTTGGAAAGCTACAAGAAATAGTAGACAAACCTTGTACAATCTTAGGTTGTTTTGAGGGGTTGTTTGTCAGAAGCTTTTGTAAGCAGCCTTTCTTTACATCTTTACTTCTTTCCTTCATGCAGAAGAGATTTTTTTTGATGGGTCCACTTAGGCTCAAATTGTTGTCTGGGCATTTTCATTGATAGTTCCTAACTAATGAATTCCTGCTTCATAACTAGATCTCATACAGTGCTTTATGATAGTCACAAACCATTTGGTACAATAAAAATCTTTAAATGGAGAAACTGAAGCAGGGAGACTTCAAGGTGACTTGCAGAAAGCGGCTTGGTAAGGCTGGATAGGCACAGCCAGGGTAGAGCAAAACCTCCCAAGTCCTCATTAAAACCTGCATCCTTATGGTGCACTGGGTAATTTATCCTACCCTTTACTATCACTTCTAAAAACCAGGGATAACTGCTGCATTTAACTGTGTCTTGCATGTTTAATGCCCAATTTTGGTGGTGTTATATGTGGGGCTATTGGCAGAAATACTACACAAGATCTGTTTTTAATATTGGCAATGTTCATGTTTGGTAGTTATAAAAGTGCAAGAAAAAACTGATACATCTCTGGCCTTTTCTCTATTTTCAAGTAGCCCATTATAGTCTGTTTGTATTAAGTCCCATTCTTCAATATCCAGTCTTTTCTTTCAGCATATCTGCACACAGCACTAGATGTAACTACACCTCAGTCTCTCAGCTGTGTTCTTCTCAAGTCACATCTTCCATCTCAGTTTTCTCATTCCTGCAGACATCATGTGTAATACTTTCTCTAAAGCATTGTCTTCTCCGCTCTACTCCTCTAAAGTTGATTTTTCTGTTCATTTTTGTTGAAAGAAATTTACATTGCTTCTAGCTGGGTTGAGAGAACAGGCTTGCATGTAAATATTGGGTGCTATTAGTAGCTAGGAGACTTTCTGCTTTGTGATATGTACCTGAGAATTACCGTTTGGCCAACGAATAAAACCATTTAATAATGGCTGGAAAACCCTGTAAGAAAGTTCCTGATTAATGAATTAGGAAGTGCTTTCCTCAGTTTTGTTTCTAATCAGCTGAGATGAAAGGCTAAGAGGTTTCTCTGAAGGCAAGAGGTAAATGAGTAAATAAAAGGTCAAAGTTAACAGTTAACCCAAAGCTAACAGGTAAGTGAATACAATGTAGAACAAACTGGGGCAGCTTCATGACACACTGAACTGGTCACTGTCAGCTCAGCTCTCAGCTGAGCATTGCTCATAAATGAAGTCTGTGTTCCTCATTTTGTCCCATTTAAGATGAGTACCTTTGGTGGATCCATTGAATGTGGTGCCAGCAGCATGCTTGGAAGACTGGAAATATCTGAGTTCTGTGAGATTAATGAAATGTGTTTGCACAGGAGAGAGAACTGAGGGAAAGGGGAGAAGTGGAGGCTGCGATTAACAAAGGCAGATGGTGAAGGTCTTTTTGCTTTCACAGCAATGACTAACAAATTAACTACCTGTGGTACAGGGGGGTTTACAGGGCATAGTCTCCCGAAGATAGTCCTCATGAGAGGGCTTTTTGCATGAGACAACACAATTCAGTGGGTTTTGTGATAGTGGCTCTCCCAGCTCTCTAGTCCCATCCTTTGATCTCACTGGAGCTGTGCAAGAAAACAAGATCTGAAGTGGAAAACAATGGCAAGACTCTAATTTTAGAGAAAGAATTTCCCTTTTCTGCCAGCATCCAATGCACATTCTCTGGAGTTTCTCAGGCAGGAACTCAACACCCTTTTCTGATGGTGAAAGTTGCCACAACTTTCATGGACTGGGTCATTAAGATGGGCAGGACTGTAAAACACCAGAAATTCTATTTGTGTATCCCAGCACAGCCTTACACCAGCCCTTTGCACAGAAATTACTAGAGAAGAGGCATTCTGCACCCTACCAGGCCACCTACTTAGTCATGGACTGTTTAAATGCTTCATCACCAACAATTTGAAGGATAATAAAAATAATGCTGGAACAATTTCTGGTTTTGAAAAATTGAAGATTTTGGCTGTGGGAAGGAGAAAGATGTATCTTGTTTACACTTCTAGGACTCCTTTTGCAGCCAGTATCCCTTTTTAGCTTGGACCAACTACTTGGACCAGCTGCCCTCGATCTGGCCTTGAACACATCCCAAATCGTAATAGCAAGGCTTGTCTTTTCCTTCTCCTAACTTGTGTAGTAATGGAGGTGTGGGAATAGGCAATGCCATGTTTCCAGGTGCCTCAAACTAGCCTTTTTTCAGCATTCAGTGACTGAGTGTTTTCTAGGACAGCGACTTAGCTTGAAAGCAGAAGGTTGTTCCTCCTAGTGGAGCTGCATGGAAAGATCCGTATACCATGGTGGCACGGCAGCCTGTTATACTGAGAGGGATCAGTGGTGGGCAGGGCTCAGGGGAAGGTAGAAATCACTTCCTCCTCCCCACTCACATGGGCTGACATAAAGAAAGTATCTCATGCCTGGCTATCTGTTAAATACAGAGGCTTGTTGGATAAGCGTGCATTCACCCGGCAATAGTTGTAGTGACAGGTGTTCTGCTAACACATCTGATGTCTGAAATGCATGTTTGTATGTCAAGGATATGTACATGCAGAGACCAAAGGCCTTTGCCTATATTGGTTTTCCTTCCCCAAGAGGTAGTAACACTGTGTGCTCTTAAAGTCTGAACGCTTGCACTCAAAATCTCAGGCAGAATCATACTTTAATTCCTGAGTAGAGAATAAAAAGAAAAGATAAACTGTCAAATTCAAAAGCTGTTTGAAGATCCATAGCTTGAAGTAAGGTAGGATCCCATTTGTAATATTTAGTCTGGCTTTTACCTGGAGGGACTATATCACGTGCCAGCAAGCTTGCAGCTCTTAAATAACTTATCAATCTAACAGAGGTCTTTGTTCCTATAATTTTGAATTTATTTATTTTTCCATTTTTTCTTGTCTGTTCCTTTCCATTCTAAGACATTTAAAGGACATACAGTCTACTTGTCTCTCCTCCAGACAAAATCTTTTTTGTCGTAGTATAAAAAGTAGCTGTCTCTCCCCCTGGGAGTTTTTATTGCTATAGTCTCTCTTATTTAATACTTTTTCTTTCTTCCTGCTTAATTATGTTAAGCTTCAAAACAAATAAGACTTGCTCTGACCTCGGACTTAGAGGTCACAGCACTGCTGAGTGTTGAAAGAAAATCTTCTCCAGAGCCCGGGCATTCAGGACTTCAGTAAAGTACTAGGAAGGCATAGCTAGTACAGCAGCAAGGGAGAACACAAAATAAGGTGATTTGTTATTGTCTGCACAAAAGACTAAGCATTTTTCACCACTGCTGCATCCTTTTTTTTAACATCCCAGCCCTTCCATCATCCCCTGTGTTTCTTAGCACAGACAAGAAAGGGTTGTTGAAAGAGCTGCTGGCCATACAGTGCACATGGCAGGCATGGCATATGGCACACCAATGGCTCTATTGTCCAGGCCAGGACCACAGAGGAATGAAACATTGCTGACTTTAACTCAATAGTGGTCTTGGCTAATGAGAAGGAATCCAGTGTAATTTATTCTTTTCCTGGGAAGGGGAGGCAGGAACAAACCACAACAACCAAAGCAATATATATATATATATGCTTATTAACCACTTACAGAATAAGAAAGAAAAATTAGCTGTCTGATATTGACTCTGCAATATAAACTAGCATAATTCTCTAGAGTTCTTAGAACCACAACAGTAGAACTAATTCAAATTCTGGCTTTTTTTCATATAGTAGTAAAGATTAGGTGTCAACTGAATTAGCATTTAAACTAACTCTTGTAGTCAATACAGCAGGATTAACTGCAAATTACAATCTTCAATTCACTTTTTCATTGTAATTCACCCATTGTGAAATTTTGACCCATTCAATAGATGTTTTATTTAATACGAACAAGATTTCTTTTCACCCAGAATACTGCTAAATTCAGCTGTAAGAGAGATGGTTGGTTGTTATAAAACTGTAACAGCTAACTTCATACTTGAACATATATAACTGAGTTTTAAAATACACTGATATATACTTTTTCAGCTGGAATAAATGGGCAAAATTTTAATAAAAACTTATTTTGACACCCTGCATTGTGCTGCTTTAGTCTTTTAAAGTGTATTTAATGTTGTGACTTGTTTCTGGAAGACAAAAAAAGGATTCAGTAAAATATGCTAAAAAGGCACAATTATGTTCTCCTAAGTACAGTTAAAAAGAACAGAGGAAGAATGATTACAGTTATTGGGCACTGAAAGGTAGATGGTCTTTGGTTTATAAAAGATTGAGAAACTATTCTAAAATCTATGAATGTAGGAGCTCTTTCTCATCACTAGGTCGAGCTATTACCTCAAGATGAAAAGCCATCGCCCTGCTAGTACTGTTGTTACCAGAAATAGAGGTGTAGAACAAATACAACAAAGATCTGCAGTGAAATAATTAGACTGGCTGATGTGGCACACTTTGCAGTGTGGAAAATAAACAGCTGCACTACCAGACACACTAAGTAAATTATTTCTGTAAAATAAAAAAAATTAATAATGAAAGCAATTTCCCTCCATTTTCTCACAGAAGCACAAGAGTTCACTTCACAGTGTGTCTTACTAATTGTATTAAATCACCAGCACTGAAGTCTTCAAATGTTATATAGTTATTATAGCTACTTATGCTCATTTTTAACTTGGAATTGATTCTGAATTCTGTACAGAAGTAAACTTCTCTTGTTGTCACTTCTGTCATGTAAACAGTAAAATCTAGTCCCTCTCCTCCCAGTTCTTCCCTAGCTAGAAACTAACAACAGACTTCATAAAAATAGCTTTGTCTTTTTACATATAAACAGATGAAAGAGAAGTCTTCCTGATTCAAAAGCAAAGAAAACCAGTTCTAAAGGAATTCAAATGCAGTATCCATTCAAAAGGATTAAAAGAATTAAATAGTGAATGACTGCAAAGAAGAGTTAGTTCTCCATTCTAATTCTTACTGAACAATATCTCATCTCTTATTGTGGATGCCAGATAAGAATGTGTTTTCTAGTATTAATGCCAATATTTTTATTAAGCTTTTTTTTCCCCAAAGGAAAGAAACCTGAGCCAACTAAAATCTTCTGTCAATTCTCATAGAAATACAATTATGTAAGAATTATACTTTATAGCAGTATTACTTTGAATCTTGTTTTATTTGACAGGAACCCTCAGAATCCCTTTACTTTTGCCAGGTACCAGATGGGCAAATGAAAGGATCTATCTGCCAGAGTTGGCTACTCCTCTATCTGTTCTGAAATTACTCTCTTATTAGAGTTTTTATTATCAGAGAACATACTATTTTATTTCTGTTGTAGGATTTGACAGGTAAAATATCTGCACTTGTCCTGGCTAACTTTTAAGTTGTGTGCATATGTAAAATAAATGGAAAAACACTTATCTATACAGAAATATATCAGCAACAAGAATAAAGAGAGACACACATTTTTGTTAAGTGCTTAAAGGTTTACAAGGCTATTTCTACAAATAAATCAGAGCCATAAAATAAAGCATGGGAGGCTAATTATTAACACACTCATTGGCGTGACTTAGTCCCTGCTAGATACTATTTCCTCAAGAAAATCTCTGGGCAAGGTAATGAAGTAACATTTGCAAGAGTTATTTCTAAAGAGCAATATGGACAAGGCTCAGGTTTGGGTCCACCCAGGGAATCCCAGCAGACTTCCTAACCAGCCAGTGGTTCTGTATGCCTGCCCATCATGTTCTGCAGCACTGAAAATGAGTGTCGTTTACTCAGTTTCATGATACGAAAATCTCATTGTGATGGGCAACAACACAGCTTTCAATTTACTTTTGAAGTGAAAAATTGTGAAATATCTCTGTCAAAGAATGGTCCCTGGCACTGTTTCACCTGTAGAAACACAGCTGTAGTGTTCTGAAGCGGGTTGTGGGGCAGGTCTGTAAGCAGGATAAGTTTGTGACAAGTGCTTTTCTTGCAGAGCCTCCAGAATGAAAGCCCGTTACATTTTGTCTGGTATTTCCAATGAAAATACAAAAATATTTAATATTTTTTATTTTGATAATGAAAAAAAATACTTCCAACTTTTTAGAAGTGTTCTTTTGAATTTCACATTTTTATCAAGATCCAGTGATTAATTCCTTATTCTGCCACTTGAAATGTACAGCCTGAGTTTTTGGCACACGCTGAATACCAATCTACACTGAATACCAATCTGGAAGTTCACAATGGCTTGTTTTAAGTTAATGATTTGTTGCAAGGAGATCTGGTTAGCAGGAACAGCAGCATAGAGATTGTACAATTGTTTAAATGAAGACAGTGCTTCTAACTTCACTGATCAGTAATGTGTATTATTCCACTCCTGGCAGTTCCACTATTGTTTGTGCAGGAAACACAGTGAGTAAAGTTCCATATCATAGCAGGATGTCAGACTTTCAGCCAGCTTGTGTTCTTACTAGTAAAAGGGAGGTGGGGTGATACATTTGTACTTCTTTATTATATTAAAATACACGTTATCTCACACAGTAATCTTACCACAGTAAATAATTTACTTTTACTGCTTCGTATATGGTTCTGACCGTTCCAGGACACTCCAGCATCAAATTAGTGCGTCCTGCTCCAAGCCAAGTGGGCAAAGGTGTGGTGGTAAATTGAAACTCCATTCACTTTTCTAAAGGCCTTTGTTCTGTTCTAGGAATTAGGGTTGGTATGTGTAATTCTCAAACTTGATCTGGTCCAGTGTGCCTGCAACTACAATTTGTAGGTTCATAAGTGGGCACAGAATGGATAATAAAAATTTTTTAGGGAATAATGGCCCTAGTAAATCTGAATGGTCAAGTTAGTGAGATCTTTTATAAATAATAATAAACAAGTAAGGCATTCAATTTAATCTGGCTGTCTGATCAAATAGGAGTGAAAAGAGAACACAAAAGTAGCTTTCAGTCAAAATACATGGGAATTACTTATATAATATATATATTCATCGTCTTGCTAATGACCTATAAAAGCAATGGCATAAATGGACTCAGTATAAGACTTCTTAAAATTAAACAAAATGTTAAGAAAACATCATTCCTTAACAACGATTAGCTTGTAGAAAGCTATCTACAGAAGGCAATCAGTTTCACCACAGATATTTATTAGATACCAATTACATATTTAAATGATATGTCTGTAGTCAGCGGCTTGCCAAATTGCAGAGCCTCACAGCAGCTGTTGCATTTTGCCTTCTGCCTAACTCTGTGTGAGCTTTCCTATGTAAAAACCTGTGTTTCCAGACTGCTCTGCATAGAAGTGGGAGGAGTTGAGAGCAGCAGCTGATCTCTGAGTGGGCTTCTGTGGAAGGTCTGTACTCCAGAGTGCTCTCCAGAGGGTGTAAGCACTGAAATGCCCAGACAATTATCTCACTAGTGATGAGCAGAGGGCCTGCTACTCTGCTTTTGCCCTACTTGAAACAGTCTTTATGTTGAATATGGCTGGACCTCACAGGTAGGGAAAGGTCTCATTCTTTGTATTTACCAATGTGAAGACCAAAGTGATTGATTCCTTTTAAAGTTAAAATACTAGAAATTTAATTTTCCTTTCATTTGTTCCTAGCCACGTCCCAGAAGGTAAATGGCATGAATTTCCTTGCCATATTACTGTGATATGATTGTTCCCCAACACTGCTGGGATTTCTCAGCAGCTGAGGAGAATGTCCCATAGCAGTAGTACATTTATATAGATAGGGACTGTGGTCACGTAGATCTGCACGTCATGGAAGCAAGACAGAGCACCAGGCAGCTCCCCCTTCTGCCTCAGAACAAGAGAACGGCTTTTCCCTCGACCATCCACCCAGAGGCAGTGTGCTGAGCAAAGCAGTGCTGCACAGGAGCTGTGGAAGTGTTTGCTACCATTACACATGCAAGGCAGTCCCTTGGAGGGGCCTGTTTCCTTACCCTGAACTGTAAGAGAGACTGCTCATCTCTCCCTGAGTGAAAAAAAAAAACAAAAAAACCAAAAAAACCTGCTTATGTATGTGGCATATAAATATCTCCATAAAATATTAAACAGGCATTATAACATGGCCAAACCAGTCACATTTGTTAAAGCAAACTTTTTGTACCACTATTAATAGGCAAGATGTGGCTTTTAAGTTACAGCACATTCTACCTTCTCTCTTAAATTTCCTTTTCACACTAGCCTAACAGAGTGAAACAGCTTAATGAACATGTCAGTATGAAAAAAGTGTAGCATTTCATGCATAAATTTATACGTGTAATATACATGGGCCACAGTCCTTGATAGAAGAACTGTGGCGCAAGACCAGGCTTTAAAGTTCACCAGGCAAAAGGGAAGTCTTGTATTCAACTCAGACATGCTGCATTATCTGTAATATAAAACAGCTTGAAAACTTCACTTAATCTATTTTGGAAATTTAAAGCATGTTCTGGACATGGGATGGACAGTAATCCTATCCAAATTTGGTGGGGGTGAAAGAAAGGAAAACAAGGAGACATACACTTTTTTTTTTTTACAGCCTTTGCAATTACCGTTGTCTTTGTTATTGTTTATTGTTGATTTTCTTAATGCCAATCAAACTTCTAATGTACAAGAAGCCTGCCCTTTCTTCTGATGAAATTAGTTCAAGGAGATACTATTCACCAAGTTGCTTGTAATTTTTATTTAAATGGGGTAGCAGAGTGGGATGGGGCAGGAATGAGAAACTATGATCCAGAGTAATGTGGGACATGGGAGCTTCCTAGATTGGTATATTCAGCATCTCCTGAATGACTCAAGGCCACACTTCAAGTGCTGGGTCTAGCTGTGGGTCCCTCACTTCAGGAAAGACTGAGGTGCTGGAGCATGTCCAGAAAAGAGCAATGGAGCTGCTGAACAGTCTGGAGAGTAAGTCATATGAGGAGCAGCAGAGAGCTGGGGGTGTTTAACTGGAGAACAAAAAGGGTCAGGGGAGACTTTATCACTCCCTACAGCTGCCTGAAATGAGGTTGAAACCAGGGGAAAGCCATACTATTCTCCTGGAGAACCAGCAACAGGACAAGAGCAAGAGGCCTCAACCTGCACATGGGGAGGTTCAGGTTAGACATCATGAAGTTTCTTCATGGAAAGGGTTGTTAAACATTGGAATGGGCTGTCCAGGGAGGTGTGGAGTCACTGTCCCTGGAGGTGCTCAAGAAATGACTGGATGTGGCACTTGACCATGGTCTAGTTGACAAGGTGGTTTCCAGTGATAGGTCAGACTCAGTGATCTCGGAGGTCTTTTCCAGCCTAAATGGTTCTGGGATTCCGTGTGACCCATTGTCCAGAGAAAAAGAAATAAAAAGAGACACCAAAATGGAGATGAAAGGGCACACCCCTGAGGTAATAATTGTTTTGGGGAGAGAAGAGAGAGAAGGAAAATACACAGATCTACAGCTATGATGAGGGAAACCTATGGTTTGGACTGAACCCACGGACTGGCTGGAGGAAGGATGGACAAGGAGAGCAGGAAAACCAAGAACAGTGTGTGCAGTGACCTCCATTTACAGAAACACTAGGGCCCCTCAGCATGGACCAGTCCTTCTCTGCACATACCTGCACCCAGTACTTAAAAATTAACACATACACACAAACCCCTCAAACAAACCATAACACAAACCCTCTGTCTATTAACTGCAGAGCTCCATCATCTACTCAGCAGATAATACAAAATGGTATTTTTTTCAGTTACAGTGCAATGAAAAACACCTTCCAAATCTAAAATTCCTCTTATTTAATATGTTTTTTCCTAAGAAAATCACCGACAGATAAACGTCAAGAGCTGTTGGAAAGGTAGGCAGCGTTAGCAGAGGGAGATAAGAAGCGATTGCAGAGGGCTCGGTATCCTAGCAACATCCCCTGCAGCTGCCTAATGGTATTTTGGAAGAGCAGCGACTCCAGACCGGCTGAAGTGAGGGAAATGAGGGGCTGGAGCGCAGCGGAGCTCCGCAGCCCTGCCTGAGCGCCCGGCACTGCCGCTTCCAGGCAGAACCAGGCAGGCGAGAGCGAGGTAACGCGGTGGAAGGGCGGGTGGACAGCGCTGCCCGGGGCATCTCCCGCTGGCCGTGCCCGCGGAGGCAGCGCCGGAGCGCCGCGCCGCTTACCGACGCTGGGAGCTCCGGGGAGCTGCTGCTTTGCGCTCGTCAGTCCCTCCCGCCGGGAGCCTGAGGAGCGCAAAGGACTGAGGACCCCTTTCCCCCGGGACATTTTTCCCCACACCTCTCGAAGTCCGGGCCGAGCCACCGCTCTCGCGCTGCGGCTTCGGCCTGGGGCGTCCGCCCTCGCCCACGGCCGCAAGCCGGGAGGCGCGGACGCTACTCGCGGCCTGGCCCGGCGACGTGGCCGGGCTCCCATGGGATGGGGAGAAAGGGGCGGATTCCCGGGACCGCGGCGCGCAGGGGAACGGGGCGGGCGGGGGCGCCGCGGACGCGCGTGCCACGCGGCGGAGCCGCCGCCGCGGCGGGAACGGGGTTAAGGNCCGGGCCTCGGGGGCAACGTCCCGCCCGCGGGGGCGACGCGGAAGAAGGCGCCGAGGGTGCCTCTTCTCCGCGGGGACGGGGCGGGAGGAGGCGGCCGGGGCGCTGCGCGTCACCCCGGCGGCGAGAAGGGCGTCCGCGGCTGCAGGGACAGCAGGTGCCCGGCCGCACGCCGGGGAAGGAGAAGCGCCAGAGCAGGGGTCTCCTTGGAAAAGCGCGAGTCCCTCGGAGCCCAGCGGAGGGAGCAAGGTGCCCGGGAGCCGGGAATCGCTGCTCCCGCCCCCGCAGCGGGGACTTCCTGGGCGGACGTCCGTAGCGAGGGCTGGGTTGGGAGAGGTCTGAGAAGCCGTGCTTCGGCCACGGGCACTTGTTGCCGAAGGACGGCGTCAGCTTTTGGAATGAGGAAGGAGGAGCCAAATCTTCCTTCCAGCTCACCGGTGCTGTGGATTGTTACGCGTCTCGTTTCAGTGCAGTTGTTGGCCTTCTATGCCGAAGTACCTTGCTTTGATGGTTTGTATTTTCTGGTAGAATAATCAGGAATTATTTTGAAAGAAATGCTTACAACATTAAATATTTGAAGTGGAAAGATACTATCTGTGTTTAGTCGATAGGAAACTGCAGATGCTCACAGGAATCCTAGATGCAGACAACATTAGCAAATGCACAACTCGTGCATATAGCTGCTTTTCAGAGGCATATGAATATACAGAGCAACTAGCAATAAATGTGACTTAAGGAGCAGAAGGCCTGTTTGCACAGCTAACTGCGTTTTTTTCTACATTTTGGTCGAATCATTCTGATGTGTTGCTTGACTGTTAAGGACGTGGTGTTAGAGATCAATTTCATTGCTAATTATGCAGCTCTCGAAGGACATTTACATTGTTTCATCATGGAGCCTCAAAGCTTCCCCTTTGATTCCTAAGTAAGAGATACGAGAAAGAATCAGCCCTGTATGGGGGTTTAACTCAATCGACTCTTAAAGTGATTATAGAATGATAGTGGGATAAACATGTTTAAAATTAGAGTTATGTTCTGCATTCTGTAAACTTCAAAGTCACAGATTTGATGGTTGCGGCGGTTTTTTGGGGGGTTTTTTGTTTTGTTGTTTTGGGGTTGGGGTATTTCTGCTTGTTTGCTTGGTATTTTGTTTAATGTGTTTCTGTACATCATTCGAGTTTGTGTAAAAGTATTAATTTTAAAAGTGGTTGGGTTGTTTTCTTTTGGCAGTGGGGCCAAACTCTTGCTGTATATTCATATTACATGGTTTCCCCCTAAATTTCCATTGGCTTGTGGAAGTGCTCTTAAAGCCCTTATTGGAACAGCAGTAATTCAGATTAACATGTTCAAAGGCTCAGCAGCAGGATGCACAGAGGCACAGTCCCATCAGGAGTCACCCCTGGTTCTGTCATTGGGGAGCCACCAGCCCCGTTGCCCAGGTGGGACATGCAGCAAGAGGAATCCCCAGGAGGGCTGTCTGGAACAGCTCACAAGAGCGAGGGGTCTGACTGCCTAGAAAATATGGTCATATGGAATGCAAGAGAAAAGCATCTTGTGACTGCACAAAATTATGGGAGGCTCCTGGGAGGGACTAAATGAAGGTGGTTTGAGGAAGAACAAGTATGGGAAAATAAAAGGGCCTGTTCAGTTAGAAACAAGTGGCTGGTCAGTCTGTTGGACTGTGTCCTGGGCCAGATTGCCAGAGTCTGTCCTCTTTTCTCATTAAGGTGCCTTTCTAACTGTTTTGCCGGGTGAGAGGACTCTGTGCCCTGTTCTCGTGTGCATACTGAGCTCTAAGTGCCAGCAACTGGAGGGAGATGCACAGTAAGTTGTAGGGATCTCTGTGTCTGGTGTGCCAGCAGCTGGAGGGACTGGAGTGGGTGAGGGCCTAAATGCCCAGCAGCTGGACGGGGACTGTGGGCCACAGAGGCCTGTGTGTGTGTGTGTGCAGTGCCCGTAGCTGGGGAGAGTGCGTGATACGGTCTTGGCAGGGATGCCAGTGTGTGGTTGCTCGTGCATGTCACACAGGGCTAGCCAGTGAGTAGGATAAGAGGCTTGGGAGCCAGGCTTTGAGGCAGCTGTAAGCGTGGGACAGGTACTAGTGAGATCAGAGCATCATCAGTTTGACAAGGAGCAGGGCTCTGGGGAGTCTGAGGGTTCAGGCTTGGTTGCTGAATAGGTTGAGGGTCTGAGGCCAGTTCCAGAGGGATCCACGTTGTGTGTATGTGTATATTCCCCAGTAGCAGACCTTAGTCCTGGGCAGCTATGGGGAGGAGCAGCATAAGGCCAGGCTATGTTTGTGTGTGCATGAACACTTGTTTTTATCTGTGCTGATCTCTGTGGTCAGCCATGTGTATATGCATCTTTGCATGCACAGCTGTGGGAATGTATCCTCAGCTCGGCTGAATCTGGGCACATGGAGTTGCAGCAGCCTTGTTGTCAGTGGGCTGCCGGGTTCAGCAGCCCCTAACACAGGAAAAATAGTTTTTCTGCAGGCTTGAAGATGTAGAAATTGTTGACTCATGAAACTTAAATTTAGAACCAAATCTTCAATGACTGTTATATTGCGATAGAATTTGAAAATATTTGTTGTTTTGATTGATGTGAATAGGGCTATCTACATGAATGTCTAAATATCTGTATTTATTTAAGCTTCCACAACAAAACAGTGGAGCATAAATTAAATTCAAACCTAGCCTTTTATTGTAGGTGTTTTTTAACAGTGTGTTTTTTAACTCGAGAAGTAAAACCAGACATTTATTTCTCTGAATGTCATAGACTCCTAGCATCACAAAATGGTTTGAGTTAGCAGGGAGAAGGGACTTCTAAAAATCATCCAACCCCTTTTGAAGTCCAACCTCCTGCCATGAGCAGGAACACCTTTCATTAGATCAGGTTGCTCGAAGCCTCATCCAACCTGGCCTTAAATGTTTTGCATGTCTTCCCCCTGAATAAATCTGTGTGTAGAAGAGAATATCAGCAAGGAGTGGGGATGTTTATCATCTGACAACTGACCTTCCTTTTAGACATTTTATGGTTCTTCTAGTGTATTGCTGTAGTGTTCAGTTATTTTTGCCGTCAAGTTAAAAGACTCAATTTATGTGAAATATCAAGATATCATAAAAAATGAAAATTTCTGTCCTGTTTACTGTTGGAGTTTATAAACATGTGGATATACACCCACACATGTTTATAATGACCCATTCTGTTGGTATAAAATTGATAGAATGATAAGCAGATTATTTTAGATTAAAAACTGTAACTAGAGGCATTTGGTTATCAAATATGAAGTACAGCCACTACCTGCCCTGAGAAATCCTCTTTTGTATGTGAAGTACTGCCAAATAATCTTCTGATTTCCAATGTGATAAATGCACTTTTTTTTCATTTTTCAGCATTTCCAGCACATTTAATTTTTTTCTATAGAATTCAGTTGTATATAATTTCATAGTTAAATGAGCAGAAATTATTTTAATTTTTTTCTCTCCTAGCAAGAGTAATTTTAACAGCTGTTGGAGCAGATAACTCAAATTGTATGGCAGAGAGACACCTAATATTGAAAAGTAGAACAGTGGAAACCTTTTCTTCTAGAAGGTGGTGTAGGTACCCTGTGAGCATGCATGGGTTTGTATATTTCCTCACTTTGAATATACCAAAAGAAGGCATTGTTTCATTTTGGCCATCTCCCTGTGTGTATTGCAAATTTTGAGAGGACTTTGTGGTGATAGATGGGGAAAGCAAAGGCAAAAAAATAATCTTAGAATAGCAGATCCTTTGCATTGTCATAGGCTGCTTGTATGCATGGGCTTTTTGATAAAGGTTTTGGGAGTTTTGCTTTTTTTTTTGGGCACCTGATCAAAATACTCATGTTTTCTTCTCAATTTAGTGGTGTAAAAGACAATAGAAATAAAGCTGTAGACCAAGAAATGTTTTCAAGGCCTGGGTCACAAATGATTATACAGTGAGTTTTTTACTTTGTGATGTGATGTCTAAAGGCAATCACTTGTCTCCACCAAGATGTAGTACTGAATTTAGGAAAGAAAATGTGCAATTAAAAAATTGTATAATCTGCTCATTCATATTAAAGAACTACAGCTCCTTATCAACCACAGTTATAATCATTTATATATATATATATATATATACTCAGTGC
>VWZV01005702.1:214753-252731 GCA_013397155.1 Irena cyanogastra | reverse complement strand
CAGTGCATTTCTTGATTTTTATTTTGTGCTTTGAGTTATGTTTTCAATTTTCTTTCCTTTTTCTAGCAGTGTGGAAAGAAAAACATTACCGGATGTGAGAGCTGCTTCACTCTCAAATGTTCTTGATCTGCATGTGTACAGTAAATCTGATGGATTTCTGGAAGTGCCAACCTAACAACATGCACACATGTTCCATCCTTTGCTCTCCCTTCAGGAGAGCAGAAGGACAGACAGAAAGGTGGAATTTGGAGTGTGTGTTGCTGCACAGTGATTCCTGCAGCTTGCTTGGGGACAGCCTGTTTCCAGTACACTGCCCAGGCAGTGAGAGGAGGGGGTGCGGGCTAAATGAGTTGTTTTGGTGGCTGCAGCTCTTCTCTGATCGATGGTTTTCATCGATGCTCTGTGCAGTCCATAATTTTCTTTTTTGGGCTCCCTCATGAACTAAATTGAGTTCTGCCCAGTGTCATTAGTAATGATCCTAATGGAGGGAACATCATTGACTTGTTTGTAAGGCTCTGGCTTGAATTCAGTGTGTATTTAATAGTCAATGTTTTTGTAGTTTAGTCATGTGTTATTAGAAAATAGCTCAACTCTTTCCAAAGATGAAAAACCCTCAACAACTTGAAATTGCTTTTCAAGTGTTTAATGTATTAAAATTCGTGCTAGTTTTTGATGCATAGAACTCCCTTTATGCAGGCAGAGCTCCTAATTTGTTTTAGTAAAAATAGTCAGCTAAGTCCTGTAGTTTTTGAGGAGCAAGGGTGTGGCTGATATGAAAGAGTGTTTTTATTGCTGGAATACAAAGTTTTTGAAGTGTAGAAGAGGCTTCAAGTACTTTCTTCTTCTCTTCCTTTGAAAAATTAGTGTTTCTATATGAAAATTCAGATGTTGTCTTACTCTTTTTTCTGAAAGTCAATCCTCAGTAATTCCTAAGTGTAAGGACAGCTGCCCTACTTTGGGAGTAGATTTGCTTTTATAACTCTTAAAAATCTGCTTGTGATTGACATATTTTAAGAATTCCTGTAATATAAATTTGGCTGGAGTTTTAAGAACATCTTGTGACCATTTTGTATCTTGACCTGTAGATTGACATTGATCATCATCTTCTAGCTTCATAAAAGACTTAGATATTACATTTTAAAGTGCAGTTTTGTAGGCTGAAGAGAATTTAGAAAGTGTACGTATATTACAGTTTTGTAAAGCTACTGCACTTCATTCTTGTTTAAATGTTGTATAAATATAATTAATAGGTTTTTTATGTACACCCACTATCAATAGATGTACAATTTTATATTGATATTTGCATTGCTCTTCTACTTAAATTTCTGTGCAAGCCCAAGGGAGCTGAAACTGGTCTAGAACTGAGTTCTCCGCTTTTAGAGATTTAGTCTTTGATTTCTTCCTGTAGTTTTAGATTTGGTTTCTGCGTTAAGTCTAATGTATTTTTCATTTGGTTTTGACAGTGTCTCACCTTCAGGAGATGGCCTCTTCTAAGTCTTTGATGAACCTTCTAACCTTCACTTTTGGCTCAGCAATAGGCTTTTTCATCTGCTATCTTCTGTTCAGCATTATACTAGAAGAACAGGTTAAGATCCAGCCTCATGTTCTTCACAATGATCCACATGGTCAACACTCAGCAGATAATGACAACAATCAGCTGCAAGGACAAATGAATTTCAATGCAGATGCTGGACAGCATAAAGGTATTCTGTTACACCTGGCTGATTAGCAAATGTCCTCCCTTTTCATGCACTGCAAAACATTGCTTCTTCGCTGCCAAGAATTTATATGAATCATTTTCATTCCGTTTCCTTGTGTTCAGGTTACATCTAAATAACTTTTTTCTCCTGAGGTCTACTGAATGGTGATTTTCTTTGTTTACATTTTTATTACAGTAGTAATTTTTTTTTTTCCTTAGAGTCCAACTGTTTGTCGAACTTCTATATCCAGACTTGTTTAGAGCAGGAACTTCTCAAATGAGCTATTGACACCAAGTGGCAGTTTTACTAAGCAGATATCTTTGCTAGCATTGTAGATGTGGCTGGATTGCTTTTTAGCCTTAAGAAGCTAATTTTGTACCACTTCTAACTTTTGATCTAGCCTCTAAGATAAAGCTAAAATAAAATTTTTTAAAAATCACTTTTTGGTACAATTAGTAAAACACAGAATTGGAGCAGGGGGGCAAAGGGAGTCACTGTGGGCATGATGTGCCAAGCTGATTATGCAGCAGTCCAGGCACAGATTGCTGTTTGCAGTCACAGCTAGAGAAATTCTTTTGCACTCTGATTATTTTATTTTTCCAGAGAAGGTAGACCCTTCCAATACTTCAGGAATACTTTTACACTTGATATATTTCATTAAATGAGTTCATTCTAAATCCCAGATACAGAGAGTGTTTGAGTAGGGACAGCTTGGATGAGAAAAATTGCACTGCAGTGCATTTGCTGAAGATGTTAGTAGGTCATTTGTTATTTAGACATATTTAAACTCTAAACTTTGTAAGATGAGTGTGAGAGTGTTTCACATGTATTTGTAGAACATTATTACAGAGAAATCTGATCTATAGTTGCATAAAGTGTAAGCAGGAATATTTTAGTACCAGTTATGCAGATTTCACTGGCCATGAAATATTCTTTTAAGTGAGTTAAAATCTTTCTGTATGTATCAAATGAAAATGTTTCTTTGAGAGCAATGAATGCTTTGAAAAACATTGTTTCACACCTCAGATAACTGTGTCTATTCTGCTGGATTGCTGCAAATAAAAACATGTTATCAACAATAAGAGTAGTTTCTTAGTATCCTAAATTACTTAATCTGATAAATTATTTCTGGTTTACCATTGGCTTTATTCTTAAAACATATTTTGCTGTTGTAGAAATATTCATTAGGTTTTGTTAGTTAACATGAATATATAAAAAATAGCTTATTAGCTTTTTGGCCTTTCTGTGTTGTAATAATTAAGTTTTATTCATTGTGAATGGCAAAAATACTCTGGTTTTAAATTTTCATTAGTCTTCTAAGAGGTTGCCTCTGGGCAGTTTTTGTGTACAAATCAAGGTTCGCTAAAGCCACGCTTCCCTGAACAGACACCCATTTTGATATAACTCTTACACTCTCCTTTATCTTGTGAAATTGAAATAGCTTTAAGAATTTTAATCTTTGAGAGTCCCGTTTGTTTCCTTCCAGAATCTAGCATGGAGTTCATTAACTGGTACATTTAGAAGCATAAGCCTCTTTTCTGTCTGCATGTCTTTTCTATCTAGAAACAGAGTATCTGAGGAGGGGGGAGGTTGCTGTTAGTTCATTTGTCAATACGTCTAGTATGGTTTTACAACTTTCCTCTTTTTTTAGATGAGAATAAAAATATTGCAGAAGGACTGTATCACAAGGTGAAAATACTGTGTTGGGTCATGACTGGACCACAAAATCTAGAAAAGAAAGCCAAGCATGTTAAGGCCACTTGGGCCCAACGCTGTAATAAAGTACTTTTTATGAGCTCTGAGGAAAATAAAGACTTCCCAGCTGTGGGCCTGGAAACCAAAGAAGGCAGGGACCAACTGTACTGGAAGACTATTAAAGCTTTTCAATATGTATATGACCATTATTTTGATGATGCTGATTGGTTTATGAAAGCAGACGACGATACCTATGTTATATTGGACAATCTGAGATGGCTTCTTTCAAAATACAGTGCTGAACAACCAATATACTTTGGAAGAAGGTTTAAGCCTTATGTGAAGCAGGGCTACATGAGTGGAGGAGCAGGGTATGTTCTGAGCAAGGAAGCTCTGAAGAGATTTGTTGCTGCATTTAAAACGAACAAATGCACTCACAGTTCCTCTATTGAAGATCTGGCACTAGGAAAATGCATGGAGATCATCAATGTGGAAGCAGGAGATTCTAGGGATACAAGTGGTAGAGAAACCTTTCACCCGTTCGTTCCAGAACATCACTTAATCAGAGGATACCTACCAAAAACATTCTGGTACTGGAATTACAATTACTATCCTGCTGTAGAGGTGAGTCCTGAGGAACCTGGTATCCATTTTGTCAAGTGCATCTTTTGATGTGCGTGAGCGTGTGATGTGTGAATTAGCATTAGGTGGAAGAATTCAAGAACAAGATTTGGAATTTTTTACATATTAAAGCTGAAAAAAGAGTCTGGTTCTTCAGTAGATTTTTTTCATTGTAAAGCAGCAATCTATTTTTATACTTGTATTCAGCAGCTAAAGCATTTCTGGAGCTTAAACCAGCTGTATGATACTGTATTTAGTGTGTCAAGAGGCAGCAGCTTTAGCTAAGGTTGCAGTGCATGGGTGGCTGAGCTGTGGACAGTTCCAGCTGTAACTGATTCATAATGGAAATTGCCTATGTGGTCCTGTCCTGTCATACCTGTGCTTGGATAGAGACTACTTCATCTGGTAACAAAATCAAGCTATATTGATCAAACTTCGTATTGAAAGAACGACAGTTATATAGCAATTGTTCTCTTTGGTGTCTTTAAATATTTAATCTTAGTTCCAGTTGAATTCAAAATATTAGCAACTCTGCAATCAAAGCTGCTGAAAAAAGAAACCCCAAAACTATGCTCCAGGAAAGCGTTCTCAGATTGAGCTATAAAATATAAGTTGTGACAAATATGTTAACAACAGTCTTATAGCTCTTAATATTGTCAATGAAATCAGAACATTTATAACAAAATTCTGCAATTACTTGTTTCAGCTTTCTATCAGTAGGAAGTTAGATACTGACAATACTACCAAACTGTATCAAATGTCAACACAAACAGGTGCAGGTACACACACATTTTGCTTATACATTCTGTCTGGATGCTGACATAAGTAACAGGCCTTTATTGTTTCATATATAAATGTTACTCATTTAGGCCTACTTGCTGCTTCTTGGTGGTGTTTAAACAGTAGCATCAAAAATTAAGTGTGGAAAAGCAGAAAACCTCTGACGTTAATGAGAGTAGCAGGTTTTTTCACTGGCTTGATCACAGAAGCAAAAGACTTTGTCAGCTTCATTTTGGAAAGATGCCTTGGCAGATATGTCTGGTACATTTTGCTTGCCTAACATTAACTTTTGAAGTATATGTATGACTGATAGTAGTGAATTTCTTACCATTAAATTAAGTATTTCTTTGAATTCTCCCTGGATCTTTAATCCAGGGCATGCTTTGCAATTCTTCCTGATCATTTTGCTTTGTTTTGTGTTTCAGGGTCCTGGATGCTGCTCCGATCTAGCAGTTTCATTCCACTATGTTGACTCTGTGACTATGTATCATTTGGAATATTTGATTTATCATCTTCGTCCATATGGGTATTTGTATAGGTACAATCCTGATTTGTCAAAGAATCCAGAGGAGCAGAGCAAAAATGAAGCACTGGAGGATAATCAAAAGCTAAAGCAAAAATCTTCTGAGAGCTAACTGGACTTCGAAAAAAACCAAAAAGAAGCCAGTACAATAAGTAAGAGTCTCCTCAAACTTGTGCATGAAGCTTGTGGGCTGGAATTACTCCTGGCAATTCTTATTTCAAAAAACAAGTTGGCAGCACTTCTTGTCACCCTGTGTGCAACGGAGTCTGATGCTGGCTCTGACTGCTTGGGATAGTGTGACCTTGCAGCCCTGCCCACGAAGATTTGAGGCCCTAAAGCTGTGAAATTGGAGGTTGCTCTGGTACAATAATATCTGGAAGAATTTGTATAAAAACCATAGTGGACAGGTTCACAGATGATCGTACCGTATTTCTGTTCCTTTTTCTGTTCTCCTTTATTTCTTTTCCATTAAGTCAGTTCTAATATTAGAAATTGGATGCTGCCCAGTCAAAGACATCATGGTGGCTTTCTGAAGTACTCTCAACATCTTGAAGTTGCTTTGTGTACCTTGCCCTAAAAGTAAGGCAGAGACACAGAATTAGAGTCTCCAGTCTGCTTTGCCTTAACAACAGAGTGGCAGAATTTCACCCACAAGATTAATCTGGATTGTTTCATAAACAGAATTCACTGCTATGAATGACTTCTAAAGTTTTAAATTCTGTTGTGCAAAACAATATGAAGTTTTTGGGGAGGAATAGTTTTCTGGAGAGAAACCAGAAACAGTTCCTGTTGTTTAAATTGCTGAGGTGATGCAAGCTGCTTACATATTTGCCTGTGGCTTCTTTTTTCCCTTTTATTAACTTATCTTTTTGGTTGAATGGATATAAAAGTTCGTCTTAGCGTTTCTCAGCCTAAGGTAGATGCTTTTGAAAATAGAAGTCTGTCTTCCATCCCACCTGCCACATAAACCAGGAAGAATAGTATCCTAGTGAAGTTACATTGTAACAACTTGGTTTCAGCCACTATAATAATTAGTTTGTTTCCATTTTAATTTTCACTAGAGGTTAAAATTTTCAGTTACAGAAATGTCTTATTTTAAAACTGCACCAAAGCCTGTTTATTTGGTTGAAGTACTTAATTTCACTTTTCTGAACATTTTTTCTTCCACTTAAAAAAAAAAATCTGTATCTGCTTCTTGTAACCCTTTTCAGTACAAAGTGTTAAATGATCTTTTGTTCACTGTTTTTGAAATTGAAGTGTGTAGTTATTCAGGTAAGCAAGCCTGAATGCAGGAATCTTTTAAAGTGCATTAACTTTCTCCACTACTTCATAAATATTTCTGCCTTTTAACTGGAAAGACTTTCTTGGTGTGGGACAAAATAGGTGTTTTAATTACTGATTTTTTCAGAGGCCAAATGTATGTTTTATAGAGTTAATATAAAACTTTCTGGTTTTCTTCTTTTCAAATTGAGTGAATAGCAGTATGAGGAATGGGATTAAGCATGACATGTAGTGTTTTTATTCTACACTTGAACAAAAGTTTCTTCATCTTTTTGTTATTTTTCACCTTCATCATATTGATGAATTTGGACATAACCTAATTACCTCCAGTCATTGTTTTGAAAAGGGCACATAGTGGTAGCAGACAGCCTTATTTACTACTGCTGTTCCTTCAGGATGTTCCTGGAAGATGATGTTACCATAAAGTACTGGATTTTTTTTTTTCCAAAGGTAGTTCTGGTACAGATTAGAGTTCTTTCAGTTGTCCAACAGTAAAGTCATTATTTTCTTTCTGACCATTGCTCTGCAGCACGATGGTAATTACTGAAACAGCTCATAGTGTTGAGATGCTGCATACATCTTCTCTGCCTGAATGTAGGCTGAGTTCATCTATCAAATATTGGTTAAATAGTTCCTGCAGGGTTAAATCTGTTGGTCTTTATGTGTAGCACTGCTTCTGAAGTACTGATAGGGACATTTTATTTTATGTTAATTGGCTTTAAGTAGAACACTCTAACTGCATTGATTTAAGAAAGGAAAAAGTCTCCAGTTTGCTGTAGTCAGAGAGATGCTTGTCCAGAGGACAGTGGATGTTAGCATGCTGAAAGGTGCTTCCTTCTATGAGCTAAATGTTTATCCCACATGCAGCACAAACCAATCATATTGTGAAATCCATATGGAATTGGTAACTCCAATGGCATTGTTCAAACAAGCAGTTAAAACATTCAGGAATACTTACAAAATGAAACTGAGATCTCAACCTAATCTCTGCAAATTCAGCCCATGTAAAAGATCTTTTGAGCTACTGTACAGTTCTTTCATTTCTGCTTTTTTCTTCAGTTCATCCATGGGGATTTAAAGATTTTCTACGACAACAGGCAGAACTAATCCTGCCTATTTTCTGCAGATTTGTGTTGTATGTTTGCCCTGTGCTGTCCTGTGAAGCATTTCCTCTTCATATTCTTTACTGTCCTGACTATCCTGTCTCTGGCTTTCCAGTTTCATCCAGCGTAAGTCTCAGGTGGACAGGAGGAAGCAGGATATTTGAGCTCCACACAGGTTGTTTGCTGGGATAACAAGGTAAAACAGCCACTGCTGAGCTCAGGGTGAAGCCTTTTCTCAGCAGCAGTTCTTGTTCTTATCTGCTGCCCAGCTGAGGCTTGTGGGTTTAGCAGAGCAGGGCAGGAATGTCCCCTTCCACAAAATGTGCAGGACTTTAGAGACTGCAAAAGTAAAGGAGCAAGTTCCCTTTCTGAAGAGAATAAGGCTAAGGACATAATACCTTGTGATAAATGGATGGCCTGTCTGGAGAAATAAGTAGCCTTTTCTTTAAATGTAAGTTCTTTGTTTTAAAGTGTCCTTGTGCATAAGCCTCTGAATCTATTTCTTTTGCCTTTATAACAGCACTGCAAAGAATTACTTTTTCTTTCCAGACAAGCTAGAAAAGTATCAGGTTTTACATTCTGTGATTATAACAGAGACCTGTTGTTCTCTGTTAAATTGTATTGCCATAACCATGAGCTGATACCTCTGGAATAATTGGTTTCTATCTTACTGCCTTCAGAAGCCTCAGTGGACAAGGTTGGAATGTGAACAGTATAATTTTCACATACACTATTACACTAACATTAGTAGTCTGCTATTTCACTCTCAGGTCTTTGAGCTTTGAGAAAGTATTTATTGAGTTTGAGAATTTTTGCAGCCCAAGGAGACTGTATTTCAGATGGAGAGACTTCCTGAAGCACAGCAACAGGGGCTTACTTAGGCTGTGCAGATTATTTCCGTGTGGTTTGGTTTGTAAAAGAGGTTTCCTAATTTTATAAAACCTCAAAGCTTTCCTTAGCTCCATAGTGATTTAAATTACCCATCTAAAAATTTTGAACTATTTTCTTGAAATTACTAGTGAGTGGATGTGGGAGTGTCCCCTAGTGTGACAGAGAAACATTTTAACCTTGTAGTAAGTGGTATCACTTCAGAAAGATTGAAAATGGCAAGAAGTTACTTTCTGATCACTGGTATTAATCAGAGGAGAGTATTAGTGTTTGCAGAGGAGAGTATTAATCTTTGTTTGCAAAAAAAGACCCATTGTAATCTTTCACTCCCAATTCATTTTTGCAGTCTGTATTTGTGTTATTTAAGAGGTTACATTCTGGTGATGTTTATACCATCCCTCATTTTGTGGAAGCTCTTTTCTCAGTACTTTTGCCTTTAAGGACACTTTCTTTGTTAAGCTGTGGTGGGAGTGTATATTAAGAATCACTTTTTCTTCATCTGTTGCAGTTTGTTCTGTTACGCTTGCATAAGAATAAATTTCAGTGAGTAGCTGATAGACCTCTTATAAATGCTTTGTTATCTGAGCAGGGTGTTTTGTCTTTGTATGACAGAAAAGTGTGGATTATTTCTCTGCTGTACCTGCTATTGATGCTGATAGTGCACGCACAGATAAAAATAGACCCCTTAATACAGGACCACTGGGAAAGGCAGTTTTTGTCCTTTTTCTGTCAAGAAATCTTCTGTGGAACTCCGAAAGTGTAATTTGCTTTGGTTTACCATATTGTATTTAAAATACTCCACAAATGTTATTAATAGTCTAAAAGAATTGAATATTGCTGCTGGACAGTATGCTCCACTTAAAACCTGTGAATGTTTCACTTTGCAATTATAGGTAGTTGTGTTCCTAATGGTAGATAAAAGTTGGTGATTTGTCTGGAATGGTCACCATAAGGATTTGTTTCTTAAATACCTTCTTTGAAGTGCCTTTGACCAATTTTTAGCATCAAAATTAAGTTGAGAATTGAATAAATAAAATAAGTTATCTCATACACAGTTCATGTCTGTCTTCATTTACCCCTCCTGCATGCTAGTGGTGTTGCATAGCAGTACAGTTTAGTCTAGTAAAAATGTTCTTACTTTTTCTCTAGGGTGGGTACAGGAAATTCAAAAAGCTTTTCTCACTTGTTATGATTCTATGAGTCTGTGTTTATGCTAGTAACAAAATAGCAAGCTACCCAGAAAACAAAGATAGTAGATTTTTAAAGTGTGAAATGAGTAAGTGCTAGTACCAGATTCACATAAGCAGGCAGCTGTTTCTGCATTGTCCTGATTCTTCAGTGTCTCCGTATTATTACAGATTCCTGAGTGAACTGACTACAACTGATACCTGAGAAATAAAGCAAAACTGTCCAAAATTAACCACCTTGTTTTAAAAATAAAATTATTCTTTCAGTGAACCTCTTATTTCTGAAAAAAAAGACCTATTAAGATTTAAAAGTTGTGCTTTCTGACCTAAATGTTTGTGCAGAAGAGCATTCAGCAGTAAAAGTGCTGGCACTTAGACAGCTGGGAGGTGTCTTTACATCTGGAACTCTGGTTGTTGGACAGGGTGCTGGCACAAGCACAGTACAGCTGTGTGTCATTACCTTAAGTACTGTAATAGACCCTGCTAATGCTATTAACCTGGATTAATTAACTGTTTCATTTCAAAGTGCAGGAAGCGGGTGACAACCAGTTTAACTGAGCTCAAAAGCTGGGATATTTGAGGGAACAAGAGCCAATTGAACAGACCATAAAAGCTCCTCTCAAGTTTCAGGTGAAAGTTATGCTTTTATGTGGTGATGCTGCTGTAACTTTCAAATTGTCAGGATCAGGCTACATCCAGCACATTGCAGAGCAATGCAAGTGCTGGAGCAAAGCAAAAGCTACAGCTGCTACTCTGGAGAAAAACTGTTTCGTAAGTGTGGGTTTGCATTGCTTGCTATTTGGTTGTTTGGTTTTTTTTTTTTAATATTAATATGTAACAGACTCACCCATTTGATTACCAGAAGTTGTAGGCACAGTGAAATGTCCATAAATGACGGTAAGCTCTCGTAGCCAGCTCACGGAAAGTTTCCCTGGCTCAAGGGAATTTTCCTAGAGCTCTTCCCTGTGCACTAGTGCCAACTAAAAAGTAAGTAAACATTTTACACCCAGGAACTGCTAAGTTTGTTCTAAGCTGTAGGGAAGATAAGCCTCTCATTGCTCATTCCAGCTCTTGCTCTTCAATGTTTAGCAGTCTTTCTTCCTTTCTGACAATATTTCACCTTAATGAAGCCCTTTCACGGGTTCCTGAAATTTGGTGGTGAGGAGCTTTTTCTGACAATATGTGGAGTAAGTGAGAAAATCAGAGCTCTGCAGTGAACATTTTCATTGTTCCACATGTAAAGAAATTTAACACAGACTTGGGAAAACAGATGGATCGTGGGATCTCACTTCTAGGTTAGGGTGATATTTGGCATTTTTAAACGGAAAGTGGTTATTTAATTCAGAAATGTAGCCTGAGGTCTTCTTTTTTCTCAGCTTTCCTGAGGGAAAAAAATATATAGTCCTTCAAGACTTCTTAAAATGCCAACAAAAATAAACTGTAAAGATGTACTTGTCACTGGTTAGTAAAAAGAATGTTGCAGGGAGGCTAATTCTGTGTATGTTTTTGTTACCACTGGAATTTGTACCTGATGTGGTTTTAAGCTGTGCCCCATACACTCTTCTTTTAACTCTACTTTTCGGATTTCTTCAGCCCCCTGTCCTGTTGTGTGTAATGCTCCTCCTTTGTTGCAATACTACAAGACAAGTACCATCCCTTTATTCCTTCCTCCCTAAAAAATGCTCTTCTCTAAGCTTTCTTTTGTTTAGGGAGGCTGAATTGTATTGCCATCAAGTTCTGGAGTCTGCACTGTACTGACCAAAGCATGGTCCAGTTCTGTGTGGGGATAAGAAAGTGTAAATTCTTTAGCCATAGCTAAAGTGTTCCCTTCTTTGGAGGTGTGATTTGTCTTTTAGATATTCCCATATTTCCCCCTTCTTTTTAGTTTCCTTTTTCTGTCAATAGACCACCTGGTCTGCAAAGTGCTGTTTCAGGAGAGCATGGTACCAGCTGGAGCTGAAGGCTGTGTATGATCCCACAGACAGACCTGTCTGCAGTAAACTTAGAGATTTACAACAGGTTTTAAAACCAAAAAACAGCCTAAAGCCAATCACTTCCAAAGCAAGAGTTGGAACCAGGTTTTATCATTTAGTGCTTAAAATACTTCTCAGTTTGGTAGGATGCATAGGTGGACTGGCTGGAGATTCCAGCAGCCAGTTTTGCTAAAGAAGCAGGAAAAATCTTTTCCTTGGGAAGAGGGAATTATTTGGAGCACTGTTGTCTGAAAAGGAACATGAACTTTCCAACTGTCTTCTGAGCATTGCTGAAATCACTATCTTATTTTTCACTTTTGCACAGAGGTGAACAGTCTTAGAAAGACGACTACGTGGCAACAGAGTTTCAAATTTGTTTCTGAATTCAGATGGGAGTTTCATGGGAATAGTTCTTACATCGAAAGTTGATGTGAGCAGCTTACTTATTTCATGTAAACTCTGCTTTCTTGGGTAGGTATGTAAGTTTGCAGTACTGTTCTTCAGTTGTACAACACCAAACTGTGATGTCTGTGAACCCACTTTGGCATCTGGAAGTGAAAAAGGCTACTTTGCTTCTTGGAATTTCTAACCTGGCTTCCAGCAACTCCTCAGCACCTTCTCATTCCTTTCCCCACCTAGGATAAAATTCTAAGTGACTGCAAGGAAAGGAGCTTTGTCAATAGCTTCAGTCACCTAAAGAACCATATCAGCCTTCTCGTGCTGCTACTTCCCAGTTCCACCCTGTGCTTTCAGTGTTCCCCAACAGAGCTGGATCCTGCATGCTCTCAGGGAGTCAAAGTTTTGACTCTTCCTCCTCTGTCAGAGAATTGATGAAAAAGACTGTGCCTTAGTACTGTGCACCTTTAAAACCTTGAACTATGATTTTCGTTGGCTTTTTCTTTCACTGTTCCACATGAGTCCTTAACTGGGAATCACTCAAATGTTGTGCTGTTAAGTGCTGGCTTCCTGCTTCCTGCCCCTGGAGATGGAGAGCAATAAGATTTAACATAAATGTTAACTTAGGGCTAAGCGAGTACTTGGCAGAAATCAAAACAAATAGATATGTCTCTGGTTAATTTTTTAAATGAATGCTTTATTCAATCTAGTTACTCTAAATGTGGAAGTACTGTTAAATGTCTGTTCTCTGACTATTTTTCAAGTGGAGGATGTAAACTGGAGCCTATATCCTTCCTAGATTTGTAATCCAGATGAGCACTCTGCAGGGATTAATCCTAAATCAAATGAAAATCACACCTGAGGGCCTGAAATTTTTCCCAACACAGGAGAGCTCTTCACCAGCATTTGATCATTTACCATTGAAAACAGCAGGTTTCACGTATTCCACTGTAGGCTCTGTTGAAATCATAGCTGAAATATGGTTAATGTTTCAAGGACAGGTAGGGTAATCATGTCTAAACCAAATTTTCAAACATCATGTAGAAAATCAAACTGCTGTTCAGAAGCTGGCAATGCTTTCCTGGGGACAATGAAGCCTTTGTTCCTATTCCTGACCAGTATTACTTGGGGTTTTTTTTCAGAGAATAGGCGGTGTCTGTTTACCCAGATTAAAACATCATTTGTCAGTCTAATCAACAGCATCCTGCTTTTAAACTATTTCCCTGTCAGCCAGCTTGGACTCTATGCACTTTATCTTTGCCAGCTTCCAAAGGTGCATTTCATATATCTTGTTCAGACTCATTCAAGGAAATATTTCCCAAAAGGCACTGGACATGTCTTCTTTTTGGGTAAGCTTCATGATGTCTAAATGCAGAAACTGTCTTATCAAACATCGAAGTTGTCTTATCAAATGTAGATCTCAATATTCACAAATTGGTACTGCTCCCAGTGGGAAAAGTCTCATGCATCAGCTCTATCTTCTTGCTTTAAAACTATACAAAATAGCATTTGAGTCTCATTTGTAATTGTACAACTACTAGTACTTTCTCCAGGAGAATAAGTTAGATTCACAGAGCCTTGATTATTTCTTATAAACCTATTGTAATTGCACAAAATTCCCAATTCTGTCAGTCCATGTGTTGGCCAGCACTTCTGGTTCAAGGAGTGTCAGCAATACCAGCTGAGAACCAGATGTGTGATGGCTCTCTGGTTTGATCTGATCTTTGCAGTGAACAGTTTCAGTGTTGCTGAATTATTTTTTGTTTGTTTCATTTTGTGAGTCAAAGTTCTAGATTTTACACATATTATAAAAGCAAAAGCTTTCTAAAAGATCCATAGGTACTGGTGGTGAGCTGCCACCCTGAACTCTCAGTCCTTGTGGCCCTCAAAGAACTGGAAGGAGCATGAGTTTCTTTTCTTACACGTAGCATCTAGGAATTTTATTCCTCACATCAGGGCAAAATGAGGTAACTATTACAAATGCCTAACAGTATGAAAAAAAAACCATGAAAGTGTGAAAGAAAAAAATTTGCTGTGTCCTATTAGCCACACATATCTGTGGGCTAGATGTCTGGGCCCAGGAGAGACTGAGAAAGCTGTTGCAGCAAATAAATGAACCAAAAACATTAGCAGGTTTCCTATGGCTTTTGCAGTTAAACAAAGGTTAATTACACATGTTCAGCTGGACCACCTATTCCTTTGACTTTTAAATATATAATTGTGTATGTAGTGGTATTGCGTCTAAGATGAGCATAAGGTAAGGAAACGCTGGTATGAGGAATGTGCATGTCCCATGCTAGTTATCAGTCAGTAGTAGAGCGACTCTAAAATGACTGAAGAGAGGAAAATCCCTTTTGATTTTACTCTTTTGTAATGTGCATGGATGGCTGAACTCCAAAATGTTTCAGCAGGAGCACTTCATCAAGGGAATACCTTCACAGTGGGTTTTCTGCACAGCTGCAGTGCTTCTTACTTCCTGCTGCCAGTCAGCACATTCTGTATTTAATACCTGCCTGACCTCTCCCCCTGACTGCCCTCAGGAGCTTTGGACTGTTCAAGAGGGTCAGGTTTGAGAATGAGACTGACTTCCCTAGGATATTTTCCTGTATGCAGGAGTATAGAAGCTTGAGTAATGCAACCTGACCTTGTAGTTGACTTTTCTTTGAGAAGCAATCCTGAATGGATTGGATGATTTCTGTGGTCTTTTCCTACCTGAATTATCCTACAATCCTAAAAATGTCTTGTCAACTTTGTACATGTTTTGCACCTCCATATTTTACCTTCAGCTCCTCCATGTCTTGTTTTGTTAGTCTCTGCTCCTGCTTTGCATTCAGCTCCCTTCTGCAGCCCACAGAGCCCCTGCCTGACCATCAGCATCTCACCCTTTATGAGTCTTCATGTTCTCCCTTTCCTTCCAGAGGAACAGTGATATTGTGAAAGTTCTGCTTATCATTTTGAGTAGCACTACACAAAGCATCTCTTTATAGTCCCATATTATAGAAGGGTGGTTAAACTATCTTTTGTGTCTGTGCCATTTCCCTTATGTGGGAAAGGAATTGTTCTGTTAGGTTGCATGATTAACTACAGGATGAGTTTGCCCTCCTTCCAGTGCTGTGTCCTGGGTAATGCACACTGGGGTTTATGGGTCTAAAGGTCCCTTTCTCTGTCCCTGTTCAATCACCATGCCTATTGCTTGCTGAATGATGATCTTGCATTTCCTTGGGTGACCCTGGTATTGGCACAGTTCCTTTTTCTGTTACAAGTGTCCAATCTCTGTCAGCCAGGAGGTAGCTGCTGTTAAAAATGATGATTGTGGGCTCTGTGAGAACAGGATCCATAATGTTTTTTTCCTACTTAGAAGTAATAAAGTGGGGCTTGTGCTCCTTGTAGCACCTGAGCATAACTTAAGCCTAGTGCTTATGAATTACTTGTAATTCTTAAAAAGCACATGCATAAAGAACAGGAAACAAATGCAACAAGGCAGGAAACGCTTCCCCTTGATGTTAAGTTCAGCATTATGCTGATATTTAACTGCTGATATTTCACTGCTGTTTCACAAATACATCTGCTCAGTATTAGAGCAGGAAGCAAGCTGGTTAAAGAAAGCACAGTTAAACACAGCCAGCATCCAAAAACTGTTTGTCGAGACCCACAGGAGGAAATGTCCAAATAAATGCTTGCTACCCTCTGGTAACCAGCTGGCAAGTAGACTGCCTGAGAGGAGGTGGAGATCATGGATTGACAGAATATCCTAAGTTGGCAGGGATCCACAAGGATCAAAGTCCAACTCCTGGTCTTGCACAGAACCAGCCCCAAGAGTCACACCAAATGCCTGAGAGCATTGTCCAAACACTTCTTGAACTCTGTCAGACTTGGTGCTGTGACACTTCCCTAGAGAGCCTGTTCCAGCACCCAACCACCCTCTGGGTAAAGAACCTTTTCCTAATATCCAACCTAAACCTCCTCTGACACGACTTCAGGCCACTCCCTTGGGTCCTGTTACTGGTCACCACAGAGAAGATCAGTGTCTTCTTTGCACCTCGTGAAGAAGCTGGAGACCAAGGAGTGCTACTAGCATGTCATGAGTGTGAAAACTCAACATACACCTGATGTGACTGTTTGAAAGAATTTTATGTCACAAATAACTTCCACACCTGATATTAATGCTGCCCTCTCCCACTGTAGCTGTGGGATAAATAGGTAGTGCTGGAGTGGGCTCCCATTACAGAACAGGATTCTACAGAAAAAGGTCTAAGATAAATAAAAATATTTCCCTGTGCAAAATATACCAATTAAAAAGAAAAAAAACGAGAGGAGTTTAGTGAAATGGTGTTCTGAATGAAGCCTTGTTCTCAGGGCTGTAACATCAGAAAGCTTTGTAGAGAATGGGTGTGTTGGGCCATGGCTAGCTTGAGCTGACTGGAGGGGCAGGTTCAGCCTGTGCCCCAGGTTGTGTCCAGGAAGGGTCATGCTGGGGGTATTGAGGTATAGTCCAAAAGCAGAGTCTGAAGTCCTTACTCCTGTATCAGACCTCCTGCACCACTTTGGACACCAGCTTATGAGCTCTGGAGCCCTTCACTTTTTATTTATTGTTAGAATTTTTTTCTTGATTTGCCAGATTCAGCAGTATTGCAATGGTTATAGGTGGAGAGGGGCTCTGCAGGGGGAGTCACAATGTGATTATGGGGTGTGTTGCTCTTTGGCTTCCATACTATGGTACAGTGCATACAAGCCCTTTTTACAGCTGTATTCCTGCTTAGTGTAAATACCTTGGCCCTGCAATGCTCAGAATTTGGTTTGTGGAACATCCTGTTTACACAATGTTCAGGTTAAGCCAGTTTTAAGATGACTGAGAATTTGCCAAGGAGACCAAGGAGCAGCTACAGTGGCCAGTAGAAAAGGTAAGTTATGAGATGAATTAAGAGGCAATTTAATCAGCTTCTGCTGCTGAGCTGAGTTTTGGAAGTTGTTACTTTGGTATTTCTTCTAAAAACCTGTTGATGTCTTGCTGTTTGTTTTACAGAGGCATTTTGTTGTTTTCCTCCTGGTGGCACTGCAGGATAACACTGTGGTCCTTGAGGTCCTGTGCAGCAGCTGCATCATTTAAGATGCTGGGATATCTTCTTGCTGACAAGTTCTGTTATGCTTGACTTGAGGACCAGTACAACTCCATGATAACATAAAACGTATTTGGTGGGACCTGTGTTGGATGATTTTCTCCTCTTAAAAAGGAAAGCCCTTCAACCAGCTTACGAACAGTAAACAAATCAGACACATCACTGAGAGTGTAAAAAAATCAAAAAAGCCTGACATATGACTGCTAAATTCTCAACAACTCTGCTCAAACAATGGTTTTCACTCAGACACATTCACTTGTATCCTCTAGAATGTCCAGCGAATACTGTGACTTTTGATTGTCTATATTGTACAGTTCATATGGAAAAAGAATTAAAGATTTCAACTTGGAAACATGATTGTTCCCTTCAGGCACAACATGATGATGCCTCTAGCACTGCCCTCATCAGTATACTTTCCAGTTATTACAGATACTGTGTATTTTGGCAGCCTTTGCCTCAAGTCACTTGTGGTCTGTTCAGTTACGTGGTGTGCAGACTAAAAACATCCAGTCATCGTTCTCTGAGGGAGCTTGAAATGAAAATATTAATCTTCAAACCCAGATTTTATATGTGAATCTCATTACGAGTTAATTAATTTGAAAATACTGCCTCTCTGGTCAGCAGAAATATATCTTACCTATTAATTTACAATGTAGTTAAGACTGATAGAAACCATCCTTTGAGAAAACATGATGCACTAGGGAGTTGCCCTGAATGAAGTAAGAAGTAGCTGAAATTGCCAATTATGTCATGAATGTAATTCAGAAGAATTACTAGCTATTTGCTTTCCATGGAAAAATCTGTCCCCAGCCTCAATCCCCACACCCATGCCTGTGTGCTCAGCCAGCCCAAGGCACCCCAGGGGCAGCAGGCAGCAACCAGGCCACAAAATCCCCAAAATCCTTCATGCTCTCCAGTGCTGAGCATCTCTCCCCCCTGCAGCCCCTCTTTGCAACCCTGCTTCTGAAGGCACATCCTGGGGGCCTTTCTGATTTCTTGATCATTTTTTTACTGCTCTGGCAGGTTTTTTTAAGCGTCCTGAAAGCTTTAAGCTGCTGAGACAGGAGCACCAGTCAAAACAATCCCAGCAGCATTTGAGATTAGCTGAGTTATTTTAAAGCTAATCCAAAACTCTTTGGGGGTTTTATTCACATGTTGAGCTTGTGCTTGCCAGATTTATTCTTTCAAAGCACTTATTGACCACTCTTTTTATAATAAGAAATGGTTTCTTTGTGTTCCAGGGTTAATCATGCCAGATGTTGGTGATCCCTTTTGCCAAACCAATAAAATGCAAAAAAATCTCCCTTCTCCCTCCCTGTCCATGTGTAGGGAGGTTCCAGCTGCTAAAAGCAGGGATTGTGAGACAACGGGCTCTCCTTCTTTTGTCTCACAAAATTGCTCTAAAATAGGAATTACATACATTAGAATGCCAAAATAGAAAATCTTTATGGATTACGTTTTAGAGCCTTACTCATTTGGCTGAATCTCTACATATTCCTGGTTAGGAAAAAAAGGCACACTTCAGTAGCATTTGGCTCAAAATTTGAGCTTCGTTTATCCCTGAAGCTTAGAACTGATTTTGTCTCATGAAAAGGTACAGTAATACTCCTGGAAGTAAAGATCCCTATATTTAAGGCAGTCTCAAGCAAAAAATCTAGTAACTAAATAGATTTAGACAGTTTAGAATTCAGAATTAGAATTCTATTTAGAATAGACAGACAATTTAGAATTCAAATTTCATTGTCTATCTACCAAGTACGGTACCCGAGATGTCTGATTACATTTGCCAGTGGAATTTCAAAACCTTGATCTGTTGCAGATTGTCTTCAGCAGCACCTGGAAGAGTTCTACAACTGGGAAGGGTAAAATGTCAGCCTAGGGAGACAAAAATGATTCTAAAGAATGATTGATAAGAAGCTGCAGGAGGAATAACAGTAATGTCTAAGATCTCAGTGCTGAACCTACAGTTTCTCGTGTGTCAGCAAAAAAATTGCTCTACTTGCCAGTAGAGCTGGGGTGTCCCAGGCCACACACCTGCCCATGAATGCTTTGGCCCTTTCACTGAGGGGTGGAGGAGGAGGATTAGTTACTTGTTTTGTTAATAAAAAGGATTCATCAGGTTACCTGTGAGAACATGCTCGTAACTCTGTGCTGTGATAGCCTTGCAAGCTTTGGGAAGGGTGTTCTGTATGTACAGATAATATCAAAACAGTTCAGGAAGCAACCAAGAAAAAGAAGTGTGGGAATGTGGCACCAAATCTATACCATCCATTAAATGTTTATTTACAAATGTGGATATTGGTCTCAACCACGCTATCAATAGCATAATTTTTAATTCATCTTTTTCTTCTTTCTTTTTCTTTTTCTTTCTATTTTTCCCTCCAGGGAATGTCTTTGATAGCAACTTCCAAATGAGGAAACATGTCAATCAGTTTTCCAAAGATGTTCAAAACTGCACTGCAGGAAACGTTGCATATCTTCAGTCAATTTAGGGTAACAGAGAAGAAATTTGAAGATGTAAAAGAAACAGAGGAATGCAGACAGCAGGATGGCAAATGCAGAAGCAATATTATCAATGTCTGAATGAGTCCTAGGGACAGACAGCGAGTGAACTGGGTTAAGGCAAAAGATTAATTCTGTTTGATAGTTGTGAACAAGAGACTGATAGAGCTTCTCAAAGTGAAAAGCTGCTGCTGGTTTAGGCCGAGCAAATGAAACACTATTTTCCTGTTAATCTTCTGAGTCTTCATCTGAACTCTTAGAATCAAGAATGTCAGAAAAAGAATTTATCTTGTAATGATCAGTTCTATAGATAAGCCTTTGTTATTCACTACTCTTAGCTTTTAGGGTTTACAGCATTTGGCCTGGTCTAGCAGAAGATTTAAGGATTTAAGGATTAAACTATTTGTGCTTTTAAAATTTTCCCATGACAAAAATAAAGAGTTTGCCAGTGAAAACTGTCATTCTCCCAGCAATGATCTTGTGTGATTTTACACTAGTCGGGAATAAAAGTGGATGTTTGGCAAGCAGGGCCCTCTCCTGGTTTACTGCCCCATGACACCCTCGGGAAGGCAGAGCTGGGTAAGGAGACACGGGAGCCAATGCTGCCAGTCACTGATGATGCAGATTTAGAGAAGAGTCCTTTCAGGAGGGACTTATGTGCTTTTCCATGGTTTACTAAATATCAGGGCATACATTCAGAGTTTGCAGTCTGGAGATACACAGAAAGACCTGAACAGAAAAGTATGTTCATTTCAGGATAATCTGATTTGAACAGCATTCAACTTTTAAAACAACCTTATAGCCTTTACTTTTCCCTCTTAGCTACAAAAGGTTTAGTCAACTCTACATGAAAGTGGAAAATAAAGCAGTGGTCTTTTGTATAACACTGGTTTAACTGCATTAAAACAAGTCCTTGTATGCATGTTAGAGTAACTTCTTGTTTCACAACCTTGTCAAGTCACAAATGATGTCACTACTTGTACTTACTAAAGCTCGTTAGCTTTACCTGAAAGGTTTTCACTAAACATTATAGAAGATTTTGCAAACCCATAGCCTACATCTTTATATTTATTCCCAAACTCATTATCCCCAGTATTTCTTAGACAGATGTACCTCTTTGTCTGGAGATCTGGAGCTGAACACACAGCTAATCCCATCCCTGAAGCAACTGCCCAAGCACACAAGATTAGAACAGTTTTGAAAGATCTTGCAGATTCCTAGTCTGTCATACAATTCCAATGGGCTTTGCTGCTGTGAGTTTCCAGGTGCAGCTAAACGTAAAATGTTCCTGGTAGGATTAAGGGGATCTTCATAGTATGCATAGTACAAGGTAATATCTTTCAGTTTTACTGTTCCATGTCACACAGAAATTAATTGTGCCCTCTGAGGTTTTTTGAGTGATCATCATGTTATTATGATGTTATTATGTTATCATACATGTTATTATGAGTATATTATCATCATTTTAGTTCTGAGTATAAAAATAGGAAGTTTTTATGGGGCTGAATGCTTTTCTGGGATTGATTTTCTGGAGCTGCGCTCCGGTTTTTAATTTCTAACTTGAAACTTATTTAAAAGGTCAGATTTTAGGGAAAAAATTAAAAACTTCAAACTCTACTTCAAGCACAGCTTGCCACAGACTTAGGTTTGCATCATATTTGCAGCAAAACAAGTTCATTTTGCAAAGTACATCCTGTCATTTATTTATCAATTGTGCAAGGAAGTGTTTGACCATATCAAGAGTTGTCCATACTGCCTGTGTAGATTCTATTTTTTTGTTTACAAAGAAATAATGATGCTTGACTCTTTATCAGGTATTACTTCCCAGTTTAATAATGTTTGTCATTTTCAGTTTTAACAATGTGCTTATATAGGGTTATGGCTAAAAGTAGAAAGGATATAAGTAAACATTAATATACATCTTTCAGTGCTTTTCCCTTTTTTAGTTTAGTAGCATATATTAGAGTATTAGAGTGAAATAACTCTTTTTTCTTTTTTTAAACCCAGAGGCCCTGAGAAATTGATATGTACTGACTACCCTAAAGGACACAAAGAACCCAGTTTTTAATGTAATTCTAAATGAAAGTCCAACCTTTGTAATTGAAGCTATTATATTGAAGTTGATCCAAGTGTGCTTTAATAATGGAAAAAAAAACCTCTCTAATTATCCATAGCTGTGTTACTTACATTCCAAAGAAGAACTCTAATCAATGGAAATCTTTATTTATGTCTCTAAATGCTGTATTAAGCATGCTAATTTCAGGAACTACTTACTATTGTTTAAAACTAGAGCATATTTTATTCTTCCATGAGACTAAGAGACCCTGGTCATTAAAAAACAAATGTAAACACTTTTGACATTTTAATTCTAAAAATAGAATCTCATTATTCCCATGAGCAGTAGTATCAAGTTACTGTAAATTTGGAGGGAAAAGGTATCTCCCTGTGTGTGTGTATGTGTGACTTCAAGTAATTGCTATGGTGTTGCAGTTAACATACATTATGCAGGAATCTGGTTAATGTGCAGACAGTAGTGGGAAAAGCAATAAAACACAGCAGTAATAATTTCAAGCTAACAAATTATTTTGGATTCTTCTCAGTCAGATCTTCCTCAGTACACATGAACTTCCAGCTTCTGTTCCCAACAGAAGTAATTTCTAGAACAAATAAGAAATTATTTAGCTTTCCTGAAAAGTTTTGAAAAACACGCTCTGCAGCTCAATAAAATTTTCCTATACTGAAAGTTGAAATAGAGTATTTAATGCAAGTTATTTGGGATGAGTTATATGGCTTTTGTAAAGGCAGTTATGCACTACTGATAAGAAACCTCTCTGAAGGCCATGCCTTGCTCACTAAGCATATGAATCTAACATAGCCAGTATAAGTCTGACTGGATTTCCAAAATGTAAGGTCCCCTACCAAAGGAAAGTTATAGATTTGAGGAGGACAGCCTTGTAAGCTGTGAAAAGAATAATAAAAAAAAAGGTGATAAAGAATCAATGAAGAGATGTCTTGAAGGATTGATACCACAGTCTGTCCTACTCAAGTGATCTAGAGAAGTGAGTAAATAGGCAGGTGACAAAGTTGGAGCTGGTGACAATGTGTTCCTCTAAAATAGTTAAGTACCAGTAGTAAAGTAGTAAAGAAAAGGAGTGACTGCAAGAAATTGCAGAAGGACCTTGTGATATTGACAGCATAGGCTATGAGTTGAAAAGGAAAACTGAGTTTTGATTATTGTAAAATAAAACATAAGCAGGAAAAGAGGTGATTGAGGACCTGAAGGAGACAACTTACTTATTCATCAATCAACACAGGTTTCTCGACATTCTTTTTCTGTTTCAAATCTATTGTTGGTACCATTACAACCTCCATACCAGAACTGGCCACAAGAATTGCTATTCTTGTCATAATACCATTTCACCACGTAGTTCCAACAATCCCCTGGTTTCATAGGCTCCAAGCACCTTGGATCTGAAAGTGCATCAGTAAAAGTTAGCTTGCATTCTGGGAATAAGTTATGTTATCTTAGAAGTGCCTCAGTCAGTAAGGAAAGCACCCCTTTTGTTTTCTTTCTTGTAGTGCCTGGCCAAATTCCACTTCCATTAATGACTTACCTAAACAGGCCTAAAGAATACAGGATTAGGTGGAAGCAAGATTGCCTAAATCCTGATGCAAAAATCAAACTACTATTTAAATACCTAAGCATGCAGTTGGTACACAAGAGTATCACCTGAGTCCAAAACTCTGACTGTGTGTAATGTCTGTAGACAGAGCACCCAGAAATGCAAAAAGTAATAAAATCTAAATTATATTGGAAGAGGGAGTGGGGTTTGCTCATATTTTTCTCTTTTTTTGGTACAGACTTGCTTTCTGATACCTGTAGACAGTATTTATTACTCACTTTTTTGGGTTCTTGCTACCTCTGTTTGCCACACAGTTGGCTGGTGACCTTCAGCAGCAGTTCCACCAATGAAAGGATTGACAACTGGACTCAGGGGTCTGATTTCAGACATGTCATAAACTGGGGGAAGTATTGATTCTCTGTGAGCAGAGGTGGTCACATTGTGGTCCTGAGCAGATGGCAGAGGCTCAGTGTATCCGGATTGCGATGGGCTATGCTGCAAAAGGAGTCAAAATCTTAAAAGTCTGTCTGGGCATAGATGCTATGACAAAAAAGATTTGACTGAATTATGCAGGAAACTTTTGCTAAGCAATGTGTGAACAAACACTATTAAAAGCAGATTGGTTACTGTGATTACTCAGTATGGAGCCATAATTTTCTGACCATGTGAGCATAACGAAAAGGGAAAGAAATGCCTCTGATTTAGCCACTAAGCTGAATTCATTCAATTTAAGCTAAATTCCAGTCACTACTTAGTCTGCAATACAAATAAGACAAAAAAAGGGAGGAATTCTTGGGCAAGACACTGCTTCTTAGCATCTAGTATGCCCATTGGGCATGATCTGACATCTTCAATTTGTCCCATTTCTGGTTAACAGCCAGCTGCTAATCATTAGAATTTTAGAATTTACCTTGATAGAAGTGTTAAGCAGCGAACCCTGCTCTTCAAATTACAACTATATCTAAAGATTTGCCTTATATTTTACTATATTCAAGAAGGTCCTTAGTACAGTATAGTACAAACAACTGCCTTAATCAGACATTGATTACCTACTGAGAACAGAAAGGAATTTGATACTATTCAATATCTTCCATTTACAGGCCACCACTGACAAAGTCAATTTAAGAAAACTCTTGAGTGATTGGAACTCAGTCTAGGTGAAATGTAAAGGTGCAGACAATTCATCCAGTCCTTTGAATTTTGTATTTCTACTCTAGATCTACAAAAATATTGTGGTTTTTTTATGATAGTAATTCAAGAGTTTGAAGATTTATCCATAACAACAGCCAGCCAGAGCCATGAGTGTGAGCATCTAATCCTATCTATCTAAGAACCTACCTAAGAATCCTTCCTGATTCTTATCACGTTTTACAAAATCAACATCCATCTAGGTTTACTTTTATTTTTCTTAATAATACAGAATGTCAAAACTGACTGTCAGTGTCTCACAGATCTGTCAAGATGTATTATAAGCCCAAACCCTAAATTAATCACACTTACCAAAGGAGCTCTTATTCTTGGAAATTAACCCAGATTTTGAAAGTGAACTATTTAATTATGAATGATATTATATAAACAATACTACAAGGATTAATGGTGGATAATCCATTGACTCCTCCATAGTAAGCCAGTAATATTTGATTATCTCTAATCTGTATTCAATTAGTATTTGAATACCAGTATCATGGTCTGCTATAACCATTCCATGCCGCTGCAGAGGTTTGTACATCATATATTTCAACCACTTTATCCATCTGGTTATAAGGGCTAAAGCAAAGCTCATTTTGTAAAGCTCAAAGTTTTTATCAACTATTTTAGGCAAAGCAATAAAAATGCCCTAAAGGGTTGACAAATATACTAATCAGATGCTCCAACAGCAGCTGAAAAATAAGGGAGCTAAGGTGATACACACCTGCAGAAAATATCATCTATTGCATTAAAAAATCATTAGAAAATATAATCTATTGCATTATTGTCCTGTCTGTCCATGCAGCAACATTGTTTTGGAGGGAAGAACCTCAGTGCAGGTCAGGAGAAATTTAAAGCTGGAGAACAAAGAGTAACAAATAAGGAGTCCTAGAAGTACAGCCCAATGTGGAAAGTGAAACAATACCAAAGGCTTAATAACTTGGAAATACGGCTGGGAACGACCTGGAAAGGGCGTGACCACAACAAGAAGCATTGTACTAACAATCAGCTTGCACATAAATAAATGTCTTAGCTACTGTGCACCTGCCACAATAGAAATGTATGAGTTTTAACTCACTTCTAGGATGAATAAGACCTACAAAAAACATGAGGGCTCTCAGCATTTATTGCAACTGAGAGGAAGTATTGCCCTATTTCTTTTGTAAACATTTGTTCTCAATAAATAAGTTCATTCTAACTTGAAAAGTTTTTTTCAAACACTTTGGTCTAGTCAAATGACATGTTACTTGCATAATAAAAAGTGAATGGTGACATAAAGATGGCAAAATATTCAAATTCAAATAAAGACACATTTAAAAAATATTTGACAACTGTTTACTTGTTTACTCACTGGGTTACTAATTCCTTCTGTAGGTAGCATATCAATCTCTGAAGTGGTCATTGTAGGTAACAGGCTATTAGCATCTTTCCTGGCAATTTCAGATTCTGGACTTGGAGAAGGAGATAAAATATTGTATTTTCTGGTGTACTCTGCAGACTCGTTCTCACAGATTTTTGTGATCAGTTTATTTTCAAGAGCTGAAAAGATTAATGAAATAATGATATTTTTAAAGGGTAATGAAGTCACAATGATTCAGAACAAGCTTTTAGTGCAGTAGTAGCCCTAAACTTTTAATCACAGTGACTTGTGAAAGACCATCTTCTGTAGTTATATCAAAACACAAATGATAAGTAATAAAGTAACACAGTCTCTGAATTATTTCATTTTAGTGCCATGTTGTTCTTTTAAGAAAAAACAGACAAAAATATCAAGTCCCTCTAGGAAGTAGAAGTCATAGCACAAAAGAAAATAACAGTCAAAAAATGAGGGTGAAGGAAAGGAAGTGTTTACATTTACAAAAGAAAAAGAAAAACTGGGCAACAGTTTTCTACTTATTTGTAAAACCAAAAAACAGCAGGGACTGGAAATATTTTTATGTTGAATGCTGGGGTCTGAGCCAAAGCCTTAAATTTAATCCCAGTGGGAACCAGACCTTATCTTGGATTCTTCTTAATGCCTTCAATCCAGACTTAACTTCATTCACAATCTCAGCATAGCAAAATAAGTTTATGCTCAGGAAAAGTATAGACTGGTCTACAGTTAGTCTAGATCAATGCACCTTTTTTTGTGGATCATTATAGATTTCCTCTGGATTGTCTCCTGATTCACCCATGGCCACGGACTTTTTTTCAAGCCACATACATTGAAATATACCATGTCTATCATATATATATCATACCCTTCGTTTGTGGCTCCACCATTTTTTCCCTTAAATTAGGGTGAAAGCACAACTTTCCTTATGGCTTATGGAAAAAAAAAAGAAAAAAAAAAGAGTCCTTATAAGAGAATGTGGAGGGATTCCAAGACTCACCAGACCCAAAAGAAAGAGTTTGAGATGTTACATCAAAGTGGAAGGAAACCTGCATCTCTCTAGGATGAAACTATGGCCAACCACTAAAGGACAGTGAAGGAAGGCTGATGCAATCTCTCACAAAAGAGGAGTATCCTAAGGAAGACCTGGGCTTAGAAAACTGATGTTCATTGTGGTTTATTGCTTCCACCAGAGGTAAAAACTTTGGCAAGGGTTTCATTTGGCCAAAGATGATGCAAAACATGAGCAAGCTTTATCCTAAAGAGAAATAAAAGCTGCCACTCAGCAGGCTGTCTTGCCTGGCCATTGGTGAGGCCAAACTCCTTTGCATGCTTATTTCCAGTTTCCTCTTACTGAAATAGTTTCTTTTACCTGAAAGCGTTATGAAGTCATCTATCTGGTAAACATGTTCTTCATCTGGGTCTGTTGCAATGAGCTGCATTTCTTTCAGGAAGTCATTGTAATGAGGATCAGTCCTTTGTACAATCCCAATGACAAATATCTCAATATTTGTAGCATGGGCCTCTCTTACTATAGTACCCAGTCGTACTTTATCACGACTGTCCGCCTGTCCGTCCGTTATTACAACAGCCACCTTCCTTACAGCTGGCCGCGCTGCCTCAAATAAGTGAATGGCTTCTTGGATAGCAGAAGCTGTGTATGTGCCTTCTCCTAAGTAGGGCATCTTGTCAACTGCTGATTTCAGGTACTCTCTGCTTGTGTATTGCTTCAGGGAAGACACCAGGTCCACCCTGTGGCTGAAGTTGATAATGCCAATGCGGGTTGTAGCGTGGTTGGCCGAAACCTTGTCAATGAATGTTTTCACAAAGGTTTTGATAATATTGAAGTTATCTGGTCCAACACTTTCTGAGCTGTCAATGACGAATACTAGTTCCAGTGGTGTCACTCTACATTTGATACCACAACCTAGAAGAATAACCATTTCAGAGATTTTAGAAGAAACCACCTTCAAAAAAATGAATTGAACTCATATATCCATTCTACAGTCAGTTAAAACTCAGCTGATGAATTAATTTCTAGTTACTGGTACTGATCACAGAAACAGAGCTGGACCAAATCACTTCAGGTATAGCTCTGGCAACATAGTGAGCATTGTTTTCATATCAATGGTATCCTGACACACAAACAGGCAGAGGAAAAATCCATTTGGTCAATATGAATTCACTATGTTTTATCAGAATTACTTTTTTTTCCATACTGGAATGCTTACCGCATATTTCATTGATAAGTCTGATAACATCTTCTCTCTGAAAAAGAATATTATTTTGGTGTGTGTTCTAATGTTAAGAATGCTGAAATATTTATTTATTTACAAAAATGCAGGCAATGCAATATCTCATAAACAGCTTTGTGTAAGATCATATAACCTTTAAAAAATTTTCCCAGATAAACTACTATTGCTTCAAATAATTTATTTACCTACTTACCGAAAGACCAGGTTCACCTTTTCTTCCCCCAGATCCCTGGAAATGTGTAGAGTGAGATAATCAACGAAAGCCAAAATTGCCTAGTTTCCACTCTGTAAATTTAAGTAACATGAAAATGTGTTTTACCTTTGGACCTGGAGGTCCTGGGTCTCCAATCTCTCCTTTGGCACCTTTGCTCCCTGGATCACCTTTCTCTCCATAGTCTCCCTAATTTAAGACAACTGTATTAAATACCATCATAGCTCCAGTATTGTTGATTTTCAGAGCTGGAAGTAAGGTTCAATGAGCTTTAAAGATACATTTTCTGGTTTTTTTTTTTTTTTTTTAATTAATGTTTTTTCTTGTATTATAAGGAGAATATCTGAAAGCAGGCTCTCAGAGAGAGCAAAATGGGTAGTAAAACCATTTTAAGAAATTTCTATTGAAAATTACCTTAGTTCTGGAGGGGGAGTGAAGACATCTGTATACAAATGTCAAGAATATATGATATTTTCTGTTCTTTGATTTTCTTGGACGCTAAAACAATGCTTTTACTGGACCTATGCTAATTTAAACTTAAGGAGAGAGATAACTGCCTCAGATCAGCCACTGTGCTGAAACTCACACCAGCTCTCCATAAAGCTTTGTGACCTTTCAAAGGACAAACGAAGAAGCATGCTTGGACTGTTAAATCCATTGGAAAATACAATGTTTCACATTTAGAAGCAATTTTTCACTTTTTCCCCTCAGCTGACCAGACATTTTGACTTGCAAAAAGTGAGAGGGTTCAACATTATGAGACAATTTTCACATAATGCAGGTATGAAACATTGTAAATAAGATTCAGGCTCTAAATTAGACACTTTTTTCAAGAAGAAGATCACACAGGACAGTTTTTTTACTTTTCTCTGGAAATTACTAACCAGCTTACATTTAATTTGAAATTTGAAAGCTTATGAATTTATCTAGATTACTGATGTTATTGCTCATGATTGCCCAGCCAACAGAATCACACGGGTAACTCCTGTGTTATAGCCTTCACTGGTGATCATTACCAGTTTTAAAGAACCCTTCTGACTTTATTAGTCTGATTTTGATCTTATTCAAACTGTAAATCTGAAAATTGTAAATAGCTCCTCCACAGCATTAAGAAAACCAGTTTCAACTAAGTAAGGTCTTGGAAGAGAGTTTTTATTCTACTTCACAAAACCATAATATCCAGCAAAGGAAATTACTTTCCATTACCTGTCCATGAATTGAATCTAACATCACCGAAGTTAATGTCAGCATTAATAATAACAGGAAATCAAATATGAATTCCTGGCCATGGTGGTGTTGCTACTTTCTTACACCTAAACATACTAAAACCTGATCTTTTTGTACATATACGAAATTCCTGCTGAACTAAACCATTCCTTCTCATGTGTGTCAAGTCTGCTAAATTAATAGCAAACAGAAAAATGAATATTTGGAGAGATTTACATTGGGTCACAAAGATTAGTCAACATACAAGATGAATATGATGATGAGTGAATATATTGCAGTTATTATTATGATATTGTGGCATTTGGAATGTGAGTGAAAATAGAACTAGGAGGCAGAAATTTGAATCTGTGTGAAAGAGCTTGATATTCAAATGAAATCTCCCAACCTGTTAGATGTGAATAGCTAAGTGCAGGAAATTCTCACAATTTTTATAAAACCAGGAAGTTATTCAGTAAGGAAAGATTCAAGCTTGGGCTTCACTCATTGTAGAAAAAAACAAGTCAAGTAAAGCAAAGCCCTTAAATTATGTTAATCATAAAGCAATTCTTTTTTTTTTGTCAAAGCCTGGCAAATAAAAGGACATTTTGTAATACATGAAAATATGGAAAAAAATGAATACATACCTTTAATAATTTAGAATTATTCTCTCTAGAGAATATTCATCCCTGCTAATGGGTATGACCTCATTCTAGATCCTACTTTGAAGTCTGATCCTTAATGACCATTAGGATCTTCACAGTCTTCAAACTTGACAATGAGTAGTAGATACTTACCATGCTAGCTATATAAGGTAATGTCTTTGTCTTCTGTTTCTCTTCAAGGACCTGTCACACCAAATAACCAATAACGGAAGGAAACCCCCTTCTTTTTCCTTACTGCAAACCTAGGATTTACCTTTTGTCCAGGAAGGCCAGTTGCTATAGATCCCTTTGGTCCAGGAAAACCTTTACTTCCTTTTTCTCCCTGAGCAGAATATAAAACTTAAGTTTAACTGAAAATTAATGTAAAATCTACACTGTTTCTATTCACTTTTACACTCTGCATTATAGAGAAAGCCAGATATTTGTACTATGGGATGAAGCACACAATTTTCAAGACAAAAGTGGTCTAAGGTTGGAGAAATAACCAATTGGCTATGATTCAGAACATACATGAGAACCTTATAAAGTATATAATGAAGAATTTTTTCCTGAGTAATTAAATGAAAATTTGCCATTCCACTGAAAGACATGAAAGACAAAAGTAACCTTTCAGAGGCTCAGATAGTTATTCATCCTGTCTACAAGCAGTAAAACGAGGTCCAAACCAAAGTTTCTCCAGAAATACGCTTCATGATCTCTCCAGGACAGACTCTTTTTTCTGATCTTAAGTAAATAAGACATCTCTACTCTTCACACTGTGGAAAGCAGAATACCTTTGTGCTGATAATTCAAAAGACAGTTTCAGTCCAGCTACAAAGGTCAAAATTGTTTATAAGGATTGCTACACATACCCTGCTGCATGTACTTAGACTTAAAAAGCAAGTCCATGCTAGCAGTGTGGGCCCACAACCTTATAAAACACAGCTGTTATATACACACAGAAAATTCTTCATAGCTTCTGGCTTCCAGAAACTTTCTTTCTTTGTTTAATAGGGTAACACAAATATTTTTTACACATCAACTGCTGTATGCATTTTTAAACACAGCTAGAAGTGATTATATTTCCTGGCACATAAATGCTTCAGCAAAATTCACATTACATACGTAATTCATATAACAGCAGTGCCTGATGCAGATACCAAAACCAGTTCCAGAGAATGTCAGTGAGATCAGGAGTGGTTACCACATGTATCAAACTTAACTATGAGGTACAGGTACAGGGTTAGTCAGTTCTATTTTTCAGTCAAGAGCTCTCACTGTCCTTCTAAAGCATTTTTTTTAATGCTTGTATTGGTGCTCACAAATGGGTCTAACATGGTCATACTGCTCATAATGGACAGAGAAATATGAAAGTGTTTCCAAGTTTATCCAGCCTTCACCTAAGGTGCACCAGTGCAGCAGGACTAATCACTGATTATTCCTGCTGTGCTGGATAGGAGTTTATGGATTTCTGCAGGTAAAGAAACAGCTGCACACTGCACACCTAAGCCAACCTTCTCTTCCTTGTACCAAGGGCTCCTGGCTCTCATGAGCTGGGAATGCACCAGGAGTTAGATAATGAGATGCAGCTCCTTGAAGACACAGTGTATGATAAGTCAGCCCATGAATGATTTTCCCTGCCCAGATTCCAGATCCCGCTGAGATGACAGCTTCTGCTTGCACATGGGTGCATTGTGATCTTGCCCCATCCTAGGGGAAGGTATCCAAGGCACTCCACCATTCACATCTCCACTGGAGCACTGCTTTCACAGCCTTGCCCTGTGAGTACCTCTTGGTCCACTAGCCCAAACTTGGGGAATTAAATGCTCTGCTTGCCACCAGGGCTACCTATCCCTGACCTGCTAGCCAGTAGCCTCTTGCCTCTGTAAGCAGAACTTCCCAGTTTCTTACAGCAGCAGCAATTCATACAGTATTAGGTAGATGCTAGAGACTGAAAAACAGTGGATGTATCAAATTCTGCAGCTGATCCACTAGGGACATCTCCTGTAAATAGGAAATACTCCTAAGGTGATGGGATGCACATGGAAATTTATTTTGGACTGTTATAGGAACTCATAGTGGCTCTTTAACCTAATTTCCGTTAAGTCACTTTTTGGCAGGATTGTGCTTCTTGGGGCCCTCATTTAGGTATTAGTGCAAATGACTTTTAAACACAGTGAAACAATGTGCCAGTTTGTGTCAAGGCTTGCTGTTCAGCACTGGGACAGTCTCTCCTTTCCACTTGGGTCATCACGCAGCTTCCTGGTTAACTCCTCTGCACATCTGCAGAGCACATACACATGAACCAAAACCAGGATATGCTGGGTATTCCAGTGGTCCTTCACTTGTAATAAATGTCAGACCCAACAAAATGGTAGATTTCTTGCTGCCATTTGTTACTGCCCATTTGACATTGTTATGATGGTGTTCAGGCAATGAAAACTGAATGGGACCTACTGTTCTAAGTAAATTCATACCCATACAGCTGACATTTCTCACAAGCACACATGTGAGTTTCATCCTTTAAAACATCAACCGCAGAACCAAATCCTCCTTCCTCTACTTGTGCAAAAAGTATCAATCAACGTTAGAAGGGTTTATCATAGATTCCATAACTGTTCACTTAGCAAAACCCAAGAAGTGTGGGGTATTAATTTAAAAACATTTATGGCTTTGACAGTTTAATTCATGTACATAATAAATTCAAACCTGACCACCAGTATTACCAAAATGAACTGAGTGCAGATCTGAGAATGTCTAGACTGTGGTTTTGAAAGGGAACCAAGCATAAAAAAGAATCTGTGAATATAGCTATCAACATAAAGTAATTTGAAAACCAACTCATTTTTGGCATTCCATTCTTACCATATGCCGACTGAGAGCTCTCTCTTTATATAAAAAAAATACTTGGAGTGATACTGGTAACTCAAATGCAGGAGCAGAGTAACTTTAATCTGATGAAGGGTGGACAAAAAGAGTGAAGTTTGATGTGTGAAGAAATAGAAGGACAAAATAGACAGACAAAAGTCAACAAGCATTAGTGTGTGGAGGAAACTGGCACTACCAGAGCAAGACAGTTGCAAAAGTTGCTCAGAAATAAGCTATTCCTAAGAATTATATGAAAATAATTATAATTTTTAAAAGCAATTGTTAAGGGAAGAAAATAAAAATGGCAAGACACATCGTACCTACACAAGCCATGTACACACTACAAAAACCACAGCAGCTGAGTTTGATCCACCTTAACATTACAGTTTTGTTTTCAAACCCAAAGACTTTTCATAACCAGGACACATTACTTTCCAACATCCTTAAATTCCACAGCCTTGCATTAGAAACATGCCTTTGTTTGACAGTGTGTCAGTGAACTGTGTTCTTTCACTGGAAAGCTTCCATAATGAAACTGAATTCTCTACACTAGTAACAACATGCTTTAGATATTTATTCATAGCAATGCCAACATTCAGACATACATATTTGTGTATCTAAAGATATATATAGAGAGACAGACAGGGGGGAGAGAGAGAGAGAGATGTAAATGTGCACACTGAATATATTTTGGGTAACCCTTATCTTCTCACAGTAACAGAAAAATATTGTGTAATCTGCATATTTTTTTAATGTATCATCAGATGCACTTGATTGCTGAAACATTTTTGTCCAGAACTGCAATTGTGCTTTTATAATTAACCTCGCATACCCATAGAATTAACGAAGATATATCCCAAGTACTAAATTCTCGAAACACAACAGAAATTGTTATTAAAGGCAGACAGGGAAGAGTTTTCCTATAACATAAAATGATACAAAGATGGCAAGAATTTTTCTGGTTTTCACAAGAATAAAGAGCCCATGGAGATTCAGCAAACATGAAGAAGAGAAAAGGAAATAAGGTGTTTCTTATGTTCCCACATTAAAATATGTATTAGCTTTGTGATTACTGATAACAATTTATACAGAGCCAAATTGCAAACAGATCAGAAAAAAAGGTTTAGACAGTCATGACTCTAAACCATGTAGAGATATCTGCCTCAGAAAGTCTGGAAACAGGATAAATTAGAAACCATAAAAGGGAGTTACACAATAAGGGAAAAAGAAAAACATAATAAAGTATATTTTTATGCTATTAAATACCTCTGTGAAAAAAAAGGAAGAGCCCTTTGTAGAATAAAACCAGAAATGATGGAACACAAATATGAAAATGGAAGACATTGAAGATGTAATCAAAGTAAGTCCTAAACAAAATAAATTCTGAAGGAATCTGTGCTTTTCTAGTAAAGTTTGTATGAAATAATTCCACAATGGACCAAAGAAAGATTCTCCTCTGAATCATTTTTCAAACAACATACATTTTCATAAATGTGTTTGTTTGTTTGTTTCAAAATGTCACTGTTTTCCAATGAAGACCTGTTTTCCAGTGAATTCTCTGATGGTTTTAGTATCTACAGCCAAAAATCACAGTACGGAGAGGCACCTTTTCTAACCAAACTAGAACATTGCCCCTTTTACTGAATTACTGGTGATTGACCACTTAGAGTTGGAAACCTGAGCACAGTACTCTTGATCCAGGGAAATATTCAATCATATGCCAAATGTTAAGCACACTGGTTTAAGGAAAACAGGAGAAACTTGGGTTGTTCTCCACTGGAGCCTCCAGTTTCAATAAATTTTTCCACGCATATATGCAAGGCAATTTAACAACAGAATGCTCAGAATATGTTGTCATGTTTGTGTTTCTCCTTTTAAGGAGAGAAGTTGTGGCTGGAACTGAGTGAGTAAAAACCCAATTAAGAATATGTGGGAGACTGCCTAATTTCATTTATATTCCTACACGTGTTTAACTTACTTTTCCCAGTAGGTCTCCATTACTGCCTTTTACAAGTACAACCCAGAGAAAAAGATGAATCTAAGTAAATCAATAATATGTGGCAGAGATTAGCCTGTTTTCTCCAGGCTAAACATATTTTTAATGACAAGAACAATAGGAGAGCAATTGGATGCAAACAATACTGAAAATGCAGCAAATAAAGTAAATACTGCATATCTTATGAATACAAAAATTAAGTGTAAAATTAATATTTGCAGGTGTTCACTGATTTGGTGGCAAAGATGGAAAGAAGACAATGAGTCTCTTTAAGAAACAGTTTGAGAAGAAACTGAACAGATATCACATGAACCTGGATTACCTTGTCTCCTTGTATGCTGATGCCAGGGGGGCCAGGTGGACCAGGCAAGCCTTTACGTCCCATAATACCCTATAACAGTCAGTAAAGCAAAAGAAGAATGATTAGGAGGTAAACTCCTGGTAACACTAAGGAAATAATCCCAAAGCCACCGCAAGCCAAAGAAGTAAAACCATGCCAGAGATTCTAAGTCTGATTCTTCTTTGGTTTATGGGTTCTCACTTTGGGTTTTAGTAATTATCCTTGGCAAATTCTCAGGAAAGCAAAGGAACAATTAATTTGAAAATAATCAAAGAATAAGATTTACTCATGGCACAGAGTGATATTTTCCTCATTTTTCCCTACACAGAAGACAACAGAAACCATGTTTACCGAACAGCTTCCTGCAATCACAAAAAAGAGGCACAACAGCAGAGGCACAAAGGACCAGAGCTATAAAACTTAGTGTAAGTAAATCTGCCAGGCATTTTAGCTAGTTCTTTGGCACTTTGGGCATATGCCAAGCCTCTGTGGTGCCACACTCTCTAGGAGCACCAGTCATTCAGAAAATCCTAAGTGGGAAGAGACAAGAGAAAAGCCAAAGCAGCATGTGCTGATATGTATCAATGCAGTCAGTCAGGTAGAGCCCTTTTGTTTGCAAGCAGGCTAATCTAACATTTCAAACTGACCAAGTGAAGTATATCTTTCTGATTACATCAAAACTAAATTATTGATTTTTCCTTTTTTAAAAAATTGATTTTTAATTCAAAAAAGTTTTCAAAATTTGAACAAGCTTCATAAAAGTTTCTGTCAAACTCAAGTTGAACTTTTGATTACTGTCTTATAATAAATAATCACTGTCCTCCAGTACAATAAGTGGAAATCATTCAGTGGTATGTATATCACCTAGATTTTGTATATGTCGAATATTTAGGCAGAAGTACAAGAAAACCTCGTCATCATGAAATAGAAATTTATAGTTCTAAATATGCAACTTCTAGATGTTAGCGATGTTTGAAAAGTCATGATTATCATCTCTGGAGACAAAAATTTAGTCACAAGTTTTCACAAAATCTCTTGAAAAAATACTCTTCACACACACATATATACACACGTATACGTATATACATAAAGGGTGGATCATCTCACCACCAAGCCTTCTTTTTGCCCAGTTCTCTTAGCCCTTCCTCATAGGAGTAGGACTACATACACATCCTCACTCTTGAAAACAAAATATTTTTTCCCCACAGAGAACACATTTTTCATTCTCAAAGGCTTTGGGTTACACAGCTGTAGGATTTTGACACTCCGTCCAAGCTACATCAGTATGATTTACCAAGGTACTGAAATTGTTGCAGTTTTCAGAAAGCAAGGTAAAATTAGACCCACCCTGAAAAAGCATTCATGCCCTGTCGTTTATTGCACATCTGGAGTTGGTAATAACAATGTTTCTTCATTCAGATACTAGTTTATACAAAATGGCACTGGAGGGTTCTGTTACTCTCTGCTATTATACAAAAAGTTACAAAGGTGTATCTATAGTTTAACTAACATAACATGGAGAAATATACACAATGTTTCTCCTCATTGCCTTTGTAAAAATAATTGATGGATAAACCTGCAATAAAGAAATTCAGGCAAGTAATACATTTCTTTTCTTATCAGTATGTCTTTTTATAATTACAAATCATTTTAGTGGAGGGAGAAAAAATTGCCCAGATGTAGCATGCTGGTTGCTTATAGAATTAACTTTCTGTTTTCATATTTCTTTCCTAATGGTTTTAATAATAAAATCAATTTGATTTAACTTAATTGAGCAAAAATTGCAAACATAAAATTCACATTTAATGCATTTTCCAGCACAAAAGAATATCTTAGAAACAGGATAGGTACAAGCAGAAGAAATGCATCATTTAGCTAATTTACCAGCCTGATAGCTCTGTTCGATCTCCAGATGTAACCTCATAAAGTTTAGCTGCAAATGCAATTTTCATCCCATAAGTATTCTTCCCAATCCAGTTGGTGGAAGTGTATGGTTAGTGACCATGTTTACACGTTTGGTTTCTCCTGAAGCTCCACCAATGTAAATCAATAACTGATAAAGATTGTTTGGGATAGGAGAGATCAGGGTCTGGCCACCATCACAAAAGGGCACAAAAAACTTCAACATGGCATTATACCAACCTTGGGACCCATGCTTCCCCATCCTGGAGGCCCCGGCGGCCCAGGATCACCTTTAATCCCACGGTCTCCCTGAAAACAGTCACAGAAATGGCAGTCAGCACCTAGGAAATGTTACATCTTCCATCCACTTGTGAAGCAGCCAAACTACTGAGTTTAAAAAACAAGCCAAACAAATGCTACATAAATAAACAGCTGCTTTATAGATAGGTATTTAAAAAAAAAAAAAAAAGTCCAGAATACAGGCACCCATATCATTTAAGCTCTAGGTGAAGAACATTATTTTCCTAGCAAACATCGATGTGATCAAAATCACCAACAGAGTTAGGACTCTACTCTGGAGGCTTATCAGCTACAAAAAAAAAAAAAAAAA